>NQII01001642.1:14701-138162 GCA_002778355.1 Clitarchus hookeri | reverse complement strand
ATAGGGGGGCTACTTTTCGGCGCCGTATTTCAGTCCCTAATTTCCACCATGTCTTAATGGCGGGAGGGAAGCCACAGAAGGCATTAAGTCCCTTAACTAATGGTTTGCGGACTGATACAGACCCTGCTGCCACGACCAAAGATCTGTTTCAATAAAGTGCCGCGGCTGCGCTATTAAGGCTCCTAATTAATTAGGTTCGTGCTATTAAAACCAAGGGTGGGCTGCGCGCGAGGTCGTTTCAGTTATTACGAAATTGCTGCACCCGCGCGCGCCGATATATTTTTTTAATTTCGGCAAAATCGACTTTTCTGGGGAACCTGGAGCACGAAAATTTTTCATTTATCTGAAACATATATGTTAGTGTGATTATGGAACTGGAGAAATTGTGCCACACGATCTAATTCCAAAGATCTCAGCGGTTTTCTTTTTCTGATAATTTATATCCGACAAAAATATCTGATTTGCCTTCTATAACGTGTCACCAGATGTTGTAGCGAAATGGTAATTTACCATTTAGATATAGATATAAGGTTTTTCAAATCAGCAAACAATAGCATGGTTGCCAATGCCACAGATGATAGGCATCCGCAATTTCAGCTCCACGAAAATGAAGTAGGAAAATAATCCCCTACTGATTCCTTAGTCACACCTAAGAAAATAAATATCTTAAATAAGGAGGAATTGGAAAAAAAATTCGATTTTTTACTACATTGAAAAATGTTATAAATATATAGGTCCATTAATTTTCTAACACATCACTGAAATATGTGTTTCGTATAAAAATCACTCAAGATTTTCGTAAATTTATTTAGTCTCCTATGTGAAACTCTCTTGCTATTTATTATTTCCGTTCGTTAATAAATACCTTGAATATTTTCTGAAGAGGAGGGCAAAATTCGTTATCGTAACAAGACCAAATAATCGCCTGGTTCAATTAGCCCCAGCGGCATACAAGGCCGTCAGACCTAAAGCCCAGTAGGAGTGCAACACCGACAAAATACCGAAATCAGTGATGCCAACTTATGAACTACACATGCATAAATATCGTATAGTAACAACTTACCTTAAATTGATACAGAACACCCCTGCCCAATTCTGGTAAAAAAAACTTACAATTTCACTATGAAACATGATTTAACTGTTTATTTCCTTTCAAGATACCAGATTTCGTACAAAATGATGTCTTAAGGCTGGCCAACGTTAGACCTATTTGACCACTTTTATATTAACGTTTGAAAAATTTCCCTGCCCCTACCTGCATATATTTCAATGAACACAGTGACTGGCATACGTTCATTAAAGGTGGTAACGATATGGCGATTAAGTAGTTGCGTTCTTAACCATGAGCCAAGCAAACTTTCGTAAATACAAAAATTGTTTCTTTTCCTTTCTATAGTTAATGTGTGTACTTGCTGTGCCCGCGGCTCCACTCGCGTGGACTACAGAATTATTGTTTAGGTTTTTTTATAAAATAAAGTAGAATTTTACTTAGTGTTAATCTTCTATACTCAATACATATTATAAAACTCAATATCTCGTTGTATGAAATGGTAAAGACACTTATTAGTATTTCTCTGTTTTAGATAGATATATGCTACCGCGGAATTTTTAGGTCTTTTTATTCCACGCTATTCTTAACTTAATTATATTGTTCCATCTTTAACGGTTTAGACAGCGTATTGCAAGGGAGCGCGCTGGCGGCAAACTTTTATCCGACTTGATTCACTATAATCGTTTGTAAACTTTTTGAGATATTTTCTCATGATAAAAAATTGGTTGTCTGTAAAGTCGGTTTACTGACGATAGTTGAACGTGACAACGTCTTAAGAAAATACTGATGGAATGGTAGCATTTTTTCGCTCGTTCCGCGCTCTCGCTTGCACTTCAAGCCTTACATGGAACGCCTCAGAGCGAGGTAACGCCGCATGAGTCATGTTTTTTCGTGCGTGCAGCCGGCTCTATCGAATTATAAGACGTTGTCACGTCAAAAAAAAGCCAATATCACCTTTCAGCCGTCCAATTATTTCTGTGAAAGAAATTACGATGATCTGTTGCTCGGTTGCGACGTTGCATTGTTATTCCGTTTGTGTACTTTTTCATTTTCCAACAAGAATTACCCTAAGAAAATGAGATATATTCTCGTGATAAACAGCAGCCTATATCACTTCCCGGCCCTCCAACTATCTCTGTGCCAAAAATCACGTCAATCCGTTGCTCCGTTGTGACATGAAAGAAGGACAAACAAACAAAGAAACACCCTTTCGCATTTATAATATTACTAGCCTTTACCCGCGGCTTAGCTAGCGTGATTATAGTAACAAACTCATAGGGAGAAATAACGGTATATGTTAGTAGAAAGTCACTTATCATAAACACTGAACAGATCACTATTCTAGGACGCTACTGTACACGATGTTGTAAATCTTTCCATCTGGCGCTGAGATGTGGAGATTTTGGCCATTGGGCACACGCGAACATGCGACATAGAGCTGGCCATGAGAGAAGCACGGTTTTTCCAAGTGCACCCCTGCTACCTGTAATTTTTTCCCTTGCTCTTTGTTTATTGTAATAGCAAACCTAAACTTGAGAGGAAATTGCAACCTTTTGAATTGGAACGGGAGGTCTGTGGGGATTATAGGGACCCGGGGGATGATTACGTTCTCGCCCTTTCCTACTCCTGTCAGGATAGTGGCACCAATTACATTCCGCCCAAGTTGTGTGACGCGAAGCCTCGTTCCGTTACATAATCGCGGTGCATCTAAATTTCGCATAAGCATGACCGGAACGCCTAATTTTAATTGGAGTTTTTGTGAGGGCACACCTGACAACTCTAGAGAATTCAGGAACTCTACAGGATATGAAGTGCTCTGTTCTGTGTCCATGACAGTGTCTACTGACAAATACTCCGTTGTTTCTCCTTGAAACTCTTTCAAAATGTTAGTATTAATTTTATTAACGATGCCATTTTTTGGTGCTAGAATCGCTCTTTTACATAGCCACTGGTCGTCATTTATATTTCGTTGTAGATCTGGGTAAACGGTAACAATCAGTTCCGTATCACTCTGCTACAAATTACTGAAATCCTCCATTAGAGACACAAAGCCCTCGGTATCTGTTTCTAACCGCCTATCTCCAATTCTCAATAGTGTATCAGTATAATGTCCTGTATCAACGTCATTGAAGAAGATCACTCTCATATTTGTTGTCAAGTTAAATTTCTTGACATTTGCCCATAAGCTTGACGATTTGAGACAGGCTTTGATTTCATCTGCCTGTATGCCCCTCTGAATCACTGGTAGAATTTGCCGGAAGTCACCAGCTAGTAGTACAACAATTCCTCCCATAATGTCCGTATTGTTTTGTACATCCTGTAAAGTTCGGTTTAGGGCCTCTATCGCTTTGTGGGGTGACATTGTGCTTTCGTCCCAAACTAACAACTTACATTGACGCAGCATTGTACCCCGAGTGCTATTTGTATTAAAATTGCAGATGGGTGACTCTTCCTGAGCAATATTCAGTGGCACCTTTAACACGGAATGCGTGGTACGGCCCCAGCTCAGTAGTGTGGCGACTATGCCGGGGAAGCCACGGCTACAAACATTTCTTTGTGTTTTATTATATGGGCCAGAAATGAATTTAACAAAAATGTTTTTTCCCGTTCCACCAGGGGCATCTAGAAATAAGAGTGCACAATTCCCTGACTCCACTTGACGTAACACTTGGTAAAACACGTGTCTTTGTTCCAGTTTAAACCAGGGCACCATTTCGGTCACTTGCTGCTGCAACGCTGGGATATAATAGTTTAACTCTAGAACAATTTCGTCACTCAAGTCACTTGCGTCTGATCGTGGAGAGCTAATCATTCCGAAATCGCTTAACTTTATCCCCACAATTGCCATTATTTTATCATCAATTTTTAATTTGGTTTTGTTATAAAGGCATTCATTAAATGTCATGTCCACGTGTGTCTGCTGTAGCCGTTGCAAAATGTATTCCGCCATGTACTCTTTGTACTTATCCACAAATGTTGGGGATTGCTAAGACTGCAAGATGATATGAAGGTTGCATATAGTCCCCTGATTTTGGTTTTGTCCCAATGATTATCATTATCTAACAGGTGCAGAACTTCACATGCCTCTCTATACGGTACGCATTCCTGACAATTGAGAGCTTTAAGATCTCTATGGCTTGTTGGACCACGGACGTGGCGCAGCAGCTTACGCAAACAGAACCATTAAAAATGTGTTGCATGGACGGAGTACACACGGCCGAGGGCATCTAATGATTTAACTCCAGGTCAATTTTCAACAGGCGTGCCTTGAACGCCGCGTTTCCACTCCTTTCATGAAGTGTTCGAAGTGTGGTAACGGGGGGACTTTGGCATACAACAAAATTTTTGCGAAAAAAACCGGTTTGACAAAGCTGGAAAAAGGCTGTTAGTGTATTCTTGGGCGGTGATGAGATCCTTTCATTGAAGTTTTTCTCATTAAGGTACACGCGCTCCCCGTTTTCCAAGTGCACGGCAAGATGAGTAACAGTTGGATGTCTCTCATGTAAGGGGAAACCAAGGAGCCGCCATGTTGCCTCTTTCTACTGACATAACGCCTTCATTAACGGGCCGCATCTGACCTTCATTTCTGAGATTGAATACCACCTGATCAGTTCCTTTATTTATATACTTGAATATACATTTAATTGCGTGGATAGAGCTGCAAGATTCTACATTAATGTGAGCATTAAACATTTTACATATAATGGGCGAATATGGCACAATCCAGCTATTGTCTAAGGTTACGAACGCCCCGCTGAGAACCTTGACAGTGACTTTCCTACCAACATCTTCTGGTGCTCTGCGTCTGTATAACGGGTAGTCTTTGTCATTATACATTGTTTCTTTTAGTAGCGTTCGTGGAAATTTTTTTGTTCATTTCCCACCTTTCATGCAAGGCGATGCAGGGTTATGCACGCCACATGGACCGTGAACCATGTTTCGGACTATGGTTTCGTACAAATCTTTATCTTGTGCTGGATCCGGAATCTTAGTGCTTATTAAGTCATCTATTTTGTTGGGGTGCAGCTTCTCGTTGAGCCATATTAGGATGTGCACATGTGGCAAACCTCGTATTTGCAACTCAATTGAATAGATGTATCACTGAGCGTCTCCGAATATTTTGCTTTTGATAATAACAGTCATTATATTTTGTACTTTTAAACGAAAGACTCTGGTAACTAAATCGTGTCTGTCAGTAGCTTTTTGTCCGGGCATTGGCTCCTCCGTAATTTCCTTCCATGAGGGATTGCACGTGAAAGTGACAAAAAGATTGTGTCTACCGTAACTCCGTACATAGGCGAATGCATCCTGGGTGTATTCGTGCAGGTAGTGGGGGCTGTTGACGAATGAAGACGGAAGAGTTACCATTTTACCTAAATCACTGGGGTTTACATTAGCATCGCTATTAATGGCATCTTGCAGATGTGCGTAATTCTCAGTTCGCAGCTTTTTTTGTTTTTACGAGATGTAGTGGAAGCGTTCGCTTTCTACTTTGATATATATGTCGACCAGAAATTGATGAAAAAGTTTTCTGCACCGCGCGAAGAGGTTGAAATAATTCTCTCGCAACATCATGTGATACGCATAAAAATCAATACAAGATACTTTTTTATTCAGAACAGGCTGTTTTGTTATGAAATTAATGATTTGAATTTCAAAATGACATTCCTCTTGTCCCTTGCCATAAATCAACGGATATTGCACTGCGTCATAAAACTTATGAGTGTCGGCTACCCGTGTCAACGTATTGTCATGTGCTCGCAGGACAATGTATCGTGATGAGAACTGGTCGCCGCTCACCACTGCAGCGATTTCATTAATTAAAGGTGCATTGTAGCGCCGCTCATGTTCTCCACGCGTAGCCTGACTAGCATGGATAACTACCTTAAAGTCCTCTTGAGACAGGTTCTCTAAAGCGGTTTTAAATGTGTTTATCAAGATGTTGTGTTCATGCAACCAGCAGATATACCGTTAAACAAAAAAAAATCTTAGTTATTTAGTAAATATTAAAAATCGCAGAAGAAAATCATAAGACCTTTGCTGTCTTCGGCGAAGCTGAAGATGGGGCAAACCCCCGTCTTCAGCTGCAAATGTCTTATGATCTTTTTCTGCGATTTTTAATATTTTCTAAATAATTACGATTATTTTTTGTTTAGCGGTAGATTTTGTTTGAGATGGTGATCGATGTTTCAAGGTCGCATGATGTCATCCAAGGTAAGGCCAGGGTCGCAAAACTGCATCCAATATCAAGGTCATGGTTGCTTGTTGACATGGTTTCTGCTATTGCGAGTGAGTCAAATGGATTTTCTCAGTGTGAGACTTCACCCCGCTAGAGTGCCCCCGTCAGGACGCTAAGTGAAAGGATACCAGAAAGAATATGAGAAAACCGTGGTAGAATGATAGATCATGAGACTTGACCTTGCTAGGGTGTTTCTGCTAGTATGCCAAGTGAAAATGATGTCAGAAGGAATATGAGACAACCAAGGTGAAACGATAGAGTATGAGACTCGTCCTCAATAGGACGCCAGGCTAAAGGATGGCAGAAGGAATATGAGAAAACTGAGGTAGAATGCCAGAGCATGAGACACGTTCCCGCTAGCTCGTCAAGAGAAAGGATGACAGAAAGAATATGTCAAAACCGAGGTGGAATGATAGTGCATGAGACTCGTCCCTGCTAGAGCACCAGGTGGAAGGTTGCCAGAAGGAATGTGAGAAAGTCAAGGTGGAACCATAGAGCATGAGATTCTTCCCCTCTAGGACGTCAAGTGAATGGATGCTAGAAGGAATACGAGAAAACCTCTGCGGAATGACAGAGCACTAGACACATTCCCAATCAGAGCGCCAGGTGAAAGGATGTCAGAAGGAATATGAGAAAACTGAGGTGGAATGGTAGAGCATGAGACGTGTTCACGTCAAGGGGTCAGGTGAAAGGATGCCAGAAGGAAAATGAGAAAACCGAGGTGGAACGATAGAACATGAGACTCGTCCTCGCTAGGACGCCAGGTGAAAGATATCAAAATGAACATGAGAAAACCGAGGTGGAATGGTAGAGCATGAGACATGTCCGTCAGGGCGCCAGGTGAAAGGATGTCATAAGGAATATTATAAAATCGATGTGGAACGATAGAGTATGAGACTCGTCCCCGCTAGGACGTCAGGTGAAAGGTTGCTGGAAGAAATATGAGAAAACCGAGTTGAAATAGCTGTTTTACTGACCAGGACGTTATGGTCTTGTTTAGAATCATCTGAAGCATCCTAGAGCACCCGACACTTTTGCAATATCTGCTGGTTGGGAAGTGCTTGTAACTCGTTTCCTTTAAATTATATTTTTTAAATCTGTCTCCATCGGTATGTAACATTGTCGAACTTGTCGCTCTCCCTGCTTATCGACTCTTGTCATAGTATTTTATTTTAGTCTAATGTGACGTACATTGCTCGATGCTCGCCCATGGTTAGTAGTGAAATTCGCGTGCCTCTGTACCGTATCATATCTAGGGCGGAGGATTTACGTGGGGAAATGCGTTTAATATTTTGCTATACTAACCAAGACTACCACGCCTGTTTTCAAACTCTTGGGGTTGTCTAGCATCGAGTGATGCGCTGTACAGTGCTCGTCACTTGTGCAATACGTGTTGGTTGGTAAGTGATAACAACTATTTTCTTTTTTTTATGTCTGATGGCATCAGCGTTTTGAGACTCTATATTTTTTTTTGGTCTAATTAAATGTACAAAATTTGTTGCTCGCGCAATATGCAACGGTCAGTATGAGTTTATAACTATTTACCTTTGCATTAAACATGATGCTGAAGATAAGAATTTCTTGAAGTGGGTACAGAAGAAACGCAGATTTGAATCTAGTACTCTGGCCTAGAGGTATCTCGCAAACTACTCATTATGGATGAACAAAGATGCTGACGTATATCGTGAACCATCTGCGAAGGAAAGAATTTACAACTAACCAGGACAATGAGAAGGAAAATGTGACCTCCAAGTTTACTGAAATACACATATTCTACTGACGATGATGAAGTGTCGACATCTGTTAAGCAAAATCATAAACATGTTGCTGAAGAAAAGAACTACTTGAAGTTGGTACAGAAGAAACGCAGATTCGAACCTAGTTCTCTGGCCCAGAGGTATCTCGCAAACTACTCATCACCGAAGAACATAGATGCTGACGTGTATCGTGAACCATCTGTGAAGAGTGACGTTAAGTCTAACTAGCTATTTTCGGAAGACCCCAATGACGAAGTTGATAGACTACGGGTGATGGTTCCGTTGCAGAGAAGTGGACATCTTTCTGACGATGAAGATATAAATTCGATTACTGATGAACTCAAAGCTAAAGGAATAATTGAATGAGATATTATGTATGTGTGTNATATATATATATATATATATAATAAAAATGCGAAATATGAAAAACAAAGATAAAATGTTTTATTTTTTAATAAATAATCGACTGAGGAATGTACTTTCTGAAATTCGTTTATAAATGTATGTCAGGTTGTTAGGGAATATCATGCTACAATACTTCCAACTCACTTCCCGATGAACAAAAAACATTATCGTTACACTTATTATTATGTATATTCAGACTATCACTGCAGGCAAACATGCAATGGCTACTTTCATGTTTTCGCGATGTAAGGAGCAAATCTTAAGAGTCCTTTGCTGTTGACGATGCAGTATCACGTGGTAAGTCTTGAACCGATGATTCCATATTTATACTGTAACAATATACGCAATTCAGGTAGATTTATATAGCGTAACGATCTGCTTTTACACGATTATCACGGCATGATGGAACGTGTTGTCCGTCTTGGGTTGTCACAGCGCGACCTGCTTGTTACCTACTAATAAATGTCCGACATGCTGCAAGTATTTGAGATGAACGTACATTTTGTTGGAGATATAGTTCATTGTAATATTGGCATCATGAGCTCGATACTTAAATATGTGTACATACATAACACATACTTTTTTTAAATTGCATATAAAGTTGTATTTTTACCTGTGAATTGATCGGACTCCCTATGGTGTTTGAACCTGCGATGCTTTATTTTCAAGGATGATGCACTGTCTCCAGAGTCATCAGGGTACACGAGTTATTTTCTATAAACAGCACGTAGCAGTGTCGCCTCCCTTGTGTGACTAATGGTTTGAATGTATGTTGTTTCGTATATTCTTACAGTTCTAACACTATAAATGCTAAGTATTCAAAAAAGAACATCAATTTTTAGTATTTAAAACTGGACAAATTGATACCTTTTAATGTACACTGAAGAGCTAAAAAAAACTGGTATAGGCGTGTGTATGCAAACAGCAGAGGTATGGAAAAATCAGAGTAACGCGATGCAGTCGGCACAGCCTATATAAGACAACAAGTGTCTGGCAATGTTGCTAGATCAGTTACTGCTGCTACAATGGTAGGTTATCAAGATTTAAGTGAGTTTGAACATGGCGTTATAGTCGGCGCACGAGAGATGGGACATAGCATCTTCGAGGCAGCGATAAAATTTTGATTTTCGCATGCGACCGTTTCACGAGTGTACCGTGAATATCGGGAATCCAGTAAAGCATCAAGTCTTCAACATCGCTGTGGCCGGAAAAAGATCGTGAACGAACGGGACAAACGACGACTAACGAGAATCATTAAACATGACAGACATGCAACCCTTTCTCAAATTGGAGGATATTTCAATGCTGGGGCATCAACTAGTGCCAGTATTGGAACTATTCAATGTACAATCATTTATATGGACTTTCGGAGTCGAAGGTCTACTCATGTACCATTGTTGACTGCACGACACAAAGCATTACGCCTCACCTGGGCACGCCAACACTGCCATTGGACTGTTGATGACTGGAAAAACGTTGCCTGGTCTGACGAGTCTCGTTTCCAATTGTATCGGGCGGATGGAGGTGTACAGGTATGGAGACATCGTCATGAATCCATGGACCCTACATGTCAGCAGGGGACTGTTCAAGCTGGTGGTTGCTCTGTCAAGGAAGGGGCGTGAGCTGTTGGTGTAAAATGAGACCCCGGATACATCTAGATACGACTCTGACAGGTGACAGATAAATAAGCCATCTGTCCGATTACCTGCACCCATTCATGTCCATTGTGCATTCTGATGGACATGGACACTTTCAGCAGGACAATGCGACACCCCACACATCGAGAGTTGCTACCGAGTGGCTCCAGGAACACTCTTCTGACTTTAGACACTTTCATTGGCCAACTAAATCACTAGACATGAACATTATTGAGCATATCTGGGATGTTTTGCCACATGTTGTTCAGAAGAGATCTCGACCGCCTCGCACCTCTATGGATTTGTCGACTGCCCGGCAGGATTCATGGTGAAAATTGACTCATGCATACCTTCAGACATTAGTCGAGTCCATGTTACATCGTCTTCCGGCACTTCTGCGTGCTCGCACGGGCCCTACACGATATTAGGCAGGTGTACCAGTTTTTTTTTGTCTCTTTAGTGTATAACTGAATACCTCTCATAAAGGGGAGTGCATGTGTGTGACCCTGGAGCCTAACATAACTCTCTATCGCCTTATGTTCTGTGTCATCCATTCGACTTGCCGAAACCTGCATGGTGCTCGCGTCGCCATCTGACAATATGAGCTTGCTCACATATTCCCTGTTAGTTGATCGCACAACGACAGTCGGGTCGGACGCGTTCGGCTGTTAGTGTTCTACAGTGAATGTGATTGTTTCGTTTCAGTCGGTTTGTAAGGAAGTCGTTTTCTATTCTGTTGTACTGATCAAGACGGTCTGGTATTGTATATCACAGTTTATACAAATAGAATACAGTGAACGACAATTGTGATATATGTATTGAAATTGTAGGCAATTGCTTGTCACAATTTTTCCCTTGAATTTTGTTTTTATATCTGTTAAAATTAATTATAGCAGTGTTGACCTTATGGAATCTGTGCTGCTAGGCTTCGCAAAAGTTTTTTTTTTTTACCAACATGATGTGCAGCACTCCATGTTGGCACAATATACATAGGTTGTTCAAAAGTTATAACTATTTTCATTAGTAATACTTTTTTATATCTGTTTGCATCAGCATGCTACCTTGAAAATATCCTAGGAATGGGAGACAGCTAAGAAACTCTTCGTCCTGTTGCAGATAGACAGATAGGTGTTTGTAGACGGATTTTCTTTCCTGTTGTACATATGTGAGAAGGAATTTTTAGGCAGGTCTGCAAGCTTGGTATCTAAGTGTTGCAAGAGATTTTATCTTTCAGTTTGTCGTGATATCTAATAAAATTATCTGACCACTATAAAAAGCCCTATCGTTTTCACAATGTCTTCTTAACGACAAGAGAATAAAGTTCTGAGCGATGTGTGGTGGTACGAACTGCTTTTGCGGACATAAAAATGAATAGGGTAGGCGGAAGCAATATCTACTCCCCACTCCAGTTTATTCGAATTAATATTTTAAATAGTAATGCTTGATGTATTCAAACAAAATAAGTTGTTAACTTGCACTATATAACTTAATTTCTCTCGTAAGATAACATGTATGTGTAATATGCGAATGGGATGGTTGGAAAGTGCTCATAACTATTTTACATTTCATTAAATTTTTATATCAATTTTCATTAGTGTATAGCTGTGTTGAGCTTATCGTTCCCGCACTTATAAGTGGAAATTTCTTCGCCTAACATACTGCACAGTGCACGATGCTCACACACATGTATTTGTTGGTAAATGACAATAACTATTAATTTTAAAATTAATTTTTTTCATCTGTTTGTCTCAGTGCGTATCAGTGTCGTTTCTCTCTTGCGCAACTAATGGTTTAAATGCGTGTTGTTTCGTATGTGCTTAGGGTTCAGCTAATATATATATATTATACCTATTCAAAATAAGTAAATATATAAATGTAGTATTTAAAACATGGTAAATTGTTAGTTTGTACAGTATAACTTAATTCCTCATGTAAAGAAAATTGCAAATGTGACTCGGCTGGTCTGGCATCATGGAGCCTGACACAACTCTATCTTGACTAGTGTTCTGTGTCATCCCTTCGCTTTTCAAGACCTTCACAGTGTTTGCGATGGCCATCGCCTGTCTCGGAAGGCCTTACAGATTCTCATGTTGAACGCACGAAGTCGGTCGGGTCCGATGTGTTCCGCTGCTAGTGGTGTGAGTGTTGGTTGTTCACTAAATGCGAGAGTTTCGTTTTAGTCGGTTTGTAAGAAAGTCGTTTGCTATTCTGTTTTACTGGTCAGGACTGTCTGGTATTGTTTAGCGACGTTTAACACACACAAGGTACAATACTCGTCCCTTGTGTAATATGTAATTGTGCTGCTTAGTAAGTGCTTATAACTATTATTCCCTTTAAATTTTGTTTTTATATCTATTTGCATCAGAGTGTAGCAGTGTTGTCTTATCACACCTGTGCTTATAGGCTTCGGAAATTTTTTTTTCGACTAGCATGAGATACAGCGCACCATGCTCGCAAATATGCAAAGGTTTCTAAATGCTTGTAACTACTTGTTTTATAATTATTTTTTATATCCATTTGCATCAGCACGTAGCAGTGATGTCTCCCTTGCCCGACCAATGGTTTAAATGTATGCTGTTTTGTGACAAGCTAAGGAAACCCATCTTTACAAGTCGCATAGTGAGTATCGCAATTGTATTGCATTTATTTTTGAGGTTTATCCTTGTGACCATTCGTTCTTTCTAATGTAGATGTGAATTCTAGCTTTTTACTAAACTTCTTGCTGTGATATCATCATTTATATAACTATTATATACTGTAGCTACGTCGGTTTTTTGTATAAGTGCTCTTATGACATACTTGACATTTGCGAACTTTTTCGTTGTCGGGGGTGATGCCCACATTTTGAGTTTGGAGACTGTATCTTAAATGGTTCGGAAATTGCAGCCTCCAGTGTCTATACATATGCTTAGGGAATACTTTACTCTGCAGTCATTTCCGTTGTAGGCGATGATGTCTACGTTTTAAATTGAGTGACGATATTATAAAGGTTCGGTAATTAAACCAAACCATGCATACAAATTCGTTTGAGCCATACTTGACCCTGCATTCATTTTCGTTGTTCGGGGTGATAGCTATGTTACGAATTTGATGTCTGTGTCTTAAACGGTTCGGAAATTAAATTCAACAATGCTTATAAGTATGCTTAGGGTATATTTGACCATGCGGTCATTTTCGTTGTCAGGGGTAGTGTCTATGTTACGAATTTGGTAACTGTACCTTAAACGCTTCGTAAAAAATTACAGCCAACTATGCTTATAAATATGCTTATGGCATATTTCACCCTGTGGTCATTTTAGTTGTCTGTGGTGATGACTATGTTACAAATTTGATAGCTGTACCTTAAATGTTTCGGAAATTACAGCCGAATACGCCTATAAGTATGCTTAGGGCATATTTGACCACGTGTTCATTTTCGAGGTCGGAGGTGAGGCCAATGTTTTGAATTTCGGTAGTTGTATCTTAAACAATACGGAAATTAGGTCAACTATGCTTATAATTATGCTTAGGGTATATTTGACTCCGCGGTCATTTTCCTTGCCATACGTAATATCTATTATACAAATTTGGTAGCTGTATCTTAAACCGTTCGGAAAGTACGGCCAACTATGCTAATAAGTATGCTTAAAACATATTTGACCCTGCAGTCATTTTCGTTGTCGGAGGTGATGTCTATGCTACGTATTTGGTAGCTGCATCTTAAACGGTTCGGAAGTTACAGCCATCTATGCTTATAAGTATGCTTTGGAAATATTGACACTGGGGTCATTTTCGTTGTCGGGGGTGATGTCTGTGTTACGAAGTTGGTAGATGTATCTCAAACGGTTCAGAAATTACGGCCAACTATGCTTATAAGTATGCTTAGGGCATATTTCACCCCGCGGTGATTTGATTTCTTGCAGATGATGTCTATGTTACGAATTTGGTAGCTGTATCTTAAACAGTACGCGAATAACGGTCAACTATGCTTATAATTATGCTTAGGGTAAATTTAACCTTGTGGTCATTTTCCTTCCGTGGGTATTGTCTATGTTAAGAATTCGGTAACTGTATCTTAAACGCAAGAGCGCATAGTAGGGAACAAGATGGCAAGAGAAAGGAGAGAGAATGATAAAATAAAATCGGAATGAAAGAGAATGAACGAGGGATTCAAATTTTGGTTGATACTGAGATAACCCCCTCACTTGGAATGCAAGAGCATGAAGTACGGAACATGATGGACTCTACTGGCCAGGACGACTGAGCGGGTAGGACAGTACTGGCTGGAAATATGGCCAACGTCGCAAGGAATGATATAGCGGGAGGTTGACTCGTGACGTCATCCAAGATGGATGCCGCCAGCCTTCCAGTCACTTCCAATACGCCAGGTGACGCAGAACCTACCAATTCTAGCTACTGTACCCGACGTGGTCCAAAACTAAAAAAAGTCAGGTGTCCTTGCTAAGTATTGTATGTGCAGCAAGTTTGGTGAAATTCAGTTATTATGTAAAGGCAAAAGATATGGGGTGGGGGAGACACACATGAACATACACACACACAGGCACTCAGACAGGAAAGTGATCTCATAAGCCTTTCTTTCTTTCGGAAAGTATGCTAAAAATATTGTTACTGTTAGGCGGTCGTGACAAAAATGTTCTGAAAATGCTGCGGATTATTGAAGTCTCGCGCGCAAACTTGTGAAGTTACGAATATTCCTTCGAGAGGGTCGCATGCCTGGAGAAATACACATACGCGTGGGTAGAATCCCGCACCTTTGACGGAATCCCGCTGTCTCTTCAGGTCCATCACTTGTCTTCCCAGACTGGCGGCTTTCTCCCAGTGGGACCTTGCTGGAAGGGGCCCGGGAAAATGGAGAGAGAAATCCCCTTTTATTACACCAGCGAAGGCAGAAAAATTGGCCACCCCCCGCCATGTCACTTACAGAGTAATACCATGCTGTCAGACACCCTCTTTGATTCGCTCGACGGATCGTGGAGCGGGAAGGGGTGGGTGAATCTAACCGACATTCTTTTGCACGTGTGCGTGCCGAAAGCGAGAGGCCGAGGAGAACTTGGACACCAGGAAAAGGAATAGAAAACTTCAGATACACCTGATGTTCAAGTACAACATTTCACCGGCCCGATATTTGGCAATCCGTAAACAAATAATTTATCACGTGAAAAATTATCAGTCTCTCTGTCAATCCCAATTAATACGCTCGTTGTAATATCTGAATATATTAAAAGATTGACTAAGGTCTATCTCACTAATTATTATCCTTGAAGACAAAAACAACTTTATAGTATTTTATTCATCATTATTGTAGATATATACTTTTTCATTTTTATGCATTAAACCATAAATACAGTTTGTTAATAAAAGCAAAAATGAATGATAATTTTACAATGTGACGGTAAATTAATTAAGATTGAAATTAAAATACTTCGTGTAGGAAATCATTGTCTTATCTTCACTGTCAATTTTATCGGTATTTATAAAAGGAATAATTTTGAAACCAGTAGCAAAAGGTAGTTTTGTAACGCAACAACTACACTGGAGTAAATTTCACAAAACCGAAGCGTGGAATGTAAAAAATTAATGTTCAATTTTAACAAGCTACTGTTATATATTCCAAGTTGATTTTAAACACTGAGCACCATATACAATTTCATATGCTTTCTTAAACGATGTATTGTAGATCATTATCTTGAAATGGAAAACCCGACTGACTGTCTGACTGACATTTCAATGCCCAGCTTCAACCATTGGTCGTAGAAACATGTGATTTAAAGAAAACATTCACTATATAACGTAGGTTGCCATTAAAGGAAGAATTTTTCAAAATTCAACCACCGCAGGGATAAAATAGGGGTTCAAATGTCGTACGAAAAAAAATTAACAGCTTCAAACATTGGCCCCAGAAGTATGAAATTTGGAGACAACATTCAATACGTAATCTACGAAGCCACAAATGAGGAATTTTTAGAATTTAACCACTAAAGGGGTGAAATGGGGGCTAAATATATTTATGCAGAAAAAAACAACCATTGTTTCTAGAAAAATGCAATTTGGAGGAAACATTAATTATGTAATATAGGAATCCATTAAGGAGGGGTTTTTCAAAATTCAACCCCTAAAGGTGTGAAATAGAGGTTAAAATTTTGTATGGCGAAAAAATATCAGATGGTTGAATTAACTCGAAATTTCGTTAAAGTACCATAAGAAAATAAATAATTAAACACTGGTTAAGAGTTTCATAGAAATAAACCAATATTAAAACCGTGATATCAACTACAAACGTCGTAAAAGTACTATAGGTAACAATTTATTTTCGCTGAACTTGAACTTTACCTTTGGTGCCGAGAGGAACATGTGCCAATGAAGTCATGGCGTGCCTGAAGTAATCTTCTACTTGGCCTTCGGTTAATGTCCTAACACTTACCAAAAATATGAGAGCTCACCTGAGAGGTGAATTGTTTGCCGGTCAATTTTCAAACCTTCTTTCAAAATAGCAAACGGTGATTATCCAGAAACAGATGGTACGATAGCTATCCCGGCCAAGTTGTGCACCATAGCGACTATAGTTCCGGAGCTGATGGCAAACCTTTAGCGAGACGTTACTCTCATAAAGGACAAACATACGCAATGGTTCTGTGAAAGAGCCATTCTGGCCCCAAAAAAACGACCAAGAATCGGTGACATTTTGGTGAAATTATTCGCAGGGAAAGAAATGGTATACAATTGAATAGACACGGTTGTAAATACAGACGAAGCAATTCATTACCCAGTGGAATTTTTGAACACTCTAAATGCACCGGGTCTTCCATACCATAGACGTATACTGCGTGCGGGCACACCTGTTATGTCGCTCAGCAATTTGAAGCCACTGAAACTCTGTAATGGCTCTAGGCTGCAAGTCAAAGCTGCACGTCGCAATCTAGTCGAGGCCACTGTTATAACTGTTTCGGCCCAGGGCGTAAGAATGTTTATGGCACGTATTCTATTGATTCACAATTAACTTCCTATTTGGATTCAAGAGACTGCAGTTCCCCTTCAACGTGTGATTACCTATGACGTTGACTATGTTTTAGGGATAAACTCTTAACATCACAGTAGGTCAGTTTTACGTGGCGTGCTCGCGTGTAAACTCACCGCTCAGCCTGGGTGTTTTGGTGCCATCCTCTAAAAAGGATAAGAAACATTGTGTTCAAACGCGTATTGTAAAAAAACCAGCTTTTTTTGACATGGCACGATTACAAATAACAACTGCAATCATAACAGTCGCAATTCTATAATTTTTTAACTTGCGTTTAATTGCACTATCTATTTTATAATATGTAATATATTTTAAAGACATATTAACTATTTTAAAAATATTGTTAAGAAAACACGAATTTCACGCAGACAAAGTCGCGGGCAAAGCTGATATACAATATTTCAGCTGTACATTTACAAGCAAGTCTTTGGCAAATAAATTCCAAAAATTGTTTGTAACTTGTACAGCAAATTTTTACTGTGTAAGAAGTTACAATAAGATGTCAGTGATTAATTATACGCCTTTATAATTCAGCGATATATTACACTACACAAATATGATACACAGACTCGCCTAAAATATATCTTTCAGTTTAGGTTTTAAATCAAATAGTTTATCCTTGATGGTTAACTTCGCTCGGATGCAGTGACAGATACGCCTGCTATGGGTCTTTAGATGATGACTCCTTCAGTAAAGGTTATCTAGGTTCGCACATTGCAATGAAAGTTTGCACATACTGTAGATATTATTATGCAACTCTTTAAAATGGAACATAAACACATCATCAACACTATGTAAACGATCAATGTTTACTGCGATGATGCATGCACACATACTGTATGAGAATGCTACAATTACTCTTCGTGTGGCGAGTAAACACAATCCCCAAAACCAAGGATGTAATTTGACAAGGATAATAAGAGCCTGGAATGATAACTCTCTCATTAACATACCGAAAAGGCGTACGAGGTAACCATATTATAACCTGCAAAAGTTATATGCAGGCTGTTTAATTGGGCCGCAAGTGGCAGGGACAATGGCGAAACAATAGCTTCAAAGTTGGATGTGACAAGCTCTTTAGAACCCTCTCGGAGATTCGATTAATTTAACTTTGGCCCTAGTAACACCTAGATGAAACGTGGTACAAACTATATAAAAAAAAAATATTTGTGTTATATATTTGAAGACATGGAGAAGGGCCAGAAATAGTTTATTCTAACCACAAGCAATTGTACAAAAAAACATTAAATTACTTCCTGAACGCCTAAATACGGTAGTCGCTATTTCAAAATTCACGATCCCTCGTTATTATCAAGTCAGTCAACATGGTATTTGTACGTGTGCGTACTGGCCAGCTGGTTCATCCTTCCCTGGCTCGTGATACAATGTATGTAACCCTTCAGTCTTTCCAGTGCAGAAAAATATCTGCTCTGCAATGACGGAAGACAAACTGACTATTTAAAACAGTTAGATCGGATTGGACTTAGTCTGGCGTGAATTAGTATGTAGACGCATATCGAACTGAAATAGTAAGAGCACACTGCATTTACATTTGTGTGATGACTTCATTTTTTAAAATAAATTTTTGAATAAAATTCCATTTCACTTGGTTTTGTGGTTCGTTCCTGTTCTCATTTTGCAAATATCTGATACAAACTAAAAAAAAAAACAGGTATATTATTGTGTACAATATTATTTTAATTCCTATTTTCAAAAATTTGCTTACGTAAAGCAGAAACACATGAGTTAAACACAATTGTTTTTGGTGCGGCTTTATTTTTAATTGAGCGGAAATATTTATTTCATTGTAGCCAACAAAACGTCATGCTGACCAAAATAAATATTTACTCATATTAGTTTGTGGCCACAAACGGACCGCGATTGCAGTTTTAAAATCTAATTCATTTCGGATCCAAATATAACGTGGAAGGGGGTATCGTACTCATTCGAGACTGAGTATGGGAAATATTGAAATAGTTTTGAAAATGACGTTGAAAAGTAGCCCCTTTCTGATTTTACGCCACTGTGCTGAGAAAGGAAATTTTAAATATTCAGTTTTTTGCTGTAATTCCGAAAACTTGTCAAGGAAACGTGTTCTCAATATAATACAATTCTCACACTCGTGAAATGTAATTTATTTATAAACTACAATTTCTCAATTTTTGAAACGATATATTTATATTGGGATAATTGAAATAAACGATATCGTTGTCTTGGTTTAAATTATGAACTAGTGTAAGAAATTTCACTGGTATTGTAAAACGAAAAGTTGTTTCAACTTTCGGTACATAAATATTTGTTACGAAACGAACTTTGCCACGCCGACGATTGCTGAAAATAGTTCCTCTACACATATCGAATTATTAATATAAAAGGCAATGCCACACAAAAATATGCAATACTCTTTATCACAAAAGTATATTTACACTTTAAAAATTCTGGAAAATTTTTAAAATCAACTTTATGATGGCCCTAGTCGTGTCAAAAGAATTAACACAAAATACGTTTTTTCTTCCACGAAAAGCATAAGGACATTTTGTAAAGACTATTCCGCTGGTCAGCGCGTTTTCTCGGGGATGTACAGTTTCCTCGCCCTTGCATTCCGGCGCCTCGCCGTATCCACATAGTTTCACTCTCATCTGCTTTCAAGACCTCACTGTTAAGAGCCGACCATACCTCTCTAATCATGAGAGAAGACTACTCTAGTGTCAGGTATGTTCGGAGAAAACAAACGGTTTCGTTGCAGTGAAAAAATATATGTTACTAGAGAAAATATTCTAATATTTAATGGTGACGTACATATATTTTTATTAATAGCAATTTATTTGTTGTGTAAATACTTTAAATACATACAATATTCTTTGCAAGAAAATTATAGTACCTATTAATATTGACATTAATTATATTTTGATTTTAACTTGTAGGAAACACATTTTGTAAAGTATATGTCTAGTTACATAAATAAAAAGGACCATTACACAAACAATGCATATTAAGATCAGGATGTATGAGAATCAAAAAATTTTGTAAATGAGTGTGAGTGAAGTGAGAATGAAATGGAGTAGAGAATCACGGAATGCACCAGGAAATAGCTTCTAGCTAACGGAAACATCCGCCACGTTGCCCATACGTGAAAATCGGAAGTGAACACGCCGAGCATTGCACATCTCCCCTCTGCAAGACCAAGGCTGCCTCTTTACCGCACCTTAGCCTACATAGCCCCGACATGTCAGCATTGTTCTTCGTAGCAGTTTTCCGAAACGGGAAAGGACGGCAGCAACTTTTTTTATTTTATTTGGCCCTAAGCAGATTACAGAGTCGAGTATATTGAAGTTTGGTAGGACGCAACAATTTTTTCAGTACATTGCCCACTATACGAATTTTTAAGTTTGACATCGCATGCAAAAAAATTAAATTATATAACATGTCATAGTTTATGATGTATTTAGACACTTTGAAAAACATTTTAAAACTATTTTACGCTACAAACACGCATATCGTTATCCAGATCAATAAATGCATTGTTATTAACAAGATGGGTTCATTATGGTTAAAATTTGACTTTTCAGAAGCCCCGAATGGTTTAGAAATTTTTAAATTAGGAACTTATATATGAAACAAGAAAGTGTATGCATTGACTTTATTCCCCGGGAAAAAAATTACATAATTTTCTAAAGGTATGGACATTTTTTAAAGAGACGTTAACAGCAATATTTGAAACGGAACTAATTTGTAATTTTTTTGTTTCTCAGCTCTATCGACATTTTCTTTTTTGCGAGAAATGTTATGATAAACACAAACCTTTAATTCTTCGGTGCTAAAAATATCAAGATAAAAAACTTATAATTCCATCGCTATATCAGTTACAGCCTGGCCACTGTGCTTGTGTTGTCTATCTGCTTATCGTTATAGCTGAGAATTCGTTGCTTATATGTCTGACGTAGCGCAGGCTTTAAGGATGTTGGCCATCACATATTCATTAGTTTATATTTGAACAAAATGCCGCTCAACTCGTAGACATTACTCGTAATTAATTTTTCCTCTAAGAAAAATATTTCTACACCTCTCGTTTTTGTATTTTGGCATGCCAAAACATCAATTTTAGTGTTTATGGATGTATAACTAAAATATACAAAAAAGTGTACAAAAAATTTAACAAGGGTGACTGTAAGGTCGTGTCTTAATTATTTTTAAGGTTTGCATAGCAAAAAGTAATGTACAAATAAATTATTGACCGCTACAAATAAAAAATATGAACAATTTTCCTTATTTAGAGCAATTTTTAAAAAATTGCGGAAAATTATTACAACAATATTTATAAGGTTTCTTGAAGTATCTGATGGTATCATATTTCAGTATGAATTTATTTAATTTTCGTAGGTGAGCTAGGTTTTATTTTTTTGGGACCCAAACCCACTAAAATAAATTTGCATTGGCATGATGTAAAAGAAATGCTGTCTCAAATATTTTGTATGCGAGGAAATAGTGTTTTCAGTAATGCCTATAAGGTGAAGAGTATTTCCAACAAATATATACAAACGAAATTTTTTGTGAGCAGCAACCTTCAGGCTCGACTTCACACCTATTATGTCGAAATCCTTATTTTCTTCTCATAATTTAAATTTCAGAGGTGTTATTGAAAATGTGTGGTTACAGAAAATGTACAATTTACTAGTTAGTTAATATTTTTGTTTTTAAATTTCATTGTGTGTTATTTCCTACCTGCAAAACGGCAGAAACTTATTAATTAATTATGAATAGGTTCTTGACTTTTCGCAACAAGCCGATAGCACATAATGAAAATTAAGAACAAAAATGTTAAACAACTTGTAAAATGTAAATTTTCTTTAAACGTATGTTGTCAGTAATTACTCTGAATCCGACGAATTTCCGCAGAAGAGGTGAAGCCAAGCTTTAAGGCTCGTGTGCTACGAGGAGGGAGCTGTGACCGCAGTTATCCCCAAACGGGGCGAGGCATTTCATTACATGGCTCCCGCGGGGGTGTAGGCGCACGCGACTTTCTAACGACTGGCGATTGACGTCACGCACACCGCGAAAACGTTTCCTTTTTTTCCCCGCAGCGAAGAAGAACATTCTTCCTTCTTTCTCTGACGTCATAAGAGGCCGTGATGTTCACGTGGCTATCTAACTGGCATTCCACCACGGCGGCGTTGCTTCAGTTCCTGGGGGGGGGGAAGGGGGGTTTCTCTGGGCTTTCCCGTTTCCTGCCTATCTATATTTCATCGCGACGTCTTGTAGGCACACGACAGGCCTTCGCATGTCAGCAGGCTGGATGGACGCTTGATGCTTTCGTGTGAACACGAGTGCTTCAGAACTCTCAGCAATATATTTCAAGCTCCGGTAAGGCGGGTCCTTTTAAGGGCAGGCGCCTTCTGGTATGAAGCGTGGGAGTGCCAAGGGCGACGTAGGCACGTGCGACACATGCCTCATGGCCTCTATGCGCACGGCGCTGAAATGCCGTGCTGTCGATCTCTCGTCGACTTGCCTCTTCAGAATGTCAGCATGTACGAATAAAAACAAATGTGCTCTCCATTCCCCTAAAGCATGTTAACTAGCGTGTTCCAAGAAATTCGTACCCGAAAACGATTGCGAAATTCCGTTATTTTTTCACTTAAAAACAATACGCATTGGAAACGGAAATACTCGTAAAAACAGGAAACTACATTTTGGACGCGGGAAATGATTCAAATTATTTTCTTAAGCAGACTTGGCTTAAGAGCAATGAACAGTTTTTAAATGAAAAACATACAACTGCAGCTGTGCGCATTGTTTGGGGGCCGACAGAAGACACCTTTAATGTTAACATTGATATAGGCTGTTCAAGGTAAAGTAAGCACTTCTGTCGCCCTAGTTGCTTCTTTTCAAATAAATATTGCCATGTCAGTAAGTAGTAAGCACAGTGTTTATATTCCACCGCACTTGGAAGTTAACGTCTTACGATAAAATTAAATATATTAATTGACTTTTATTCCAAATGAGATAGCTTTCAAAAGTACTCATTTTACCGTGAAGATCCTATAAGCGCATTCAGATACGTGGTTTGCCAGAACATCTGAGATAAGCAGATTAAAAAAAGAGTGTTAGTTGCGTAGTACGTGTAATTATATTATTTAATTACGCCTATATGTAACACCGCCTGAATAATTGTTATTTTAATCTTAGTTCAAGAAATAATTTTTCTTATGCTGTAACACAAAGTTCAAATGACAACTGTTGTAAGCAATATCAATAGTAAAATGTTTGTATGAATATCGCAGATGTAACTGACGCCTCACATTTAAGATAAAATAAGAGGAGAAAAATTCTAAGCAACGAATTTTTTTTTAAGACTATGAATTTTTATAACTAGATTATTTCAGACAACTGTCTCTGGACGATGTGTTATTGTGTTATTCTCAAATAATTTTGCTAAAAATTCCCCGCGAAAACAACAAACATGAAAATTGGTTTTCAGTCAGTGGCACTCCATTGAATGTAACAAGTACTATAGAATTGAAGTACTGCAGAATGAGTACCATTATTTAAAAAAAAATTCCAACACTTTAGACTCACATTAATGGCCCCAAACAAGGCAGAATTATTTTTACTCATTCTCCTACATAATTAGTTGGAAAAATATTTTTATCACGAAGCTTAGTTGTGGTCAAAAGCACATTGTCTCTTCACGTAAGCTTCAGGTAGTTAAGAAACCATATATTTATTAGTTAGTATATACAGTTAAGCTTATGCAATTATCCATGGTATAATAAAACAAAATATGGTAATGCCATTAGTACTGTTTACTGTCTCTTCCTTTCCATTGCGTTTTAAGAAGTTATTACTTTTAAAGCAATTTTGAAGTCAATTCTTAATTACTTTTAGTTTTGTTTGTGAAAAATTTGCTTACCGGAAGCTGTATGAAAAAAACTTTAGGTCCAATTGCAAGGCGTCTTCTTGGAAAACCAGGCCAATATGATCGCTCTCTTGTTGTTAAATAGTTTCTCTCACTTAGCCAGCTGATAAAATATTAAAATTAAGTTCGAATTCATAATGGCATTCGTAAATGTAATTTGATATTTGGGAAAAATACTGTCGCATAGAATTTTTAACTTTAAATATTTCACGGGTATTTAAGTCATAATTTAACAAGAATTAAAATTTCTTTAATTCTCTATGTACAACCATGCAACTTTTCTAAACTCAGTAATTCACACAAGATCTGTTCTTTCAAGTTTGAAATAAAATTTCTTGCAAAAAAATCGCAAAAAATAATGGGTATGAAATATATGCAATAAGTATTTTTAACTAAAGTTAAATCTCACTATACGAATCTTTTTCAGAATAACTTCGAAATACTATCTGGATCTGTATCTCTAAGCTATGCAGTAACAAGCGTAATTTAAGTGAAATAAAACAATGATTACTCCCAGAAGTAATAACATTTTCCTTACATATAGTTATACTTATTTTCTCCGAGTGACTCCTAAGTAAACGTACGGAGTGGTGACGCAGAAGTTTGAAATTGTTCAAGGTTACACTTTCTTGCTAAATTTAATTTGCCGTAGACGGGTTCTCCTTTTCTTCTGGGGTTGAAACAATCTCCCAGTGATTCTGGTCCCAACGCCATGAAAACACCTGCAAGGTCCTTCTGAATCCAGACAAAAAAGGGACTTGTTTCACAATAATCCCCGCCTGGCGTCCTCAGCGAAGCTGAGTGGCCACAGAGTATCGCGCTAATTGAGNGGGGGGGGGGGGCAAGGGCGGGAGCTGCCTGCAGGTATAAAAACATCCAATTACACATTCCATAATTGAGTTCGCAGAGAGCGGGATGTCTCGGAGCTGGTTAGCGCGTCCATCCATGGCGGGAAAAATTCGTAACTCCCAAGAGAAGAGAAGCTCGCAATCATTCTCGAAATTACTGCAATTTCGCTCGTCCCACCATAGTTAAAAAGTTCGTTGGAGCTCATGTGTGGCACAGAAATTCATATTTAGCTTTTTGGTAGTAAAGTGTATTAAACACCTCATACAATTCCAAAGAATTCTGATATATATTGCACGTGTGAATCTCACGTGTAAATCATTTTTGATAGTTCGAGTGAAATAATAAGACACAATATTTTTTTTTACAGAATCAATGAAAAAATAAAAAATTTATAAGATTAAAAAATTACCGAAAATAATAATTACACGTAAGTAAATACTTTAACTCATTCCTTAAGCAATAAAGGGAAATACATTTCATTCTGTAACCACTGATGAACATAGTACATAAATGGTGAAGCCTACCTTGAAAGGCTTCCACCTAGGCGAACCAGGTTCGATTCCCGGTGGGATCTCTCCCTGGATTTTATAATGTGGGGATCGTGCCGGACGACGCCGCTGGTCGGCGGGTTTTTCCGAGAGTCTCCAGATTCCCCCGCCCTTGCATTCCGGCGTTGCTCCGTACTCACTTCGCTTCACCCTCATCGGCTCTCAAGACACCGCGACGTTAAGAGCTGTCAAAATCTCTCCACTCCACCTTGCACGGTAGGTTCGGCCAGAATCTAAGGTTTCAACAGCATCTGCAATAACTTCCTACGGTTCTTTGCCTGCTTAGAGTGCGTAAAATGACCATTCCAGTGAATTGCTATTTGCTGTATAGGATGAAGTCCTTCTTACATGACAGACCAACAAGTCGCAAGATGTAATTGCATGAAAGGAAAGCGAATCTTTCCGTCTTATCATAATACACACAGAAACTGCGACGGTAAAAAAAAAATCAGAACCAGTCAGTGAAAACTGTGGTATTGATTAAAGTGGAAGCTTTATCTATTACTTCAGCAATAAACTAATTATTGTAATTATAAATACTAAAAATAATAAATTAATTCGTACGGAGGCGTTCCTTAGGATGGCGTTGACACCATTCAAAGCGACGGGTCCTTTGAGTTGGTGGCTGTAGGTGCATGACACCCTTAGGGGTTGTGAGGAATGAGGCCTTGTGATGAAGCAGTGGTGGAATGCCGTAGATGTGAAAACAGCACTTCCTCGAGAAAACTCTCTGGCCACCAGAAACTTTTGCCACATTCCCTTCCTGCAAATGTCCTGTCTACCCCGCGGGGCATCGATCCCATGTCGTCGTGGTGGGCGTCCGACGGTAAAGGGAAAATATGGTAGAGTGCGCTCTTCGGGCGCGCACTAGCCGCACTGCGTGTCCCGACATCGGACTGCTTTTTTGCCAATAGCACTATCGTAAACGACGAGACTAGTATTTGTGGTTAAAAAAACTTTTTATGTTAACAAGTGTATTGAGGTGTTCGTATTCGCCCTCTAACGAAATTTTATTGCAAATATATTAAATTCAACTTGGTAAAAGTATTGAAAACTTAGATATATAAAAACCCGTGTTCATCGCTGCTGCTCATGCTATTTTGACAGTTATATTAAAGTGGGGTAGTTTGCTGTTGTGTAAATGCTTAGGGCACGTAAATTTTTCTACTTTGTCTTAAGTCTATGCGTCCGACAAACGAACTTGTTATATCAGTGACATTGCCTTATACAGGAAGAGTATAAAAGAATACCCCAACTTTGAAATTCTATAATATCAAAACCAAACAAGCTACAACCTTAATTGACCAATGAAATGAACCGTGAAACCGTGAAGTTTGTTTACCATACATTCATAAATGTTGAATGTGACCACGAGCGGCCCGAACAACATCTACGCAATAATCAAACTCGTTGCACGCTCTTGTCAGCATGTCCGGTGTTACGGTTTGGATGGCGTCCGTAATTCTCGTTTTGAGGTGGTGGACGAAACACAATACTTTATGTACCCCCACTGATAAAATTCGCACGGGGTAAGATCCGGGCTTCTTAGGGGTCAGTGATGAAGAGCCTGGTCACCAGATGCTCCTCGGCCAATCCAGCGTTGCGGCAACGTCTCGTTGAAGGATCCGCGAACAGCTAGGTGCCAATGGGGTGGCGCACCATAAAGAAAACATCAGACCGTCCTCTTCACATTGACGTGTCAAATGCGGTCTCGCTATCCCCTCACCACCTCAAACCGATAGTTACGAAAGCCATCCAAACCGTAACACCGGACATGTTGACAAGTGTGTGGAACGAGTATGTTTATCGCGTAGATGTCGTTCGGGCCGCTCATGGTGGTCACATTGAACATTTATGAATGTATGGTAATTAAACTTCACGGTTCCACGTTTCATTTGATTGGTCAATCAAGGTTGTGGTTTGTTTTGTTTTGACATTACAGACCTTCAAAGTTGGAGTATTCTTTTATACTCATCATTACGATTTAAAATCATTACACGCCACTATTTTTTATCCAACGGAGAAGGCAGTTTCGGGATAAAAAATAATAATTTCAGGTGTCTCAAGAATAATTGGTACCGGTTATTGATTCAGGTTTAACAATTTCAACGCCTGGTATTCTCATGTATGTCGAAGTTAAGTGCTGTATTGTCATGTGAGTGTAAAGCTGTGCCGAGAGCTCCATTAAAACCTCCGAAACGTGTCGAGCATCATTAATTCCGTGGTCGAAAGAAACGAGCTGCGCTTTACATATCAGCTTGATTTACATCCAGAACATTATATCCCGAGCATTTATTAATCGGTATTGGCGTCCAGGCATTCGGCAGAACCAGAAATGATTCGCGTCACTTTAGACACATAACTGGATGAAATACATGTGGTCACTTTTCATAGTACTGCGAGCATAAATACTCGGCTGGACGTTTTTACTGCGCGCACAGTACACCATAAACTGACTTCCTGGAATAAACACATATCAAATTCCAGCAACAGACTCGTGTGAAGTTTTTATGGTTCTATTAAGTTCAGTTTCATGTTCAGGCCAGGTAATAATATATGATAAAAAAAAGAGCAATATCATCTATTTCACTGCCAAACCTTCAATACTAACAATGAATTGGGCATGGCTAGGTTTGAATAGAAGGAATGGGACAAATTCAAAGTTTCGGCGATTTGGATTTAATTCTCAAGTAATTTTTTATTTTGGAAACCACGGAGCTTTTCTCGACCAGGTTTATCGCGTCTAGAATGTCATTGGACATATTTTTCACCTAAATGTAGGGCAGCGGTCAATATCGATACTCATATGACAAAAATTCCCAATCAATTAAAACCAACTGGCATTTACTTTTTGATTTCAAATATGAGCACTTTAACTTAAAAATTTGTTCGAAACAAGTTTATAAATGCTATAAGAGCAAAGTGTTTGATTTCAGCTGAAGTGCTTTTTAAATGTGCGAGAATGCAATTAAGAAATTTCTTTGGAGTCTGGCATTTGTTCTCCAGCGATTAGGGTTTGACTTCTAACAGTTGAATTAAAATTTTATTATTTAACTTAAAACATAATAATGGTTAAAACATTTAAAGAAATAATATTAAATTTCTTTATGTTATTCTGATGACATCAACAATTAATTTGAAGTGTAACTAAACGCATTAATTATGGTAAATTTCAGCATTTATATGGAAAACATATAAATTACGAATTCCCATAAAATCTAAACTTATTTTTTGTAAGTTATTATGGCATGGTTTTTCTCTGCATTCATAAGAATACTATCCGATATAATACCACTGTACTGTAAAATACTCCAAAAATATAGGAAGTAATTATTGGAACTTAAACGCCCCTAAGGGTGTAAACAGCACTGGGAGTGAAGCTAGCGCCAGAGAATAGTTAAGAACTCGGAGGTGTAACATTTGTTTAAACCGTGAACTACAGATTCACACGCCAGCAAAATGGCGTCACTAACTACAAACACGTCTGGTAGCTCGCCAGCCAGTACGGAACCTTTCGCATCACACGATAGCCATTCAGGCACAAGGCCCCGTTCCGAGGCTCGCGCAGCCAACCAGCTAACGGGTGAGACCACATCAAAAGGACCGCGACGCCGTTTTTTTCTCTTCTGTGTGTTCGCATATTCTGGGGCGGCCGTAATCGCTCAGAGCAGATGGGCAGGCCAGGTAATCACAGCTGACGGCGAGGGAGCTGTGTTCCTGCTCTGGATTGGCTGGAGTTGAAGTGCGGTTGCAAAGGGGGTAGGAAGAGTTTGCACGAAGAGACGAGAAAGAAGAAGATTTTAGGAAGGGGAGGGGTGGGGATGAATGGGGACTGGTTGAATTCTCTCGGACCCGCCCGGCTGCAAGGGAATGCTACAGGAAAACTTCCGCTGAATAATAAAATATATGGGCTGCAGAAGGAGGGCGGAGTAAAGGGGAAATAAATCCACGGAAACATTTTCTTCCCTCCGCGAAGGAAGCAATCCATAAATATATATTTGCGCAACAGGAGCAGACAGCGACCACAGAAACTGAAGTTGTTCCTACTTATGCACGGTGTATAAAAAAACGGCACAAACAAAAGTACAAGCCCATTGAGGGTATCTAGATAAAGAATATAACGGCAAGGAGAAGAGCAGAGCTTTGAGATTTGCTGTTGTTTTTCTAAAGTTCCGTCAAGTAAGTAGTGTTTCAGTGAGATTTCATTTTTATGGCCTGAGAGTTGGCAGCTTGCCTAGTGCCCTAAACGGTATGAAAATTAAGATTTAAAAAAACTTGTCAAGAATTGTTTAGCGGTGTCAGCTCAAAAACAGCATAAGAAAACTTTAAGGGCGTGAACAGCAGTGTAGGTTTCTCGTATTTTGTCTTTAAGTGTATTTTCCCAAGACTGGAACAGTAAAACTGGAATATTTTATAATAATTTTAAATATTAAAATATAGGTTAGCGCTATTTAAATAAGGCATAATACGCACAGCATATATTTATTTATCTTAATATTATTTAAGAAATTGATACCTTAGCGATGAATGTCTAAAACGCGAGTAGCTGACTTGTCTTAGGAAACGGTGACGTATGTGATTTGCTTGTATATATCACAGTAATTCTTAGCACAATGTTTGCTACGACATAAGTTAAACAAGAGCCAGAGAGTAATTGCTTACGAAAGTACTTAAGTCAAGATAAATTATTCAGAAGGAATTTTAGTCTCTTCAGTTTTGCGTTTGTGTATTAATTTGAATTTGGCAAAAGTAAACTAGAAGATCTCTAAATTACTTTTTCACTAGAATGTATCCCGTTTCATGCAGAGCTAAGCTACAACTTTAAAATCTCATAAATTTAAATGATTTAATATTACCAGAACTTTTAATTATTTTAAACAATATTATCGTATAATGTAACAAAAAGGGAATCTTTGTTTATTAGTTTAAATAGTTCTATGATATTCAAATATTTAACAAAATCTTTAGCAGACTGCTAATTCCTAAATATTTCAGGCATGCATATATATATAAATAACTCTCTCTCTCTCTCTCTCTCTCTCTCTGCGTATTTATATATATATATATATGTATATTTATAGACACACAGCCAGGCAATTCGTAAACTCACACTTAATATTTCAGAAGTTTATTGATATTCCGCTTTCATAAAATGTAAGAAACGTGGTCACCCTCTAGTTAGGCACAATTGTTTTGCAATCACGTTTATTGAATATTGAAGCCGTCTTATGGTAAAATACGCCCTAATTAACAAAATTGGTGCTCTTGCTGCAAGTGCCTAGATTCCATCGTTTCCTTTTAAAACGCACACTAAGTTTCCAGCGGAGATGGTACAATGTCTGGAACGTAGGCAATAATTCATTGACGTGAAAGTTAGCACATAGTAGGCGACTGATGTAACTGGGGCCTAAGTAGAAAATTAACTAAATTTTCAAAATCGTATTTTGTGCATACGTACTGTTATGAATTGTCGCTGTGATCTCGCTTAGACACGCGCAAAGTTTTAAACTGGTCAGGAGGTACCAACAACTGCACAGTACAAACAATTACGGCGTTAGACAATGTGCCTATTTCCTTCATGCGTTGGTCAGCTGCGGCACCAGTTTCGCAATGAAGGGTCACGGGGTTTGGGTATTTCTGCTGATACAAACTACGTTCTCTCAGACCACTGCAAGCTGCTGCGCCGCACGTCAGATGCGTGTCGGTCCACTCCTCCCAGACAAACACCCCCAACGTGTTCTCTACGCTGCAGTTCTACACGCAAGCGTAAGCCCAGCGAACACCGTCCTGTCTCGCTTTACTCGTTGTTATGACGTGATCAGGCCTTAGCTAAACGGCCTGCTTGATCACGCCTTCAAACATTAAACGAGGGCACGAGCGTGCTTGTAACAACACCTTGTGAAAGACAGTTGCAGAAATCTCCTCCACCGGCCAGTAAACGAGGGCCAAAATATATTAAGCAACGCGCCCGATATAGGCCAGCGTAACACCGGGAGCGGCGTCTTTTGTCGTCTACCCGACCAGAGAGAAGACCACTGAAGATGGGTGTGTCCAGCCATCGTTAACCGCCTCCTAGAAACAGCCTCCGGCAACATGAACAAGGTGGGGGCTTTCCAATTAGACTGTAATAGTAATGGCGTGAGGTAATAAATCTTAACATAATTAATAAACATCTTGGTATTGAATTAAAGCTACCTCGATCAATAGTTACGTTAATATATATTGTATACTCTTATGTTCAATAAACTCCATCTTATACTGCTGTGCTCTACCTAATAATGAGCCATTATTGAGCTACGCCATTAGCCACTTTCTGAAATGAATTAGCAAAATATAATTTAGAACATCGTGCTTTCGGGAATAGTAGGCCCGAAATCAGTTGCTTACGGCGCGGTGTGTTTGCCTCCGCGGGTAAGGAGTGTTGCCTACATGCCAGGCATTGTATCGCCATGGCTGAAAACTTCGTGCACGTTTTATATGGAAACGGTTGGTCCTACGCACTTGTCCCAAAAATACCATTTTTGTTAAGTAGGATGTACTGATCAATAAGACGGCATCAAAATTCGATAAAACTTGAAGGCAAAAAAAATCTGAGTGTTGGCGCACGTATCAATTTAATGTTGGGTGGCGTTATTAACACCCGTTTGTCCATAGGATAAAGATCTCGGCAGCACAAAACATTATTCAGAGAGGTATAATTTAATTCCAAGTAGTTTATGAAATTTCGCAGTTGCGCAGTAACAGATTTTTCAGGTCCAATACTGATAAGCTCTATTTCTACTACAGCGTTTTAAGTGCGGTCGCCGCGGAAAAAAAATTAATTATTTTATAAATCTGGTGACCAAATCAGGAACGTATTTTTTTCTCTTAGTAAAACGTGTGGATAATCAGTGAAACCATACGAGACAGCAATTTATTAGTAAATATATCTGAAATCCTTTCACACATCAATATTATTTATTAGACATTTGATATTTAATGTATTTTATCTGTCAAGATCATAATTGTCTCTGCAAAATTTTAAAATATATTGAGCAAGGGACGATTTGTAAAAGTGCATACGGGAAGAGTCTTTTGGAAATGTTGAGGAAAAGACACTCTTTCGAATAAAAAACGTCGGACGAAGAGAGACTATGAAAGTGAGGTGCTAAGGAAAAACAAAAGCCTTATTAGTAGAGGACGTTTTGCTTAATGTCTACAGTTTGAACAGTATTTCGTATAGTTGTAAAATAATGAATGCTTGGACAATTATAACATAATAAAAAAAATGTATTCACTGCAACATCGAAAATGTAATTTCCTATAGTAAAAAATTATCCGTGGTTATAAACCCCATGTCCCAACAAGTCTATAACTTCAACGCATTATCTGAAGTGGAAGCTACCGGGGGGAAAAAACGGATAAATCAATCCCAGATAGCTTTAGATGAGCCTTCTTATAGGGCGGCGTTATTGAAATGCTGACTGAATCCGTTCCTGTATATCTACCCGCCCGCACGCTATTACGACAGTTACATCCGACTTCTGCGGTGCAGATAGTGGGGGAACTGCCGCGACTTCGCAGCTCCACATTTCGCGGACCCCCAGCGAAGGCAATAGCGAGTTCGTATCGCTCCCCGAGCATCGTCGACTCTTTACTTCCAAGCCATTAGGAGTCCGGGAGTACCTTCGCCCGAAGACTTCGGGGGCCGCGGCAGTAAATAACTACTCTTCCTGATAAACACCGCGGCACCCCGAGTGGAAGTCGGCCGAGTTCACTCTCCCACCCTTACTTTTTATTTCCCAACCATCCGACGGTCGATCTACAGCCCGAGGGTGAATTGAGGCAAGTGTGCGGAGCGATATGTCGATATGTCAACGACTGTCGGGAATGTTCGTCCGCACGTATACTGCCCGCCAGATATCAGCAAGCTCGAGCCAAGTCGGGAGGACAGGAAGACGTGACTGACGATTCCTGGAATCCATTAGACAGAACGTTAGAGGAGGGGGGAACGAGCAGACACAGACCTGACACTTTATGCCAAGAATAACAGGAAATATTGTGCGTTGTGACCATCACACTCCTCCATATATTCGAAGCCATCCACTACTGCCGACGCGAGTACACTATTACCATCTCTGCTTTTACTGTCAACACCAAAGGCCTTTCACGGCAAAGTGATCAGCAACCTTTGAATAATGTCTCTGCCTCTACTTGCACATATTTCAACTCGCACACCGACTGGCTTACGTCCATTAAAGTTTGTAACGACGGAGGGGAATAGTTTCGTGCCTAAACGTTCCATTAACAGTGTTATGTAAACATTTGTGAATACTAAAATTATAGATTTTAATTTCTGTATTAGTGCACCTGAATGTATGAAATAATAACTTTGTAAAATATTTGCTATTCGAAAAGTCGCACAGTTTCATTTGACCAGCGCACGAATAAAGTGATCAGGCCCGTGGCACTCTTAATCTTACATACGGTGGAATAATACGCAATGCCCAAGCAAGTAGATCTGAAGCAGGGCTTTCGAAAGTGCTTAGATTATCGTGAACAGCCTATAAGTATATTTACAACTTTTACGTAAGTACTTGGAAATTCTAAAACTAATTTACCTATCGTAGTAGTGCAGTTATCAAATGAGTTAAATACTTTCTCCTATCAGTTAGCAGGAAGAACTCAGTTTTGTGCTGTCAGATTATCTACTCATACTCTGTACTCCTTCCAAGATGTAGTGACTGGTTGCAGCTTGTATGATCTCTTGTATGGATGGTTCTATGGAAGATTTAGTAGTCTGCTGACCGTTTTCATGGACGTTTTCGTAATTGGTAGCGTGCAATTGTTGATAGAAGGTTTCCTACAAGATTGAAATTTTATCCAATTAAAGAGATGGTGGTGCTGGATAGTGATAGTGTAACTTTCTTTATATTGTTTTGAAAAAGAGCAAAAATACGATTGTGTGAAAATTTAGGTACATATTCATGTTTAATAATTACAAAAGTTCCCGTTCTCACAACAAAATATTATCTCTGTGCACAAACTGTTTGTGCTAAAAGTCGTGAGTGAATACTTTTCCTCTACAACAGTCTTAGAATTAAAAATCGTAGAAAATGCACCCGCCTTTACTTGTGGAGCAGCAAGTATCGTGCAATACGTTATTCTACAGAAACCTCCTTACTTGCTTGCGTTCCGGCTCGGGTAGCAAGGTCTCTTAGATTCTTCCACCCGGGCTTGTGCGGAAAAATTGTACAGTGGCACACAAGCCTAAGGGGAATGTCTAGTAAGATATTGTCTGCAAATGCAATGTTTACGTATCTTTGCGAATCTCAGTAAATAAATGATCCGGAAATAAGATTATTTTCAAGGGAAAAAAACTTTTATACACAGGGCGACAATTTTTACTTTTATCTTTATAAATATATTCAATGAAAACGAAAATAGTGAAAATGGTTAAAAACTGTGTTATTAGAGATTTACTGTGCATTCAACATAAGGGAAAGGAAAAAAGTACGAAGCGGCGTCTGTAGCACAATCTACTGGCTTTCATCGCGTGTAATAATAATATTCTCTTGTCACAGAAATAATATGCGAGAAATTCTGCTGTAGGCCATTCACGGTTACTGCCATCTTTTCTTAAGCCCTTCTGAAGTTTTACTTCGAGGGTATTCCTCCATCTCATGTACATGAAGCTTAGGAAATGACACCAGAGGGCCAACGCACCGCATTCGTGAGCACTCTGTGTAGTCATATTTTGCATGTGAACTATTTGTTACTAGGCATTACCAACGCACCTATTATCTTAACGGCTTTATTTATATAAGTTATAAATTGAAATATGGTAAATTATAGATTAAATATAAGAACGAGTATAAAACTCTTGTGATACATGACATATTTACGAGGCAACAGAACACGTCAAACATGGGGTGTTATTTGAAAGGTTTGATTCAGAAAGTGTGAAGAAACCGCGAATAGACTATACCCGAGAATCCCTTGCGGAACCTTGGGAGGACCAGTCACTGTGCTTTCTTATGGCCAGACGTAACATTGAGTGGGTTCATAATTTTCTATAGGCTATTCACGGTAAAGTGAGCACTTTTGAAAGCCCTCTCATTTAGAATAATAGTCAATTATTTTTATATTTATTTTAGCCTTAGACGTTTACTTCCATGTGCGGTGGAATATGCAAACTGTGGTTATTACTTACATTGCTATATTTATCTATAAAGGTGGCTAAAGGACACATATAAGTGAAAGGAAGTAAGTAACTAGGGCGTCAAAAGTGTTCACTTTAACATGAACAGCATATACTAAGGGTAATTCTTTGTGGACGGCGATAGCAACGCGAGGGCGCCAGTCGTGCCCGGTTCGGCGTGGCGCGCTATCTCGTGTCCAGCCAACTCCTTGTCTGAGCAGTAACACTGGACTTTTACGACAACGAGGACGCAGCGCGCCCGTATCTGCAGCGACGCAGCTTCCGGAAACATCCGCCGCCCGCGTCGACGACCGGCCGGTCCCACCCGGTTGTCGCGTTACGGACAATCACGTCTCGGGCCGTGTAGTTTTACGACTTCGTCAAGGGCCGTCGTCTTCCTACCTGGGTCGTCGAGTTGGCACGCAGGGCTTCAACGATGGCAGCAGTCGAGCTACAATCTCAGTCCTTCTGAACACTGCACTCTGAGAGTAAGTTTTTCTCCAGCCAACAAAATACGTGTTTGAAGAGTGACAAATACACATTCATTAGCCCCAACAAAATATTATGTTGAATAAACCAAACTTGAAAAGCAACAAAAATTATTTCGTTCATTTAACAAAATAATCTGTGTTGGGCCAAAAAAAATATTTATTTAACTCAGCTTTATCTATATACCGGATGTTCAGAATCTCAATGCACAAACTCCAGACACAGTTTCTTTGGACCAATTGTGACACATAAACTTTATACACATATATACTTAAAAATGTAATTTATATATTTTAACTGTATACTTTATTCATGGTTTCTTCTAACTTTTTGAACAAAACCGTTAAAAACTAACACCATGAATGACGTGATTGGTTGTTTCCTGAATATGTCATGTATCACAAGTTATTTTATACTTATGCTGACATTTAAAAACCTTATTGTGGTTTTAATTTATATTTCCCTTACATTTTCTCTAAAAAAACTTAACATTGCATTTATAAATAATACGACTGTAATAGAGATAAAATATATGTGTTTGTAATGCCTAGTAAGAAATAGTTCTTAAACAAAATTTTTTTATACTGAGTGGGCACGAGTAAGGTGCGATGTCCCTTTGGTGTCATCTTGTAGACTCCGTTGAGCTTCGTTTGCATATAAGGCGGAAGAATATCGTGGCAGTGGAACTTACAACACGGCTTCATACACGTGTATACTAAGCGATAAGCCCTATATACAACGCCCGGAGAAAAATGCTGTGCGATTATGCGTGTATGGAAAGTTGCATAAGACGGAGGCGCGAGACACTCAATTATTACATACGCAGCTTCGTGCGCCTACATACTATGCAAATTGTCCTGCACGAATGCTCTAACATCAGTGTTCTGTAGGTGTTCTACGCCGCAACTTAAACACATTATTTAAAAAAAAAACTTTTCCTCATATAAGTTTATAAGGCTTATGTGTTACTATCGGTGAAAATAAACTATGTCCGGAGTTTGGGCACTGAGTTTGCGAAAAAACTGTATTACTGCGTGGACACTCATTTAATTGCTTTCGTTAAAAATTACACCCCGAGAATTTGTTTGAATTTTTTTTTTACAATTTGAAGAGTAAGTGTGTCTGTTAGTGCATTTATTGATGCTTAATAATTGTATGAAGATTTCAATGAAACAAGTTCAACAGGAAAACAAACTTTTAAGCTGTAAACTTGAAACATTTGTCGTGTACGTCAACCTGTATTTGCCTTTTATGTACTTAAAAACATTCCTACTTCTTCAAAAGTCACTTCATCTGACTTTACGGTGCAGCATTGCCTTGCAAATGGACTGGGTTCGAAACTTGGTCAAGCTATCACTCTTTTTAAGACAAACGAGACTGTGAAATGTACGATGTACCAGACAAATCTTTAGTTGCACCAACCACTTCAGTAGTTTGGGGCAACCGAACTAGAACAACAAAATAATTTAGTCCCAACAACAAAATATTTAATTTTTCATATAACAACAATTAACTTTTTGCTCAAAAAAAAAGTTTATTTTATACAACAAAACCTTTTCTTTCAGTGCTGGTTTGTCAATGGCGTTTGTGACATTAATTACTTCCAAACGCATGTATGAAACGCAAAGAAATTTTATTTGGAAGCTGATGTTGTTAAACGAATAAAAGAGCAATGCTAGATAAAGGTTCTTGCCAACTTTGTGAGCTAATATTTCCTCATATAGCTGTATTTCTGTAGAGCTTTTACTTACCATGTCAATTTTCAAATTTAATTTCGGTACAAGATGATATGCTTGAATAGTATATTCAGAAAAAAAGGACACACAACACTATTATTTGATACTGATGTTCACTAATATACTGGCAATCCTTCTGTTTATGCTATAAATAAAAATTGTAAAGAAAGGTGTCTCAAGACTTCGTAACAAAGTATTTAGTGCTTTCTATCAAAAATGCGTGTTTCGAAATCTTCGATCTAGCTAACTGGGTTATGCGAATACGTTTTCTGGATAAAAAATAACCCAAAAATGGTTCAAAATATTGTGGAATTGCAGACACACTTTTAAAAGTTTTAATATTACATGATATGGCAAGAACACCCCATGAAGTCTTATCTTTAGCGTAAAGTGAGTACACGCAGTTCTTTTAACGTAAACACATAGAGACAATGAAGCATATGGTATGCTTGGCATTGTCGCCCTAATTCCATGCTCACTTTTCTGCTTAAAAATACAATTATTTTTACGTGTAAATATTCTCAAGAGTATGAGTATCTTTAAAATTTGTCAGGTATGCACATAATGTGCACACCCAAGAAAAAGTTCAAAATAAGTTTCATACAATTTTCACGAAACAGTGAAATGCACGACAGTATGCGCATAAGTGGAAAATATATTAATTCATTTTTCAAAAGCTGACATCAAAATATTGCATAACCGTGAAGAAATCTGATCCTAAAATCTTTATCGCTACACGAAATTACACAAAGTGGAAGATATTAATCGTACGTTAAGAAAATAACTTTTCACCAGCAGTGAGATTTAGTTTCGTGTTATCTTTTACGACGTCTAATCGTTTGAGAAATAGTGTCATTTGTAGCGTTTTAAAATCAAATAAATCTGGTTATAAACTCGATTCTTAATCATTCGATAAAGAGGAAACAAGAAAATTAACTACGACATAAGAATAAAATCATTTTATACAGCATGTTTTGAGAAACATAGTAAGTACCACATTCTAGTGACGATGCTAATTTGTCGTATATTGTCATGACAACGAAATTATACGATTATTGAACAATTCTCGCTGGAAGTTTTAGTGTCAATATTTCGTTTTCAAGAAAATGCTGGATTATAAGAAACAATTATACTTCACTTTCACGATGAAATTCACCGTTTCACGTACAATTATGAGTGTGGTATAATTGTATCACAATTTTAATTTTGTGCAACCTATTTATGTCCTGATCATATCAATTCAAGGGACATACATAGTATTTTTAATAGCATACTATTATGATTCATATATGAGTTGTCAAATAATAAATGGCTAAGAATAAAATTATTTAAAAAAATTTAAATAACTTCAACTTACTGCATCTAATAAGTATAAAAAAAAATTTTTTAAGACAGATTCGATTGTATTGACGCGCTACATGTTTCACATCACTAGTATTTTATTAGCTATGAGAACACAGTAAATTGCATTCTTTTATAAATCTTAACATATACTACATAAATAGAACTAAAATAGACAAAACAAATTGCGACAGTGAATACATAGAAATGTAAACGGCAGTACGTAGCGTTTGAAAAGACACTGTTCTTCTTTCATGCCAACAGAGCACGAGAGAGAGATGAATTTTCCCCTGTACCATTTGTTTGATTAGACTTGCGGGCTTGTAAGTACGACGAGCCCTGGGACACAAACGTGATATTCTTTGAGATAAACATGTTACGTTAACGGTCAGGGATGACGAACGAGCTGCCTACACGTCAGGGGAGCGAGAAAGAGGAAAAAAAAAAGTATTGACGCAGCTTTTAGCGGGCTGTGTGCTTTCCACGGATATAGATTACGCAAGAGGGACAGGGGTGAAGACAGAGAAGCGAATTGTGTGATTGGCCTGAACACAAACAAAGCGCCCTGTTTTCGCTTACTCAGCATGTTGTCTGTTTGTCTGTCCCGCAAGGTCGATTTTCTTCTAACACATCGCCACTGCCAAGCAGAAATTTTGCACTTTTGCCATGTTAACGCGCTTGAATGCGTGAGCTGATTTGTAGATTTATAATTTTTGCAGTTTTACCTCGGACATATCAAATTCAAGACTCTTAAATGTAAAATTTTACATAATTTAATTTCATAACTTATGAAATAATTTTTTCGTATATTTTACTTGTTTCCTTTTACAAAATAAACACTGCTGTAAAACTGTCATCTCGTGTGTATGTTAGTGTTACAAACTTCAAACATGTTTTGTTTGGGTATACAAACAAAGGTATTTCCTGACAGGTATACGAAACTTGTGATGGCGTTCCAACCATCACCGCGCGCCTACACTTACGAATAACCACGCCATATGCTGTTGCTACTATGTGAACTACGTGGATGATCATCGCCGATGTGAACGAGGCTTACCTTGGTGTGAGCGCCCCGTCAGACTGCTCCTCTGCCCAGCCGACGTGTCTGGCAAGAGGGCCATATTCATACTGGCGCGCCGACCCACTGTCGGGCTTGTTCGTTGCTTCGCTCCCCTCTCCAACACCCATGCGTGTCACCAGGACTTATAGTGGTGCGAGCAGGTTGTGACGTCACCATGGGGCTCTTTATACAGTTTTAAAGTTAGAAATACTTCCAGAACGGGGCGCAGAAGAAATAAAATGCTGGTGTTCGCCTTTTTGAGGGATCAGAGACATTGAGAATTTACTTACAGAGGTACTGGATCTGAATGGAACTCTGTTCCTTAAGGAACGGCTGCTAATATGTGTTCATAAAATTAAGTTTTGCCCTACGGGGTTTTGTAATCACATTTATAATATCATATTTTTGAGGCGATAGTTTGTGTTATTTAAGTGGTTTTAATATACATTTTCGTATCTAACTTTTGGGGCTTTGAGAGTGAATTTTGCATTTACGTCATGATTGTTGGTGGTCTGGCTGTATACGTTTTCGGGAATTTTACCAAATATAATTAATAAAAAGTATTATTTTTACTCACTTGGTAAACCCAAATTAACATACTCTTTAAACCACCTTACGTGGGGGGGGGGCTGTTTATTTTTTGTTGGAAAATAAATTCGAGCTGGTGGAAGGTAGAGATGGAGTCACTGTATGCATGTGACGACAAGCCACCGCCACAAACGTTTTGACGGTCAACTACAAGGGAAATATTTTGTCGTTAAACTCTTCTTCCTGCTCCTATTACTAAGTTGAGGAACACAACTCAAGTTTATGCTAGTTAAAAACAAACGTATACAAACAATTATAATTACCTAATGAAGATAATTTTACACGGGACAAGGCAAGAACTTTAAATCATTCTTATTATGTATCTAAATCCGACCAAAAAATCGGCTGCATGTTAATATATCTATAGTGGATCGTAAGGGCAGTAGACACCTTTGCAGTTGAGCCTGAAGCACTGGGTTTTTACAAATAGTAGACGATATATTAAATATGGAATACTGGGCATCTGGATAATGTGTAACGTTAATTGTGAAGTGCGAATTGATAATCAATGCCAAGTATGGTACCTCGTCGTAGAGATTAAGTTGGAATAAGGCCAGCAACTGTGACTATTTATGTTAAATAATTTTATGACAGCGACAGGTTTTATGGTTTTTGTAAATTTTTGTTATGTATAATTATTGCATAAATAGTGGGTAAAGAATAAGTTCGTTACTTACAGGAATGCAGTTTAACAGGGCGGAAATATGTAATAGTAATACATATCAGGCAATCTATCGATTAAAATACTATGCCCTTATTAGGACAAAATAAAAATAATAATCATTAAATATATGTTATGTCCCAAAACTGATGAGATCAAAAGTATTTTCAAATTGTTTAACCATTTATCTGTTCGGTGGCCACACCACTGATATACACGTTTCTCTGATATAAACTGTTCATGGTTAATAAAAAACTTTTAAAATCAACGTTTGAAAAATTGACAATGCCCCTACCTGCATATATTTTTTTTTAAGTTGGCAACGACGGAGGGAAAGTAGATCAATGTCTTAACCTTGAATTAAAAGTGTTGTTTAAACAAACGTAAATACTAATATCATTTATTTTCCTCTCTGTCTTTTCGATGCATATAAGTTTAAGAATAAGCGAATTTGTAACATATGTACATTCTAATAATTTCACAGTTACACTTGACCAACGCATGAAAAGAGCGATCAGGCACATGCCATTTTTAATTTCCGCATGTGGCGGAAGAGTTCACAATGTGCATACAAGTAGATATTAAGCAGGGCTTTGAAAAGAGCTCAATTTATCGTGAACGGCCTATGAAAATGTGTCGTATAATATCGTTTCGCTGCAACAGAGATGGCGATGATTTTAAGTGTTGGATTTATTTCAGATAAACCAATTATATTTTGCAACTATATGAAAAAAAAAACCTAAAATTATTTTTGCAGTTATAAAATTTTATTGAGTTGCGTTTTGTTGTTCTTAAATAATTTGTGGTAAAAGTAATTCAAGACATGCACATACAGTGTAGAAACGATGGTTAACACTACGTAAAATTTGTTTTTGGTAAAATAATTTATAATAATCTTTATTTAAAGACAACATTTCATATGACAGCAATTTGCTTCCTTCACAAAATATTAAAGGTTTTCCACGCCGCAGCAGATGCTTTAGATTGGTAGCACTGCGTTGGCAGTTACTGGATTTTAATCATGTTTGCCCCATGCACATATCTTTCAGCGACGTGACAGTGAGATATTCGCAAACTTACATACATTTCTGTATCGTCCGACGGTGTTTCTGTAACTAAATTAACATAAGAAACTAAGCGAGATAATGGATCGGACAACTCACCTGCTGCTGGAGAGAGCTTCGTCACCACGCCCCATCTCTGACGCCACTGGAATATAAAAAAAAATGTTCATTACTAAATATTCTGGAAAGAGGATTGCTTAATTATTAATAAATATGTAATACACTGTAATATGAATTACAAATTTAACAACTGCTAGCAAAATAAACGAGAATATTATTTTACTTATAAATACAACACAGCAGTTATAAATGTGTTAGTTATAATTCTTAATTATAAATATTTAATCACATAATAAATTAAGATATTATTAAAATAAAGTATTAATCATATTACAATATTTATATATATATATAAGTTTTAATTTGTTAATGAGAACTTATTGAGCACGAATTAACACGAACAGTTTACATTTACAACATACGTAATAAAAAATTTCAAAATTTGTTAATCTTCGTATGTATAGTGACTAATAGTCTGAACAACTATGAATTTCCTGAGTCGATACTGAAGAAACGAATGAGATACTCCTCCGCCAGATATGTTGTAAAGTTGGGACGTAAATATAAATGACTGTATCGCCCGTAGTCGATTCTATCTTAGCTTTCTGTCATTTCGATACTTTACGATCAGCCTACAACTGGGGTAGTTATTGCACACACGCTGCTTTCCACAAAATGATCTTGTAGATCAATAGGGGATGTAGGGGATTCATCACCCATAATAATTTTTTCTGGTTCACGTAGCAATATTTAATTTGTCCACATAAAATAAAAAAAAATTACCTTTTACTGAAAGAGTTCTACTCATGTTTGAATTGTGCGCTTGTTGCAAAATGCAGCAAAAACATTCTTTGATATGAAATCCAGCGTCAGAATGGGACACTGTTTCGCACACCGTGTTGATAATGAATGAATATACTGGTTTTGAGGCTGAACCAGATTCGCTAAAGCATATTAACGACTTTAGAAATGGCGACACCGCAGAGAAGACGATAACGCTGCGGCACGTCGCGCAGAACGCACGACGCGAGGTCTCCGCCAACCGATGAAGTCTTTCTTATCCGCGCTCTGATTTTCACGGAACAGTTCTCTGCAAAACGTCGGAAAGCAGAGCTGCAACCCGTTACGTGTTGACACGAACTTAAGTGGCGAAAATAACCGACACCGGGGTCAGCGATTTCAGCGCCGGTAAACCGAGCCTGAACACGAATAACGGGCACATTCAGCGAAACTCTGCTTCTGAGTTCTGTAATAAATTCAATAAGGCGCACGCCAGTGGCGGCGAAGTTTGTAACGTCCTTGCGGAGGCAGGGGAAGTGGGGTAATAACAGCCCTACACACTCTAACTGTGGTAGTCGCGTGTGTCGGAGCCACTGGAAGTGCGATCGACCTACAAGCTGTTTCGAAATTCCTACAGTGGGGAAAAAAGTACGGTCGTACGAACCATTTAGATTGTTAAAACAGGGACAGCCATCCTGATGGTTTATAGGTACCATCTAAATATTTTTAACATACATAGTAATACCACCAGAACGGTATTTGCATTCCCGGCGGCGATCGTATTTGCTGCTGTACTTACGGTTGCTACAAAAGAGTACTGCATTCCTACTACACAAATGGGGTGTGGCTGTGTCGGGGACACGGCCGTTTGCTTTAAGTGAGTACGTCTACCTTTTTACGTTCCCGACACCGCTTCGAACGATCATATGGGGTTTCATGGGTATCACTGGATTGCTCTTGAGATACGCTTTCCAACAGTATACGATTTTTGTACTTTGACTTGGCTTTTTGACGAGTATAGTCCGGCATTGTGTTAAGTTTTCAAATTTTTTTTTACTTTTAACTTATACAGTTACACCATAACCATGTCACACAAATGTTTTTTACACCCAATCGATTGATCTCGATGAGAGCTGTTGATTAAGACTCAAACGAGCGTCGTAGCTGCTACCCGTCAAAAGTTATACTACGCGTAAAATATGAGACGCGGTGAAACGAACTCAAAATGGCGGCGCCCCAACCCCCGCCGCACGTGACGCTTCGCAGTCTCCTCACTCAACGTAACCAATTCTATGATCCTTTGTCAATCGAGTGGTGTAATTGAATTTTAGATGTATACGATAGATTCGGAGCTGCAATGCCAAACTGTATCCCCCGAGTTTGTTTTAATTAGATTTTCTGGATTGCCCACTATGGTTGCAAATGTAAAGACGTATTCTCATCAAAAGACAGTATCTACAACAGAACTTCAGCAATATTTGTATTGTTCCCACAACAATCAGTATTGAAATAACCCAACACGACGTTCTGTTAATTGTACTGAACAGTTTTCTAAATCAGGTTTGAGGGTAGCAGCAGCAGAAAATTCTGGTAGGTTATTTCGATCCTGGTTGTTGTGGGAACGATCCTAATATTGTTAGAAACTGTTCTTTTGAAGGTGCTTTCTATTTTGTAGTCGGCACACAGTGCTCTGTTGTAGGAACCATATGTACATTGGCAAATACAAACACAGACAGAAGCGCAACAAACACTTATGTTGGTGTTACAAGATATGTATACAATACTAACAAGGTTCCAATAACTCAGCAAGAGGGCTGTCACTATTTTAAAAGTCTAAATGGTTCCCACATCCATATAAAGTTTTTTCATTGTAACACAAACTGCTAGGGCTCATTCAGTGGACTCGTTAAATAATATTTAAAATAGAAACAGATGTCTGCAAATTTTCTGTTTTAAAAGTCTAGAAAACGAAAAAGTTTTATGAGAAACATAAATAAAACATAATGATCTCATTAACAGTATTTTACATCTGTGTACATAGCCCATGCATTTCTAGATTTCCAATAGGGCAGAGAACAGGGACTTTGACTTTAAAAATATTGGTGGTGCTCAGAAATGGTTGGGTGAAAAACATTTGGGGGGGGGGAGAGGGGCTGAGAATGTGGCATTTTTCGCCCATACTTAATAAGTAGTCGTGGCTTAAGATAAATCTTAAGGTTGATGGCAGCACCTGCCTCTTACTAGAGTAAAAAACCACTGCTCGCAGCGCAGCCCTGTCTCCAAAATATAACTAACGACGTAATGTTAAGGATTTAAAAAAAAAATAAGGGATGAGGAGCATACCCAAAAATATTTTTGGGGGTGCTCAATACCTAAAGCACCACTACAGTTGGTGGATATGTTATAATACTTACTTCGAACAAAGTCGGGGTGCTTTCTTCATATGTCAAAGATTACCTGAAGTAAAGTATCTTACGCCTAGCCGGTCAAATGTTTGATGTCTCCAACTCTATGCCACTTTAAATTCGTGATGAACATGGCTGAAAACCAGCTATCGAATACTCAATGGTGATGCTAATTAAAGTGTGAGTTATAAACATATTTTGAGGCACTCTGTATTTCAAAACTAAATTTACAGTATTAACACTGCCCACAGTTAAATATAAATACAAAAAAAAAGTCGAATTGGTTTACGTGTTATAACGGGAGGACGAGCCAAAATTTCGCTATACATTGGCAGCTCTCTATTAGTTTACTCTTAATGGTTTTGTTTCAAAGTAGGCAAATTAATTATCTCGAATTTGTATATTAACTTCAAATTCAAATATTTATCACAATTCCTTCTATGTTGCTGGGAACTCTTTATAATTTTTAAAGGATTGAATGAGGTTTTAGACATGATGATGATTTATCCTGTTAGAGTGCAGAATTACGTAGCTCATGAAAGTCATGTGAATGGATCCCGTTGTGTTCGTAGATAACTTGATTTAGAGATGGGATTAGACATGAAGTAGTCATTTGGCTGGGAAGAGCGTAAATACGCATAGCGTTCGTTGTGAGAAGCGTGTCAACGTGAATAACAATAACGGACAGAGATCAGGTGTATAATGCGTTCAGGCCCCTCTACGATTCATGAAAGTATGAGATAGGAATTCAGAGATACCATCTAGAACAAATTTTTGGTCCAAGCTGCTGATTTGGTGAAGAATGCCAACGTGCTCCAGCTGACTTAAAACACAATACAAAAAGCAATATCGAAACACCAAATAAGTTAACTATACTACTTTATAACTTGCAACTGTACAGTGACTGTCATAAATATCTTATTCTCTCTAATGTATATTCTGAGGCTATTTCATCAGGGATATGTAATAGTTAAGTGCAATTTTTAAAGAAATACTCTATCAGTTTTCGGTGAATGCAAGCGAGAAATGTTTATTGCACACAAAGAAAATGTCAGAAAAGTGCAAAAATATAAGGATATTGTGAACGTTCAAGTATTAATGAGGTAACAATTCCATATACACTATTAACGACGCACGTTCTGGGTGGTTATATAGTCACATTTTCGTGATTTGAGACCCGCTGATAATTTATATGACAAGATGGACCTAAACATGAGAATATTATCTATCATATTATTTCCCGAACTGAAAACTGAAGATAAAAGGGAACATTTGTAATACACTGACTAAAGAAAAAGTTATGCACCCAGAATGAATGGTCCAAATTGGACGTGATTGTTAGTTGTGTAAATCATTAGAGTTGTAACTATCATCAATGTGTGGAATGGCCACCAGGGTGCATTAGTGGCAACACCACGTTTATAGCGACATCGTATTTAAGGTGTGTAAGGAGTGCGAGACAATCACCGCAGTAAGGAAAGGTCCACGAAGCACAGAGTATGTCTGGTAGAATTATTATAAGCCATTTCTAGCACTTGAGGGGTAGAAACGGGGGCCGCATTGTGTATGTACATGAGGTCAGGTGGACGATTGTGCGATTATCAGGCTTGTGCGGCATTCCAATGCCACAGCACCGCGGTGTTTGATTTAACGGAAACGTGATAACATCCTCACGCGTCGTTAAGTTCTCGATCAACCAAAATAAACAAACCGAGAGCGGATCAAGTAACTGTTCACCAAGTATTGAGATACCCCATGAGATCAGCGCCTGCCATCATGACACGATTACTGGGCACACTGCAACATCCCGTGCCAACCTGCAACATATCTAGGCGACTAACAGCAACCGGATTACGGGTTCATTGTTTAATGCGTATAGGCTGTCGGTCACACCAGATAAAAGACGGCAGCATTTGCCTAGACGCTGCCGTAACCGGGAGGTATAGACTGATTAGTGGCGTCTCATCATGTTCAGCGATGAATCTCGGGTCTGTCACGGAGTACGTAATAATCCAGAGGTGAAACGGTGGCGTATGCTGCGGAACTCCAACTGCAAACCCCAGCAAAATTCCCTCGCTGGCCAACAATATAGAGGAACATCTTTAACCAACCAGCACCTGGAGACTCACTTGTCACGCAGCAGCCCAATCAATAGTGAATGTTTCATGAAGTGCAATAGCCAATCAGACCCGAGGACGGTTTTCACAGCTTCGCGCGGATGATGAGCGACCTAGTTCGCTTGCATCAAAAGAACCACCACGTTATTTTGATTATGTATAACTACTCAACCTGTGGATTTGCTTTATCACTGATGAACGTTGTGTGCGAGCGTGACAACGCCGAGGAGTCACGAGAGATGACATAATGGCAATGTCGTGGAAATATACACAGGCATCACTCCTGACATCATCGTGTGGTAGGCCATTGGGTATGACTTCAGATGACCCATTGTAGTGGTTCGGTGGACCTTGATGTCATAGTTGTGCATCAGTGACATTCTGTGTCTTAACATGTCATCCCTCGTGTGACAAACTAGACGACGGCTATAAACACAGGGCACATATATCTGCGGAATGCTTCTGTTGTGTTGGTGTATTTGCGTTGCCAGCAAGCTCTGCCCATCTGTCCTCTGTAGAAAATGTGTGGGTTCCGCTTGTACATCAAATCCGACCCGGTGCTGACCCGCAGAATATCTACGCCCAGTTATAACCGCTATGGGCCGGCTTGCGTCAGGAGATAATAATGGCTGTAAAACTTTATTCCAAACCGAAGTGGCCCTGATATCCTACCTACGTCAGACCAGCAGCATATCCGTAATGCCAACTGCGTAGACCATGAGATCTGTTATTGAATTCATTATACATATTTACATGACCTTCCAACACGTGCAGTTTCATTTAATTTGGACAGTTGCCTTCAGGTGCTCAACGATTTTGTCTTAAATCTTTTTCTAAAAAAGCTAAAAAGATAGTTTTAGTTATTCTGAACCTTTTAAATGCTCTGCAACGTCATAAAGGCAATCCAATTAAAATACTAAAAGCAAAAAATTTCTTAAATATTACCAAAAGGCTACTCAATGAATACTATAACAAAAACGGTTTATATCTTACTGCTATTATTGGGGATTGGCTATTTATTGATTATTTTGTATCCAATGCTATGTAATTTGTTTTAAGTTTTGTAAACAAACTTTATCTTTGGAATTAAAAATTAAGAGAGATTTATACATTTATAAAACAATTATTTATTTACGACATTCACAGCTTGCTATACCAGCATTCAACTTTGTTACAGTGTTCAACAGGGTCAATGTCTTAGCAAATTCACACTTAATGACGAAACGCTTCGTGCCAGTTTACAACTATTAAATTAAAAGCAAGACATTATTTGATGTTGGTATAAATTGCACCCTTAAATTAAGTCCTTCAATATCATAAAAACCTTGCCTAAAGTTGGGCACCTTTTATATATATCTTGGTGCGGTTAATTAGAATAAATTATTAAAAGAAAAATTTTACTTAAATTTTACAACTCAAAGTTTAAAACTTCTTGGTCTATATTAAATATCAAGGAAATTGCACTTAACTCTATGTTAGAGAAGTGAACTAGATATACTTATAATTGTCTCTAAAGTATTTCTGAAGTTTTTGACGTGTTCAAAAGTATTGTGTGTTTTCAACTAACTGCAACATTGAGTATTACTGAAAATTTTATAGCATAATATCTTATCTTTGTTACCCGATGTTAAATTACCCGACGATCCAACTGTTTTAATAAGAAAAAAACATAAGTAGGTCTTGAGAATGTTAGCTTTAACACATGTAACGAGTTCATGGCATTAATACAAATATTTATTATTTAATTCTATAGGTCACAATCACATATTCACTGGAGAGCTAAAAAAAAAAATGTACAGGCGTTTGTATGCAAATAACAGAGGTATGGAACCAACCAGAGTAACGATATACGGTCGGCAACGCCTATATAAGACAGCACGCAGCTGGAAAAGTTGCAAGATCGGTTACTACTGCTACAATGGCAGGTTATCAAGATTTAAGTGAGTTTTAACGTGGTGTTATAGTCGGCGCACGAGAGATGGGACATAGCATCTCCGAGGTAGCGATAAACTTTGGATTTTCGCGTACGATCAGTTCACGAGCGTACCGTGAATATCGGGAATCAAGTAAAACATCAAATCTTCGACATCGCTGCGGCCGGAAAAAGATCGTGAACGGACGGGACAAACGACGACTGACGAGAATCATTAAACGCGACAGACGTTCAATCCTTTCTCAAATTGGCGCAGATTTCAATGCTGGGGCATCAACAAGTGCCAGCGTGCGAATTATTCAACGGACCATCATTGCTATGGGCTTTCGGAGCCAAAGACCCACTCGTGTACCGTTGTTGACTGCACGACACAAAGCTTTACGCCTCGCTTGGGCCCGCCAACCCCGCCATTGGACTATTGATGACTGGAAATACGTTGGCTGGTCTGACGAGTCTCGTTTCCAATTGTATCGGGTGGATGGACGTGTATGGGTATGGAGACATCCTCATGAATCCGTGGACCCTACATATCAACAGAGGTCTGTTCAAGCTGGTGTAGGCTCTATCATGGTATGGGACATGTGCATTTGGCGTGAAATGGGACACCTGATACGTTTAGATACGACTCTGACAGGTGACAGATACGTAAGCGACCTGTCCGATCACCTGCACACTTTAATGTCCATTGTGCATTCTGATGGACGTGGACAATTCCAGAAGGATAATTTGACACGCCACACGTCGAGAGTTGCTACCGAGTGGCTCCAGGAACACTCTTCTGACTTCAGACACTTCAATTGGCCACCTAAATCACCAGACATGAACATTATTGAGCATATCTGGGATGCCTTGTAACGTGCTGTTCAGAAGAGATTTCCACAGCCTCGCACTCCTATAGATTTGTGGACTGCCCTGCAGTATTCATGGTGTGAATTGCCTCCTGGATACCTTCAGACATTAGTCGAGTCCATGCTACGTCATCTTGCTGCATTTTTGCGTGCTCGCGTGGGTCCTACACGATATAAGCAGGTGTACCAGTTTTTTTTTTTGGCTCTTCTGTGTAGTAACAGATTATAAAAACTAGTAAGGAATCTTAAACAATAAACCATTGTGTGTATTATTACACCACTCTTAAAAGAGATTATTTAAACATTATGTATATGCCTTTTTATATAAATTGGTCGAAACAAAGGACGATAGGTTTATGTTTTAAAATTAATCGAGCAAGGAGGCGCAGAGGTTAACACGCGCCTCGCATTCGGGAAGACCTGGGCTCGATTCCCTGTCCAGGCATACTGATTGAGATTTTCCCATGGTGTCCCGAAATCACTCCAGACGAATGCTGGGATGGTTCATTACTACAGGCCTTCGTCTGGTTTCTTCCCTGTTCCTACTCCTCTGAGCAACTTCATCTGTTCTGACGACCTAGCTGCCGACGATACTTGAAAGGGAATCTCTAGTAAAACCCTCAAACGTCTCAAGATCACGCATGGCCATGAGCAAGCTTTGTGGCGGGTCCTCCTGTGCTGTGCTAAAACTCTCGCAAATTAGATTCTGTAACAGTAACATATCATCACAGGCAATGAAAGCCTATAAATAAAACTACAGATGCCACTTTGTAATTTTTTCCTTTCCCTTTATAAAACTGCGCAGAAGGGCCACAAATATTATGTTTCGAACCATTTTCACTATCTTATTTCCTTGGAATGTATTTAATACGATAAAAGTATTAACTGACTGCTGTAGCTTTATCTTTCCTGAAAACAAAAATGTATTCCCAAACCATTTATTTACTTCGATATGCGTTAACGTGCCAACACTGATTTCACAAACATTTTTTTAACGGGAAGTCCCCTTAGGCCTTACCTGCATTGCCTAACTTTATCTAATTAAAGTCCACGCATAAAGCTGGTATGTCAATAAGACTTATGCGCGATCAACCTGCATACTTTAAGGAACACATTTATTTAAGTCAATTTACGGCGACTTTCGTCTTTTCTGAAGCCCTGCTAGAGCTCTACTTGCGGGACGTATCTCCGTCTCATGTGAACGTATCTTAAGTCTAGGAACCAACACCAAAACGACAACGCACCGAGTCAGTGCTCATACATTTTAATAATGTTACCAACACACATATTTTCTTCCTGTTATTATTCTTAGTAAAAATAAATTCAATAATATAATTTATAGATAAAATATGTGTAAAAATTCACTTCAACTAGAAATTAGGTAGTTTTATGTGAACACAAGCATAAAAAACTTGTGACACATGACGTATTTAAAAAACAACCATACACGTAATGCATGGGGTGATTTTTCAAACGTTCTATGTAAAAAGTGTGAAGAAACCACGAATAGGCTATACCATATCCCCCAATGATACACATACACACAGCAACACACACACGGCAACACACACACATTCCTTGATTGTATTCAAACCGAGGATTACTTTTACCGTAGGATGGCATATCAAACATTCTGAGATATTTGTATCATGAAAGCTGTCTATCAGAACCTTGTAATTAATAAACCTTAAAATAATGGGAATAACATTTTTATTAGTGAAATATATATATATATTATAAATATGCTATAAATACCATACAGAGAATTTGTAACTTGTTCTATGAACAGAAAATGGTAATTCGCGACGCTTTGAAAAGTAGCGCGTGAAAGGTTCGCAAGTGCCGTTGCTTCATGTGCTAAACCAAGTGTGGTACTGGAGGTGTGTTTCCTGGGTTCTCACCCAACTCTGTTGAAGAGTGAAGCCAAGTCTCGGCGAATCCTTTTATCCAGACATTTTTATCGACCAAGTCTTGAAAGAAGCTTCGACTGTAATTCGCTTCCACTTGGATGTCTGAGACGAGTGCCTGGGATAAGAGAGATTTGGAGGAATGTTTACAAGATTATACCATACAGAAATTTCAAAAGTGGTGTACGGGGAATTCTCGCCCATGTCTTTTCGAATAGCGACAATCTTTTATTGCCACACTTTATCTATAACATTTTTATTATTTAATAAACATGGCATGTTTGCAATATATTTGTACACTGCATAATGAGTTCAGTAATTTCAGAACCATTCACTATTATTATTTTTATGTGATGGCATATTATTATGATAAGTGCCTGGCTAAAAAGCTTTTGATAATTTATAAAAAAATATAATTTATATTTCATGCACGTAAATATAAAAGCATTTATGGTTTTTATATATGGACTAAATATCATTTTTAAAAACACAAGAATTAATTATACTTAACATCTTGCATCATTCAACCCAAATACTTAAATAAAGTCTGTTCGCGATAAAATAACTATTTTTGAAATCAACCGTAGAAAAAAGGCACTGCTCCTTCCTGCAAATATTTTAACTAACGCACTGAGTGACATGGGCCCAGTAATGTTGGTAATGATAAAGGGAATGTAGTTCTGTATCTTAACGTTGAATATAAAAAGTGTTAAATAATCATTTGTGATTACTTAAACTATTTATTTAGTTTCATGTTTTTTTTTAATGCATCGAAGTTTCAAAATTAGCACATATTTAGTATTATTTTTGTAATAATTTTACAGTTGCACTTGGCCGACGCGAGAATAAAGTGATGAGAGCCAAGTCAATGTTAATATTACGTAAGGCGCAAGACTACACTCCGTGCATACAAAATATCATAAACAGGGATTTAAAAAATGCCGAATTCACCGTGAACAGCTTATACATGCGGAGATCTACTTTTTTCTAATATACCTATCGTTTATGCATGTGGTGTTAGCTCGTAATGAGTCTTCGACGTGGAAGAAGATGGCCAACTCTAAACCTACAGGAGGGTTGACCTTTAGTATTTCATGGAGTTTCGCTCTCATGCATGCAAAAGCAACAACTTATAAGAGTCAACGTAGTGGGCATTAACCTTTACAAATTTCGATAAAAGTAGTAACCAAAATTTCTCGACGAATTTTATCACACCACAAAACTCAACATGTTTCCAGCAGTGGTAAATCACTTTTTCACTTTCCTGATAAATCACATTTAATTTTGGAAACTCAAATAGTATACAGATGTATTTATAAATAAATTATATCCAAACGCTTTAAAAAAATTTAATTTAATTTTACATGAGTTAAAATGCAGAGCGAAAATACGTAATAAAGTCTCGCCCTTGTTAATTTGTGAATAATGCGATAGGACGGTCTGCTAGTGACCACTTGGATTTTTTTATATAATTCGCATGACAAGCTTTAATTCCAGGGACGCACCATGACGTTTTTAAAAGCAGATTACGATTAAAATTATATAACCAGAAATAATTGAGAATACTATAAAAATAATTTTTTTGCAAGAAATAAATTTCTTCCAAATTGATAGCTCTCAATATTCATAACTAAAATTATACACTCGATTCTACTCGCCAGTGTTACAGATTTCTAAGCCACCAACCCACTTGTTTTCTGGTAGATGTAAAACATATTTCGCTCCTCCTACTAGCACGGCTGCAACTCGATGGTCTACTGCCACCAAAAGAATATCTACAAGATGTTTATAACAATTAAAACCTCGGAGCGGCGGTAGCTTCGGGTTCGGTATCACAGCGTTTAGAACGGAGACTTTAAAATAGGAATACCGGAGTTATACTCTATACACATTCGCCGAGTAATACCACTTAAATTAAGCTACAGATATATGAAGTACGGGTTGTTTTCAAAAGAAAAGACTGTCGAGACTTTACGACGAGATTTATTAAATATGAAATTTGATTAACGTAAGTATAAAATATTTATAAATACCACACCGTAAAAAAATTACGATTGGAAATTCGGCCTGGGAAGCATAACGCACTGACTTTAAATGGTAAATATAGGTAAATTATTCTCGCTTTTAGTTGGCACATACGTCAGATTTCGTGATTAATAACTTCTGCCTGGAAACGAATACTTACAAATAACTGGTATCTCTTATTGTTGCATACAAACCTTTAGGTGGCTGCCTTTAACTATAGGTTCTATGAAGGCGACACCTGGGACGTCCAGTCTAAATATCAGCGAAAGAAAACCACTGAGATAATTTCATTACAAAGCAGCGATGAAGAATGGTGTTGTGTGTCTGACAAATGTATTTGCTTCTACCCAAATTCCTTTATCGTATCCTGCGCCTTAATTAAATGTAGAAAATTTACAATGTAAAAAAGTTGTTCAAGAGAAATACTTCATATTACCATGCAAAGTTTGTAGTTACGTTTACTTGGTATTTCGCTGTCCCGTTTTTCCCGTGCCGGCTTCAAAAATATTGCGGAGTTTTGTTAGTGTCTAGTGATCATTCGTGTCCTACAAGCAAATAATTTGAGGTCTTTATGGTTACTTAGATCAGACCACCCGACTGGCAATTTTAAGAGCGCGTTCCTGTTGTCCGCATTAGGTACTTCATACTCTTAAGGCTTCCACGTACTTAGTGCTTGAACTGCGTTTCAGAGGGTTTTGAAATACACGAATAGGACACACGCTTCAGACGAGGGCTCTCGAGTGCTTTCAAGGCGTCGCGCAATTTGACAACACCATTTTACAGTACTCCAAAATGGTCGAAAACTGCTTTCAAACGCGCCGTATCCCAAAACGTGTGCGTAAGATGCATACGAAAATATCTCAAGGGCCATGCGTTAAACCCACATTTACATTTTCCACCAATAAAATAATAGGGTCACCACTGAAAGTCCCATATGTACACGGAGCACGACGAGAAAACTGCACGACATTCCAGATCATTGTGTTTAGCTGCGATGGCGCACTTTATACTAGGAATCCCAGGGCATTACTTAAGAATTTGTCATTTAAGAATTGGTTTTTTGTTCAAAGTTCCAGAATTTTTATATTTGACTAATACAACGTTATGACTGTTCCTAATTATCAGTTTTTTACTTAGCTACATAATATACGAACGATTACTTCACTTGTAAATTATGTATTAAGTTTTATAAATATAACTCCCATTACAGCCATTTTTAACTTTGGAAAAATATTAATAAAATGCAAGTGTTCGATTATGTAAATGAACGTACTTATTTATGCCACAGCACAATATATGCGTATACTGTGTACATACACATAATTTATACTGGACTTTAGCAACTTGTTTTTCTAACAAATATATGTGTGTGTTTGTGTGTAATGTGAAGGAACAAACCTGGTCCTTGACATTAACAATATATTTTGTACTCTTACACACAAGTGCGCGCACACACACAGAGGTGTGTGTGTAACTCAAATAATGCAAAAGTTCATGCCTTGCAGGAGGCATTTTTAGGTTGGTAGCACTTGGGAGAATGTTTGGTACACAAAAAGGTGTGGGTTGTTACTATTGGTTTTGGCATTGTTGTAGCCTTGCAGTGGTAATGTTGGATGAATAGTGCATGAGTCGTCGTTATTGCTCATCACTGCGGAGCGTGTCATCACTGAGAAGACGGAACAAGCGTTTCAGTCGTCTGGATAACAGTATAGTTTTGCAGTGGAGTACGAAGAGGTTGTAATTTGCATTGGTGTTGTGAAAAACACTTACTGATACTGCAGTATCTATTATGGCGCGATGTAACCTTACACCACAGCAAGCTTTGAAATATTTTCAGTACTTTTCTGAAGATGAATATGAAAGGGGTCAATTTCTCAACAGTGACGATTATGTTCCACAAAATGGTGACTCGACAGTAAGTGAAGAAGTCGATGAACCAGACGATATTATCATGGGGAAAACTTAAATCGTTGCAGATTATATTCCTGGACGTGTTCATGGTAAGTAAATAAATAGTATCGAATAAAATTAGAAATTATTTGAGCAACAATAGGTGTCCCCGAAATATTTGAAAATGACTGGCCAACCTATTACTGTATTCTATTGCCAGCGTTATGTGAAAAAAACGTAAATTTATACCTTGGGGCTTGTGAACAAGCCGCATAAGCACTAAAGCGACATTCGGGCCCATTGTGGCCTCGTGAAGGTGATATTAAACGGAGCCCTAACAAATGGAGAGGCGTCGGAATGCAAGGGCCGGGGGAAACTGAAGGACCCCGTAAAAACCCGCTGGCACTAGGTAACGTACGACACGTAACACACGTGCGAAAGATCTGAGCTTGGATCCGCTGGGATCGAACCTGGATCGCCGTGGTGGGAGGCGAGTGCACTGGTCGCTCGCCTGCCGAGGCCCCACAACTTCGTTATGTGAAATTGGAAAAGTAATTATGTTAGCACAATCAGTATGAATAAAACAAATCAGAATACACATTATTACAATATCCACATACAAAAATACAACAACAATATAAGTATTTTGTAATCAATTCCACTCCCTGCCCCTCACAACCAATTTTACTACTCCATTCGAGGAAAAATATTCACCCATTTCCCACTGTTATGTATGTATAGTATGTGTATTTATATGTAAGACTTTCTTCTACAGAATACATTTGTCTTGTAGGCACTGCGGCAGTTTCCTTCATTACAAGGACGAGGACGAGGCAGAAATACCCTGTGATGACATTCATGATACTTCTGGACAGACTCAAGCTCATACAGCTGCAGCAGCTGTAACTGAAGGCTGTGCTAGAAGCCGATATCATCTAGCTGTGCTAGTAGTGGGTTCTACATTGTGCAGTGCGAATGGAAATCAGAGGACTGTTGTGAGTGCAGGTGGCTGTGTTGTAGGCATGCTGGGTCTGCAGAATGTACTACGTGAAAGGCCAGGACCTTCGGCTAACGCAAAATGCATTATAGATGTGGAGGATTTAACCAGTGCTTTTATGCTCCCTATTGATGAAACTATGTTCCAGTATATAAGAAAACGCACTGAAACAGAGGCTCGGCATACGCTGCAAGACGAAACATTAGTCTTTGAGTGTGGATGAGCTAGAGGCTTTTATTGGTCTCTTGTACCTTCATGGTGTAAGCGGAGCAAAAGGACTTCAACTCGCTAGTCTCTGGCCAGCCAAATGCAGTAGGTATTCACTGTCACGGGTACACAATGTCAAGCAACAGATTTCAAGAAATATTGAGGTCTATTCGCTTTGACATAAAATCTTCAAGGTCGAAACGTCTGGAGCAGGACATGTTTGCTACTGTATTGGATATATGGAATCAATTGATCAGCAACTGCATTTCCAACTACAAACCAAGTGCTGATATTACTCTTGATGAGCAAATTTTCCAAACCAAAACCAAATACTGCATCACTCAATACATGTCCAGCCAGTTTGATAAATTTGGTATAAAATTTTGGTTGATTGTTGATGTTGACAGTAAGTATATTTCAAACGGACTTCCTTACTTGGTGAAAGATGAGAAATGGCCTCCTGACCAGTCCCTCTCTAAGAATGTAGTTCTTTGACAGGTTGATACTTATCTCGACACTGGCCGGAATACAACCACGGGTAACTTCTTCACTTCCGTCAGTTTGGCATAAAAATTAAGTCTTGGGGTACAAGTGTGGTGGGTACAGTAAACTGGGCTAGAAGAGACATTCCAGCTGAAGTCAAGAATGCACATCTTCCATTGCAGGATTCATTCCTAGTGAAGCACAATGACTGCGCGCTTGCTGTCAACCAAGGGAAGGTAACGAAAAATGTACTTGTCCTTAGTTATATGTATACATATGTTGCTGTTAGCGGAGATAAGAAACGACTACCAGAAACAATAAGGTACTACAACTCTACTAAAATTGGGGTCAATATAGCAAATCAAATGATCATATGATACTCGACAAAAGCGGCATCCTGGTGCTAGCCACTCCAAGATTTCTACCATATTCTTGACTTTGGAATCAGTTCATGGACATTGTTCAAGGAAGCTACAGGTTCTAGTATCAGCCGCAGATATTTTATCATAAATCTAGCAGAACAACTCTGAGGAGTTAATATGGGAAATCGACACGAAACCATTGAGGGGGAAAACCAAGACAGAGTCCACGTGGAAATCGTATGCGCCGTCAGTGCCAGATTTCCAACTGCAATAGAAACAAAACTACCGAAGTTTGTTCAGTCTGCATGAAATATGTTTGCGGTAAATGCACAGGCAAAGTTATATAAAAAAATCGGTCTGCTTAGTTCGCAAGGAAAAAGTTAACACATGCCAAATATAAAATGAGAAACTCATTTCGCTCTGAAAGTAAAAATTTTGTATGTTTCAGAAAGTCTATAAATAAGAGATTGTGTAATATGAATAGAGAAGCATACCACTAGATTGGTTTTTCTATTTAAAGTTCAATTCCACTATTAAAATTATTATTACTGTAAAATCTTATTTCTAGCAATAATGTCTTTAAAATGTTTGACGAATTGTAAGGGTACAAAAGTAATTGTTTTAATTTCTGTACCGGCAAACAAAAATGTTATTCAAGTGTTTACTGTTAATAACAATTTTTATTTGAGTAAAATTATGAAGAATACATGTTACAAAAGAAAGTACAATTTTCTGTAATAAAACTAATGCAAAAATATGCATACATAATCAAATATTTACATCGCGGTACAAATTATAAATACAATGCACAAGGCATAAGTAATTTATTGAAACACCAAAAAAAAACATACGACATGAAAAAAAATTATTTCACACTTTTCACAAATCATAAAAAAATTAAAAAATTTGTTGGCAGTAACTATCCAACCTCTTGCATATTAAACATTGTTTTTTTACGAGGCGGTCAAAATGACTACTGTGGGAGTTGAAGGTAGGTTCAAATGTCGGGAATTCTAGTGTTAATGCGCGTGACAGTGTCGCCCTTATTGCTCCTGTGCTTCTTGGTCTGAAACATGGAATAAAGCTCCAGGTAGGCGGGCTCCTTAACGGCTATTGAAAGGTCCCACTGTGAGCGAATTCCCGGAATTTAAAATCGATAACTGAATTTTAACTACTTATATAATACACAACGTATAATTTCCTAACAAAAATTTTATTCTTCTTTTTGAAATAATAATGTACAGACACCACAACATTAATACATATGAAAAAATTCCTTAGAAAACTTTACCATAATAATTATTGGTTTTTAGAAAGAACCTCAATTTTTAGACAATTTAAATTTTTTAGAAGTCCTTGCTAATGTTTTTTTAACTTCATTTTTTAAAGATATACAAATGTCAATATTAGAGAGTTATTGGCAATATTATTTCGGTAAATTTTCACATATTTACTTATTTTGTAATTCACTCGCTAAAAGTTGGCAAATTTTAGATGGAAAAGATAAGACTATGTCAGCTTTGGTGTATATGGAAGTTACGAACATTTAATAATCCAATCTATAAATTTAACTACAAAAAATATATATATTAAGTTGTAAACACTAATGTCTTGATTTTACATTTTGGTAATTCGTGCTCTGCGAGATACTTTTTATACCTCCTCAGAATGTAAATACATGAAATTAATTCTGGGCCGAATCGATAAAGATGAAGGCAGAAATATATTAAAGTCTTTACAGGAAATTACTTCTCGGCGTAGGAGGAGTGCTCTGTTGTCCTAACTAATAGTCGTGTTTGCTTGCATTTCATTGATTTGACGGCTTGACAGAGAACACGAGCCCACTCCCCCCGGTCCCTCAACCCTACCAGAAGGGCTGGAGAGAGAGCTGGTAATGCCCTCGGGGCATCACTCCTGCTTAAAGGGGGAGCTCGACCGCACGTCCGCCTGTCAGAGCAGTCGGCGAGGGGTGAGCGGGTAAAACAATGTGGGCGACAGCTAGCGTGATCTCAAACATGTACGCCGTCTTCACGGACAAATAAGGATGAATGAATCTATGACCAGGGATAATATTGATGCGTTTTTTTTTTTTAGCTTTTGATTACACTCGATGGCAAAGAAGAAGTTTATTCTCTATTTACAAAATATATTTGTCTGTTAGTAAACCTCTAAACTTGAAATTTCTGATATGTGCACGAACTAAAACGTTATACACTATTTTGTGTAGCGATTTAAGTAAGGCGTTAAAAAGTTATGTTATTACATTTCCCTGGATTGATGGTATATGCAATTTTACGTTTTCTTAATTAAAGAATATTATTGTGTTATTATTTACATTATTTTATATGAAATAAATAAAACATAATAATAAATTCTGGTCACCTCACTTTGAAGATTTTTGTTAAGGGTGACTGTGTGAAGTCTATTTTGAAATTTAATATATGTAAACAATTTTCTGTAAACAATTTTCTGACATTTTTCATTTGGCGTCCAGGACTTTCAGTTAAAACAAAACTGTGTCAAATGTTTTACAAAAAAAATTATAAAATCATAAAACTATAAATTTTTTAATTTTTATAATCAAGGACACGAGAAAAATTAACTTAAATTAAAATTCAAATCGAAGCCCTTTTCAGTAAAATAGTTATAAAGTTAAGTAAACAAAAACATTTAACATTTGCCAAGCGTATCAGATTAAGATACATTTTCTAAAGGTAAATTTGGGTAGTGTTGTGGCCGTTCACTGGGATAGGGTCTTTCCATTGTTTCCCGATTTTGTACGTGTTTATTTGGTCTCAGCCGATAGTATGATCGTGAAAAAACATGCTGATTACTATTTATCAGTGTGGGTTTCAAATATTGAGAGAGAGAGAGAGAGAGAGAGAGAGAGAGAGAGAGAGAGATAGAGATAGAGAGAGATAGAGAGAGATAGAGATAGAGATAGAGATAGAGAGAGATAGAGATAGAGAGAGATAGAGAGAGAGAGAAAATACATAACATTCTTAATTTCGGTTAGTTTAGTCAACATTCCTATATAAAATATACTGTCTTGAAGTAAGCTTATATCTCGGTATAGTTAGCAACAATTTGGTGACATATAGAATCTGCTTACTATCGTTTATCAACACATTTCACGTATTTGCGTCACATGTACATATTAACATTGCCAAGGATCAAATGAACAGATTCTATACGTTAAATACGTAAAACGTTAATATTTTAAAGACACATTTATGTATCCACGACTCAGACTATCTTACTTGATTATAAGCTAGTCGCAATTCCCAAAGGTTTTTAATTGAAGTCTGAATAACCCCTTAAGACTTTTAAATATTTTCTCATATTTGCTCCAACATTAAAAAAGTGTACATCTAAGCTTTTACGTTAGAATATAATGCAGTTGAAAGGAGAGCCCCCCCCCCCCAACCAATAATAGGTGGACACACAACAATCCGTCGTCCGTCGATCCTTCTGCACGGCAAAATTTCAGCGTGACAACTTAACATCGTTATCTTTCTTAAGTTGGAAGGTATAATTAGGCTGGGAATAAATTTTCAAGAGAGAAACATTTAGGGGAAATATTATCTTTACGTGATATGTATTTATACCGAATTATTGTTCACATTTTAAATTCCTGAATTTACCGCCAAAGATGAATAAACATATATCCACCGCCTTGCATTTTAATTCAAAGTGCGTATTCGCGTCTACGGAATGTTGCCAGAAGGCGGTCGTCCATCCGTAGAAAGTTAAAGAAGTATGCGACGGATTGATGGACAGAAAAAGAGTTGCCGTGCGATTGGTTGAAGAGCACGTGACCGCTGGACGGACGGGCGACTGGCGAATACAACGAATCATTTTAAGTTCAGCATAAGACAGAAGTTGAGTGGTTTGCACCGGGTCGTTGAACCTGACTCTACAAAATGTCGAACTCATTGAAGAGTAATACACACGCCACCCAAATGTTCAGAAAAGTACAACTTAAGTTGCACGTGAAGGAAGAAAAAGCATTTATTTTGTAGCAATTTTTTTTATAGAATAAAGTCCTTTAAATTTTAAAAAAAATTACCAAAAGTTTATTTTCATTTAAAATTTAAGAGTATTTCGATCCTAGAAGCTTAAAAAGTCAATTTTCCAAAAAAAAAATTAACAAACAAGACAATCACAAAAATTACCCTAATTTTACTTAAAAAAAAGTATTGGTAGTAATATTAACATACATTTTTAAAAATATATTTTATACTCAGCTATTTCAGTTATGAAATTAATAACTTTTTTTAACGGAAATTAATATGGCTAAAATACATTTTCAATATTTTTATTTATTATTACAAGTTTTTATAACATACAACCAGAGTTATTACTATGATTGCTCTTATGGAGAACATGCCGCTGGGTAAAGGTACTAAAAAAAATTACAGTAGTAGCTTCACAAAAATGTACCCGTTTTTTCCCTTATATTCAATTTGTTATATTTCCCGCGTGTCGTCACACAGATATAACATGGTAATGTACAGCGTATATGTGTGTGTGCAAATAATACAATTTAAAGTGTTTATATAACTTTGAAATAAATTAATAAACTTTTGGGGATACAATGATTTTAAACAAATTTGGTACGAATTAGGAAAGCTAGAATTCAAAGCTACGTTATTTCTTATGTAATGTCAGAAATCGACGTGAACGCATACTTTTATAATATATAATGAGTAGGATGTTAGACAATACAATTTTAAGAAATTAGTATTATAAAAAAGCTGTAATATTGTTTAGTATTTTTCGTACTGTTGTTTGTTTCCTTGAGGTATATAATTCCTTCTCTGAAGACACATGATCGGGGTAGCTTCATAGGAAAGCAGGAGTATGTGAAAAAAATAGCTCCATCTTTTCATTCCTGAACGCCACATTTTGAAAGTAAAAATAAATAAATAATACAAGGGTCAAGTAATAAAAAAAATAAAAGTTAAGTTATAATATTTTTACACAAAATATTACTGATCCTCTGTGTTCAAAAATTGAATATTAGAAGTGGTAATGTAAATATAATTATGTGCCTTAGATTCTAGACCATAGCCTTACATTGCCTCAGATAAGTCATGCGTGCAATGAACAAATGACAAAAGAACAAACTGAAGTCTTAATTTCTCAAACGACGCCGAAGACTTATCTTTCAAACACGGAACATCCCGGCAATAGAGTTGCGGCCAGGAACGAATGAGAGCATTGGCGCCCCTGCATAGGAGAACATACTACACACGTTTTACTCAGGTGCTCGGCTGGCGGTATATAAAGCAGGCGCTCCTTACCCACGCTCCAGCGATTGGTTTGGAAGGATGAAGGTGCTGAAGGAAGGGGTTTAGTGGTGGGCCAAGGTAGATGGTGGAGGAGGAAAAGGAAGGGGGGGGGGGTTCCACCTGGAAGATAAGGTCGCCTCCCCCGCTAAGGATCAGTTTGCATGCATGGCCGCCGTGGGCTGCCATGTCTGCTGCCCATAAAGCTCACATATTATACACCGAAGGGGCGAGGTCGTAATCTCGGCTTTCTTANTTCTCTTGCCCACCCCCTAGCACGCGACCGTCCTCGGAAGGAATGTAAGGGTTGGGCCAAAAGTTAGCCGAGTTCCTTACCACAACCCTACTTCCTGAGTGGTGTGTGTGCGTATGTGTGTGTGAGGACCGTCGTGTCATCAAGGCACCAAACACCACTCTTTAAAGGGGAACAATGCCTATGATCTTTTCACAATTTCTTCACGCGATTAGAAACAAACCTTTGAAAAATCACTCCATGTATGAGGTTTTAGGTTGTTTCCTAAATATGGCATTTAACACAAGCGTTGTACACTTGTGTTAACATAAAAGAAGCTAATTATTTTGCAAAACAGAACATTGACTTATATTTATCTATAAATTACAATATTTTGGTGTAAATTTATATACTAGAATAAGCTGTGTTTGCATGAGGCGGAGTAATATCCTGGAAGTAGAACTTTAGCAGATATTCGGAATATTTGGAAGTAACCATTGAATGGACTGTATTGTCTTAAGTAAAATATTTTGACATTAATATGTCTTTAATATCAGACCGACACATTGGAAAGAAAAGGAGATAAAAATTCAGCAGGGTGATCCATTCCGACGCTAAAACATAGTGACATATAACTAGAGACCTGAAAAATTAGCTTATTCATTTTGAGATATACATGCTATAATTCAAAACAAGTGAGTTGATATAACTTTAGATGTTGGTACACACGGTGTTTGACACCTCCTGCAGAACGCTGGCCCAATCACCACCTTCCACTGTGACAGCAGACAATTAATGTACAGTTAATATCGGCATATTTATACATAAGACTGTAGAGTCTAGCCTGCAGGTCATTGAACCAGTGAATTTTTCCGGTCTCTACTTATAACATGGTTGATATAAAGTCGGGCATATGACTTATGACTACGAAGCGAGCATTACCTTTAGTTGATGACACGCATGCGCGAGGAGCAATGGGGGCCCACGGTGACTGGGTGAAAATATTTTGGCGTTGGCCAAAATTTGTGTGCGTTATATTTTGTGACTCCGGTGTTACAGACTGGTGATTTTGATGGCAAACGAAATATCTCGATTAGGTACGGCAGTGTAACCCACAAATGCCAGTCATCCATTTCCTTACTCCCATTCAGTTCCCATAGCCCAAATAATTTATTACCTGCAAATGCAGATGCATTCGCGTAAAACCGACGGGGCTGCGGTGATGCAGTGTATAGACTACTCACCTTCCACTAAGGATAACCGGGTGAGATTACCGGAGAGGTCGCTCCCGGAATTTTGCTTGTGGAGATCGTGCCGGACGATGCCGCTGGTTGGCGGGTTTTCTCGGGGATCTCCCGTTTCTCCCTACCTTTCATGCCGGCGCTGCTCCTCACTCACCTCGCTTCACCCTCGTCGTTTCACAAGACCTCGGTGTTAAGAGCCGCCCATATCTCTTCACTGACTCACTCACGTAGAAGCCACGGTCGTGTTCACGGCACACACACACAGAGAATGTTTGTAACTATTTTCTATTTTTAAATTTTAGAATGTGTACTAAAAATTTACATTTAAAACAATGGCTTTCCAATTTTCCTTAAGCTATTACATCTCTGTTTCTTTTTAACTCGTAGATGCCGCCTATACGTTATTTATTTCTAGTGCAGGTGCAAACAACAAACTCACAATTTAACAAGAAAAAAAATTACATTTTCGTGTAGTTTTATATGCCAAAAGTAGTTTACCAGCAAATATAATTCTATATTTATGGAAACAGTTCGCCAAACTGGTTCGATGCCTCGTTGATTTGACATATCTGTATGAAAATTAAATGAATTTTGGTACACGGTGATTGGTTATCACACAGCATGCTTACGCACTATAATCCACAGTCATTTTACAATATCCTCCCTAATAAATTACCATTTTCCAAAATAATTATTTATTTAAACGATGCCTGTTTGCAAATTAAGTCTAAGGCCTATTTCACATACGAAACAAAAATATTTGTTAGAGGTTTTGGTGTGGCAATTCCAAAAGTGCAGATAACTGCAAAGGGCGTTTTTAAAACTATATTGAAATGCGAACTCTCCAGTTAAATGTAAAGGATGCGCAGCGTACATTTCTCTTCGTTATGACGCCAAAAATTGAAAGGCGCACCGCTGCAGGTCACGTAGAGGCGGGTTGCTAACGGAGAGTGTGCAAGCCAGTTCACTGTCTTGCCATAGAGTAGGGCAAGTGCACAGACACGAAATATCGTTGCGGTTCCTTTGATGTGGGCATATTCCTGTTCTGAGCAAGGTCCTTAGAATGGGCTAAGGGTCTGATTGGCTGTCACGTGTTCTGAAAGGTTCACAATTGGCTATGCTACCGGATGGCGTGTAGGTTACTAAAGGATGTTCACTGTAAAATGAGCACTTTCGAAAGCCCTTCTTAAGAACTACATGTATGCACATTGTGTGTTTTTTCACCATACGTAAAATTAACATTTCCTTGGCCATTGTCACTTTATTCATGCCTCGGTCAAGTAAAGCTATGACATTATGATTAAAGTAACTATTTCACAAAATTTCTAATTTTCACTATGTTATGCATTAAATAAACAAAAAACAAGAAAAAATAGTTTTAAATTTACGTATGGTTTATAAAACACTTTTTAACCGTTTCAGTTACAACTTAATTTCCGATTTCAAGTGTTGCAATCGTGTAATTTTATGATTGGCACTATACTATATATTCGAGCGTGCTTCTCGCAACCAGCGGACAATGTGCTTTGTGTTTGTTGATGTCAGCTTTGACCAATTAGAGACGAGAGATGCAGAAACTTAAACTAATAAGATTACTCGGAAGGAAGACACTCAGAACACCGGCTCCTGACACCTTGTGTACAACTCCGACCACAAATATCCTTCATGTGCAACATGTTCTTGATCATGGACACACAGTTTGAACGGGTTAATTAAACGTTTAAGACCTGGAACTACTTTCCCTCTGCCGTTACCAACTTTACTGTTCGCATGCCAGTCACTGTGACCGTTTAAATATAGAGCCGGTTCAGTGGCATTTCTCAAACGGTTGATTTACCATTAACGGCCTACAGCTGCTGGTTTCCGAAAGGCTCTCCCACGCAGCGCTGGTAAGTGACGCCATTTTGCTGGCGTGTGTGGCTTGAGCTCGTGTAATAATCGGCTATTTCACCTCCGTATTGTCAAGTACTCTGTGGCCTGGAGCTTAAAAGCTATGCTGAAACTAGCGACGCACGTTGTGTCTATCGCTATGGTGCTCCTAGGCTACGTGCACGTAAATTACCGTCTGGCAGAGGGCACCCTTCACCGCAACTTGCTTGGTCAATTTCTCCCTCGCCATCCCTTCAGTTTACAGGGTGGCGTGTCAACCAGCCACTTGGGGACGGACACTAAATGCCCCACGGCTGCGATACGTCGTGAAACTCCCGCCCTAATTCACCCCCGGAGGGTGGCGCTATCTGGTGAGACAAACCGGGAACACGAGAAACATATCTCAATGAGACATTACGATAAAAAGAATTCCGATGGTTTCTTGTGTGGCGGATTACAACTAAAGCCAAATAACGAGGTGCAAGATTTGTCACTAATCGATTATTTAATTTTCACGTAATAATTTGCCCTCAGCGTTTTAAGTTATACTATATATCGAATTATGTTTTATATTTCATAAAACAGTCGGAAATATTGCTCTTGCTATTCTTATTCGGACTTTTGTGAATCTTCTTCTAATAAAATATTTCTTCATAATTTTTCTTCTCTTATTTTCTTTCTCTTAACATGATGACTCTACAGTTCCTTATGCAATTCAGCAGCGGTTTTTGTAGTTTAATTTCTTTACACCTGCAAACCTTTCTCCTTCGATAATTTTTATCAGAACAGTGTACCAGTGTTTTAAATGTTTACAAAGCGAAAATTCTGCGACATATTTATCTGAGCCTGAAATACAATATACATGTCTCAGAACAGAATGTAACTAAGATTTTTTCTCGTATTGTTTAGAATCCACGTAAAACAATTTAATAACGTTTCATTACGACCAAAAATATAAAAAATTACCTTTCCGGAATTTGATATAAGCATAGAGATGTAAATTAATTTCATTTTCCACGGCTTCATTTTATACAGGCAAAACAAGAGCGTTTTGAAATCAGTTCTAAATCACACAGTAAGTAAACATTACAATTTAAATCTTAAGGTTCATCTTAAGCGTACCTTATGTAACGTAAGAACTAATTTCTAGCCCTCCATTGACATTTTTGTGTAAGAAATTAACAACTAGCCGAATTTTTAACAATTAATGGTATCCATACCGACTAGAGTGCTATCGTGTGTTTTGACTTTTCAATTTTGAGGAAACCCTGTCGTTTTCTGAGAAAAGCCTACCACAACATCTCAAGAAATTAAAAAGGAAATAGTGGAAACAACTTGCATTTCCCACAGGTTGAACGACCGCATAATAAATAATTTAGTTTCATCGATTCCTGCAGGAATCGCGTCACGCACCAAATCTTGACCAGGAAACAGGTTTGAAGACTGCAGATGACAGTAGAAGGAAGTGTTTCACGAAAAGCAAAAATAACATATTTCGTATTAGTTACTGCAACAAATGTGTAAAAAAATTACGAAGTTAAATATTTCTTGGAAAATTTCGCACTTTCTTCTGCTACCACCAAAAAATTGCTTTTCTCTAAATAATACTATTAGATATTTTCTCCTCTAGCAAAATTTACTTCATCCATATCGGGAACAAACATACCATCATTGTCACCAGAATTAAATTTAACTCCATTCACAACACTGACTACATTACAAAAAAAAAGCAGATTATTATAAACAACAACAGAATTATGCCAAAAAACAAAAAATTTTATTTAATTAATTGTATTCTTACACAGGATAATTAAAACTATATACAAGCAAATTAAAACACAGTTATTACAAAAAAAAATTTAAAATTGCGATTACAAAAAAATTATTTAATAAACGGAAAACAAATTTCAAATATCCTAGTGATCGCAGCAGTTCATAATTTAAATAATCACAGTTAATTGACACAAGTTTAATAGATAAAGCTCATAGAGATCTATAACCACTTAATGACAGAACAGAACAGTCGACTAAATATGAACAGAGGTGACAAAAGTCATGGGACAGCAATATGCAAACATACAGATGGCAGTAGTATCGCTTACAAAATGTATAAATGGGCAGTGCATTGGTTGGGCTTTCATTGGTAGTCAAGTGATTCATGTGAAAAGATTTCTGACATGATTATGGCCGTAGGACGGGCATTAACCAACTTTGAACGCGGAATGGTAGTTGGAGCTAGACGCATGGGACATTTCATTTCGGAAATGGTTATGGAATTCAACATTCCGAGATCCACAGTGTCAAGAGTGTGCCCAGAATACCTAATTTCAGGCATAACCTCTCACCATGGACAACGCAGTGGCCGACTGCCTGCAGTTAATAACCGAGACCAACGACGTGAGATCAGAATGGTCAGTGTTAACAGACAAGCAGGCAATCAATGTGGGATGTACGACGGACGTGTCCGTTAGGACAGTGTGGCGAACTTTGACTGTACTGGTCTATGCCAGCAGAAGACCTACTCGAGTGCCTTTACTAATACCACAAAATCGCCTGCAGCACCTCTCCTGGGCTCGTGACCATATCGGTTGGGCCATAGACGACTGGAAAACCGTGGATTGGTCAGATGAGTCCAAATTTCAGTTGGTAAGAGCTGATGGTAGGGTTCAAGTGTGGCGCAGACCCCACGAATCCAAGGACCCAAGTTGTCAACAAGGAACTGTACAAGCTGGTGGTGGCTCCATAATGGTGTGGGCTGTTTTTACATGGAATGGACTGTATCCTCTGGTCCAACTGAACTGATCATTGACTGGAAAAGTTTATGTTCAGCTACTTGGAGACCAATTACAGCCATTCATGGACCTCATGTACCCAAACAACGATGTTATTTTTATGGATGACAATGCGCCATGTCACCGGGCCACAACTGTTCGCGATTGGTTTGAAGAACATTCTGGAAAATTCCAGCGAATTTGGTCACCAAGATCGCCCGACATGAATCCCATCGAACATTTATGAAACATAATCGAGAAGTCAGTTCGTGCACAAACTCCTGCGCCGGCAACACTTTCGCAATTATGGACGTCTATAGAGGCAACATGACTCAATATTTCTGCCGGGGACTTCCAAAAACTTGTTGAGTCCATGCCACGTCGAATTGCTACACTTCGCCGGGAAATAGGAGGTCCGGCACGGTATTAGGAGGTTCCCCATGAATTTTGTCGCCTCAGGGTATTTATCAACGATAAATCAGTGACGATGGTATGTAATGTTAGTTTCACTAAAATACAAAATTATTCCAATCATATTTTGTAAAATAAATTATTATAACAATAACAATAGTTATTAATTTCCTGTATAATTAATTATGAATTATTATTATATAAAGTAAACAAATACGAAACAAACAATTTTTGATAAATTTTTAATATAAATTATTTTATACATATTTTTTAAAAAGTCATTTTATCCTTGTAATACCATATTTTAAAACTATACTCTAAATCTCGAGTTTGAAACCTTCGTAAATTAATAGTTGAGTTGAGAGATGTGAGTGTCTCTTTACAACGAGGTCTTGAGAGCCGATGAGGGAGAAATGTAGTGAGAATGGAGCAGGGTCAGAAAACATTAGCTTGATAGGGTGGGAGGGGGGAGACCCCTAGAAAATCCGCCAACCAGCGGCATAATCCGGCACGATTTCCTCTTGCAAAAATCCGGGAGTTACCCGTCAGCCGCTCAGCCACCGAGGCCCGTAAATTAATAGTGTTGCACGCAGGAGTTTCATTATCTATTCTTGACAATAAAGCCTCAGAAATTTTTAAACGACCGGTGAGTCTGGCTATATTTCAGATGGCAGTAGTTAACCTTAGTTGTATCATGTCACCTAGCCTCTCCGTGTTTGACATCTTCCACCAGCACACCAACGCCTAGGGATACAAACAACGTTCGGATTGTCGACCTATCGCGATCATCATAAGCTCTCATCGCACTTTTTAATGTAGTTCATTTTAGGGTAGTTACGTGCCTGGTATTATTTTGCTTCACGGTTAAATTTTTTGCGCACATTATTACAGAGGAAGTGCTGGTGATAATTCTCTGGAACTCTCGGTAACATTACGGTCACGCTTAATTCTCAATAATGGAATTTCCGTAAATTTTAATAAAACTTTCCGTGAATTCATGGTACCGCTCCGTAAATTTGCCAAATAGTTTTCCTTTAACTCCAATAAAAAGAACACTTAGAAAAATCTTTAAAATGAATTAAAAAATAAAAATATTTTATTATGAAACCAGATCTAATCACGAACCCAAAGTTTCTGAGTCCACTAGTTTTACTCATCACATACAATATTATTGTGAGAATGTGTGGTATAAATGCGTCAAAAGTAAAGTTTTCAGTTTCTAATGACAGTTGAGCACTTTTAGTGTTGCTAACTATTACAGATGCGTAATTATACATTAAGATGTTTTTAAAGGAACGGGTTTAAGTTGCGAAGATATCCTAAATGCTGCCGAAACGATAATATTCTTGTTACGGCGACAAATCTCCGTGCAGAAGTGGCACTGTTCGTTCCCGAATCCACAACTGTAGAAAATATTGGCACGTTCCATGTTTTGTATTTATGGAGACCATCTCTGATTATCCTCATCACGGCTCGCGTTTCTGTACCTTAAGTTTTAATTTTCCGTAAAAAATGGTAGTGCACATAAACATATTTTTAACAGAGTACGTGGTTCGCCTAAACTACGTTCAATTGTAATAAATTCATCATTTTTATAATTATTTATTTCCCTCTTTTAACTATTAAGAAAGGTTGGATTATCATGCTGCACGGTTATGCACAGAAATGCAAAAAACTTTTTTCTAATAGACAAAAACTTTCCGGTGTGGTTTTGCATAGACATCACCGGTGGGCCTATAACTTTTTTCGACACGTAATATTATGCCATGAGTACCATGAGCATCAAGGAATATCCCTCCGAAAATGTTAAAAGCCTTAAAAGTTTTGTTAAATACCAGCGTGTTAACATGTACGTTAGTTGAATGGTATAGGCCAGTGTTTCGCAATGTTCTATGAACCGCGACCTATTAAAAAATGCCAAATTCCAGGACCCACTTCGCAGTCACTGCGTACTCTGCGTAGTATTTTACGTCTGATTGGCAGTTGCATTGCATGTGTGTATGTTCTTAATTATAACATCTATAACTCATGCATATGTTTATGTATGAAATTATATCTTTCGGGACCCACCAAATTTTAGTCTGCGACCCACCATACTTTGGGAAATACTGGTATAGGCTATCTCTCGATTGAATATATATACTTTTTTTGTGAGAAATAAACTCCTAGTGTTATTAAAAATTCCTAGTGTTCCCTAATTAAAAAAAACACAATTTTTTGAAAAATATATTAAACGTGCGTGATTCGTCATGTTGATGTCAATTAAACAAATTAATTGAATACGTGTTTCTTCTTTTTGTAACCCAGTAAGTTACCTTTTCTTTAGTTCCCTGAATCATAAGTCAATGGTATGTTCATGTCCCTAGATACATGTAAATTTTAGTTAAAATAACATTGTGGGCAATAGTATCGTTAATTATACACCACCAGAATCGACAAAGTAAACGATATAATATATCAATTCGTCGGGAATCTGAATGAAAAGATTTTTCAGAAGAAGAGCTTGCAAATGGAATCGATACAATTTTATCAATAGATAAACACTTGAAACAAAAGTTTATCAACCGAACACCAATTTTTTGATGGGCACCATCTGTTGCATTTCCAGCACCGAAGCGTTTCTGGGACGGATCTCGGCTAGATGTCTACAGACGATAGGAAAAGTTCTCAGAGACAAAAGAAAATCTTTCTCAAGGAATCAAAAGATTTATTAATCCGAGAAAGGAAAAGTTCAGAACCCGGAAACCGTGGATAAATGGGAATTATTCAGCTTCGCTGCTTCGGGGATTTTAGGTAGAAAAAGTTATTAAAGAGCAATCTTTTAAAAAAAAAAAAAGAGTCTATGAGACCTGCAAATTTGATGGTTCAAAATACCCGTGCGATGAGGATTATTCTCGAAGTCAATTTTGACACGTGAAAGCAATTATGTACGACCGTAAAAAAAGGTAAATGGGTTTTAAGTATGTTACTCTTAAGTATTAACGCAAACATGTTCAATGCCTTTCGACGAAACGAGAAGAAGTTAGATGGGCTACACCTTAAACTTACACATATATATTCTATAGAAGACTGGTGAAACATGTATACACGGAATTAAAACATGCGGTTCGTTACACCACAAAACAGCGAGCAACAAATACTATTTAGATTGACACTATATGACACGAACTTTTTCACCTCCATATTTTAAACCTCTAACCTCCGACCAGGTATCTGTCATCAAATAAGTGTGTGGAAGATTGCACACAAGTGGGAACCTCAAATAAAGTGTAAGAGTGTGTTCCCTAGTACACTTTTTTTTTGTACTTACTCGGGCCTCTTCCGTCAATTGGAACACACTGAGGCGGTACGAATGCCAGTTATTTGTTTTATTTATCTGGCCAATTGCTACAACACACACTGTAAAAAAAATTTCTGGTAAATTTTCTAAACTGTATTGTAATTTTTTAACCTTGACAGTGTATGGAAATAGTACTACGTGTCTAAATTAAAATATGGGAATATTTATAATCGCTACTACACAAAGTTGGTAAATTTTCTTTTCATTAGACTCTTTCCTGAGAAAGTGTAGGAACGTTACCATAGATGTATGGGAAAATATTTTACCATTAGCTCTTTGTCACTACCTATACACTGATATAGTAAATTTACAAATAATTTATTATAGTGCAGTGTAAGGGTAAGAAATGTTATGCCGACTAACAAGTGTAAACTACTTAGACATAGTAGACATATCATCACAACTAGATGTCTAAATTACACATATAAACTACCTCAATGTTGGTTATATCAGAGTAATCCTTAGAATATCCAGGGTTATAAAGCTCTAGACAATGCGAAGGCTGCTTTGCTCCTTAGCGACACAATGACATTACGGAAGAAGTTATCATATTCAGTTCGAGAAATACGTCAGCACATTTCCCATGCTGAGTGATGGTACAGTTTGACAACATCTATCCACTGCTTACGAAGAAGGAGTTAAAATTAGCAGGCGTAACTACATATCGTATTTTGGCAATCAGAAAGAGCATTTACTTTCAAAGTTTCTTCCTATTTATCTGCTAAGTGAAAGCATTCTAGTTCAAGTGTTTCACAAATAACAGTTTTATGAAGGAAGCTTTAAAATAATAGCAAATGCGCATACTTGGTAAAGCTAAATGAACACCAAGTGGCGACTAAACAATCAACAGAACAGCAAGACACAATCATATGTGAGAAAACAACAAAACATTATCAAAGTGAACAAAAATTCTTACTCCAGCGTCGAGGACATATCGCCGTTTAGATAATTAGGCATAACAAAATTTTTATTTAATTTTTTATATTACAGGTAACAAGATATATATTTTTTTAATTTACGTATTCAGTTCTTTAGCTTAAAAACACACTATCATGCACTGATGCGCCATTATTTTACTTTTAATTTTAGGAATAGCGTACTAAAGAATTAATTTGTAAGACTAAACTTATAAATTATATACTCGCTTTTTTAGACACGACCCGAGAGTATTTTTTGTAATTCCTTCGCTTGGAAAACAAAGGATCTCTTGAAAGCAGCTACTTTCGGTTAACCGAAATGTTCGGAGAAAAATCAACAGAAGTGAAACTCTGTCCAGGCCTTGGCATTGTCAGTGAGGAATTTTCATTCGGAACGAGGTTACAAAACTATCGGTTCAGACAGACGAGGGTTTTAAAAAATTAAATAAAAAAAGCGAACATGCAAGTCCAATTCCGCGAAGTGATGGCGTGATAGCAGGATGTTGGCCCGAGCGGAACACGCTAACATCTTCGATCCGCGTGCTCGCCCCTCCACTCACCCCCTCTATATTACGCGGGCCTAGTTTTTTTTTCCTTCCACACGGAGGGTGCGGCGAGAGCCGAGAAGTCTACAGTCTGTCACGCAAATATGCGCGTACCGCACCGTAAGACCTTGTGACACTAACGAAGCGTTGAAGCACAGAGCAGGTACATCATACAGAGGTGAAACAGCCGCTGACACTGCTGACTCCAGCCACAAACGGCAGAAAAATAGCGTCACTTGCCAGCAACATGTCGGAACGTCGTTCGCCAATCAGCGCCACGTCATGCCAAAATTCATCGAATAGCAGTATGTAAAGGTATAGTCTGTTTACAGTAAAGTGAGCACTTTTGAAATCAACCTTCGAAAAATGTCACTGCCCCTAATTTTATATAATCATAACGAGCACACTGGGTGGCATACGACCAGTAAAGTTGGTCGCGACAGAGGAAATCTAGTTCCGTGCTTCAACGTTGAATTAAAAGTGCCATGCGAATACTGAAATGATTTATTTTGTTTTGACTTTTTTTTAATCATGTAAACGCGAGAATAATACAACTGGTAAAATATTTACCTTTCCAGTAAGTTTACATGTTCACTTGATCGACGCATGACTAAAGTGGTGAAGCCAATAGCAACGTTAATTTTACGTATGGTGGAAGAATACACAGACTGCATAAAATTAGGTCTTGAGCAGGGGAATCCAAAGTGCTCAATTTACCGCGAATAGCCTATAGACCCGTATCCTAGGAACTTTTGGTATCTTAGTGTATTTGCCAGCTGGCGGCCCAGCCAATAGGGAATATTCGACAGTACGCCGTAGTCAATCATATGTAAGGCTCGCTCCCAGAACAAAGAGTAGATGAGTACTCAGATGCGAAATGGCTTGGCAGTTCCTTTCACGCGGGCGTGCCCATCCTCTGATTTGCTACGCAGAGCTCTGGGAAGGGTCCTTGTGACTGATCGGCTGCTGCGTGTTGCGAAATGTTCTCTAATTGTTGGGATGCCGGCTGGCGTGTAGGTCGTCATGCGCTGATTCGAGAACGGCGTTCCGGCATGTTACTGGCTAGCGACGTCATTTCTTTCAGGCGAGTGCTGCAGGAGTTTGGGATGTAAGCATCTGTTTTCACGTCTGTTAAGGTACTCTGTGTCCAGATTCTCGTGCAGCCAATTAGCGGATGGGCGTACCTGCATCAAATGTTCCCTTCTCTCCGTTTAATTTCTGTATAGGTACCTATTCTACGCTCAAACGTTGCCAACAGAAACAAGGATAATGCTCTTGTACGTATCCCAGGATTAAGGGCAAAGTGCGTAGAGTGTGGAGTGTGACAGCTGAGTGCCTCAGGCCTTCAGTGCCAAACCAGGAAGGCATACGTGTGGAAGAGGCAACGACGGAATGCAGGGACGTGGGGAACGGGAGTACCTCGAGAATACTCATCGGTCAAAGGCAATGACTGCCCCATTTTCGATATGCGAAAATTCCGCGCAAGAGATCTACCCTGGTTGGACGTGGTAGGTGGTGATTAGTCATGCCATGAACACCCGTGGGGTTCCCAGAGAGTATGTGATACAGAGAGCATCCTAGATGTGTTGTGATCAGTTTTTAAGTCCCAAAAATGTATCAGTCTTTTCCCTCGAACGTGGTCTATAACACGCGGCTTGGATAGAAAAAGGAGTCATGACTTTACAGAAGATCGTGTTTTGACGACAAATCATAACGCCCCATCACTTTCGTACACGAACTGCTATTTAAAAAATACAGTGCTTAAAATATTTTAAGCAAATTAATTTTATTAAAAACGGTCGTTTATTAACTCCGCAGTGTCTGAGCCACACAAAAAATGCCCGATTCGCAGATTGTAGTTTGTCAATGAACCTGTAGGCCTACTCTGATGGAAGGTACCACACAGTGACGACAGTGACAAGTGTATTAGTTTTCGAAAATAAAACATTCGTTTGCTTGTCTTCGTAACTAGTAAATGATTTTCGTAAATATGTTAAATGCTTTTTAAATATTATTATGCCTATGTTTTCTTAAACAGAGATTTGTTGACACCAGGATGTGTAAGGATCCGTGACCTTTGGTCGAACTGAGGCTGGCAGCTTGATAGTGCGAGCCGATCAAATTCCAGTTTCTCCTTTCCGTGGTTTCTAACGCCGTTTATATTATGAGTCCCACATACGGTTTGGCAGTATTGCTTGGATGCAATTTGTTTTTTTGATTAAAAGTGAATTGTTCTGAGCCAAACTGTGCAAACATCAAAGCTGCGTGTTTTTGGCTGTTTAAAAATCCTTTCGACGAGAACATATGTGCGCTTTAATTGCAAAACTGCATAATCATACAGAATAAATGGAAAACAACGTCTAATTCAAAGTTTTGTTGGAATTATAACTGCATTATTATTGAAGGCACAAACGCAAACAGCGTTTAAATTGTGCCAACAATAATTTCCTCTGGGAAACAAGACAGTGACGGCATAACTATAAAATCCTTTGTGCCTTGAACCTACCGTTACATCTGTCGTAGCTCAAAAGTTGAAATACAAGAAAGTTATACTTAATATTACCCGTTCACATCTCAGTTTCGCCCACTTATTTTTAATATATCTATTTTTAAACATTTAAATATGTGATAAAAATATATCGGTGTTCTTCGTGTATCAAAATCATAAAAAGGATAATTTTAAAATGATCAATATTTTACTGTAAACCAGTTATGCCAGCACTTAAAATCAGCAGTGTGCCTCCGTTAAGTGGTTTGTATTCCTNTTGAAGGCACAAACGCAAACAGCGTTTAAATTGTGCCAACAATAATTTCCTCTGGGAAACAAGACAGTGACGGCATAACTATAAAATCCTTTGTGCCTTGAACCTACCGTTACATCTGTCGTAGCTCAAAAGTTGAAATACAAGAAAGTTATACTTAATATTACCCGTTCACATCTCAGTTTCGCCCACTTATTTTTAATATATCTATTTTTAAACATTTAAATATGTGATAAAAAGATATCGGTGTTCTTCGTGTATCAAAATCATAAAAAGGATAATTTTAAAATGACCAATATTTTACTGTAAACCAGTTATGCCAGCACTTAAAATCAGCAGTGTGCCTCCGTTAAGTGGTTTGTATTCCTTAATCCTTTGATTGCAATATTCATGATTAGTGGTCTGGACACATATTTTTGAAATTGCAGCAAGTTAAACATTTTAGCATAGTATGTTATATCTTAAAATTGACTTTTTATGCTGGTAGTATTTATTACAACCATCTAAAGTGTATATAAAGAGAATCGCCTATCCGATATTTCAAAAATGAAAAATAAAGGTTTTCTCACACTTGTTCATTAGAAGCAGTAATTATTCGTACAGATATCCTCTTTTGCCAGCTTTTTTTTGTAAAATAATGCCATGTGAGAAAATGGAACGTTCTACTATATTTCCGGAACCATTCAGCTAATTACCACCAAATGTCGAACACCAGTAATACTACATAAGGCCATCTGAACTTTAATGATTTAAGGGTGGTCAGACAATAATTTTCAAAATGGTGGCTATTAAGTAATTTAATACCTTTGTCATATCTGTGAAACCATTTAACCAAATTCAACCAAACATCGTGTACTGGCAGTATTTATTTGAAGCACCGTATACAGAAATTATTTTTAAACAATTTCGTGAGATAGCACAACAAATTAAAATAAAAGTTTTTTATGCCAAATATTGGGAACCAACTTTTTATCATAACTCAGTAACTTATTGTTTCATTTTATTTACAGAAAATTATATTATATTAATATCATGGTTTTCCTCGTTCATTATATATTTCCATAAAGTCTATATTTTCTTCTTGCAGAATAATTAAATCAGTGCAGTGATCAAGTGGGTTTAGGTTTGTGAGGTGTTTTTAGCTAATTTTACATTCGCAGACCACTAACGATGTTTGAGTTGCATCCCATTGGGCATTTCTGTTGTAATCACCAATTGCCACCTCTCCGATCCTCGCCTCTTCGACGGTTAGTGAAACAAGACGCTTTTGCTGGGCCGCGGTGGCTGAGCGGTTAGACTGCACGTCTCCCACCAAGGCGAACCGGGTTCAATACCCGGGTGGTTTACTCTCGAATTTTCGCAAGTGAGAATCGTGCCGGACGATGCCACTGGTCGGTGGGTTTTCTCTGGGATCTCCGGTTTCTCCCGCCCTTGCATTCCGGCGCTGCACCATTCTCACCTCATTTCACCCTCATCGGCTCTCAAGACGTCGTTAAGAGCCGCTCAGATATCTCCACTCTCTCCACGCTTTTGTGTTCTGAGAAATATTCCCTTACAACAAATGCATCAACTATTTCAATAAAGCCCTGTCACTAAAAATTACTTAAATCTTGTGTAATTTATTTTCATGGTAGCCAACGTACATATCGTTCTGAAGCGCAACTGCCACTCTAACGGCAGCCACGTCGTGGAAGACTACATGTGTCGACTGCGCATGCGCAACGAAGGCAATCCAATTTACGCCACGGTATCTGCCTGGCGCAGGTTTCCCTGCATTTTGCGTCTATCACGTGGCCACCTCCGTCTCTCTTTGTAAATATTTAACTCCGCAATGGCGCAGCGCCGGTGCAAATTCTGCGTTGCACCCCCTGGAAAAGTTCGATTAATCGGCCCCCTGGAGGACAGACGCTTCGTGGCTACGTCGCATTGGCGTGAACTGTTAGCGGTAACGTGACGACGTTTACGTTAGTAAGTTAATTAGTAGATTGATATGTTATACTTACAATTTATATTTTGAATTTAATTTAAGATAAATTAACTTACATAGACTCTTGTATGCCAATTTAATTTTTGGCCACCGTAGACCCTCTTTCTCCCTAAACTCATTTATACATTTTAATTATTAAAGAACATTAGGTAATATTAAAACTAGTAATATCTCTTCATTCTGATTTGACAACATTAATAAGGCGCACCTTTGTTGTTACAATATCCGAAACGTTAATAAAAGTACGTGTGAATTTCAGGACTATATCCTAGCTATACAAATTTTATCACGCCCTGGTCATTACAAAACTAATGTNTATACAAATTTTATCACGCCCTGGTCATTACAAAACTAATGTTTTTATTACGTTCGCTATGCAATTACTACAAACATTAAAATATTAATAAAATGTCACTGCTTTCCTAATGTTCACAAAAACGAAACAGATTTAAGTTTTAAATATTACACTTTTAATGGAGATAATGNTAAGGCGCACCTTTGTTGTTACAATATCCGAAACGTTAATAAAAGTACGTGTGAATTTCAGGACTATATCCTAGCTCTGCAAATTTTATCACGCCCTGGTCATTACTAAACTAATGTTTTTATTACGTTGCGCTATGCAATTACTACAAACATTAAAATATTAATAAAACGTCACTGCTTTCCTAATGTTCACAATTTGCTTTGTCTAAATTCAAAATTTATAATGTGAAAATTACCTCTATTTGTAGAGCTGATTTCAACGATTCACTGTCAATATTAATGCACGTTTGCCAGTTTCAGTTTTAACATAAGCCGCAATACTTTGCAGTAATGTATTTTTCATTGAAATATTGATTTCTTAAAGGTTTAGTTTTTCGTGAAATAAGTAATTTATTGGAATCCGGACACGCCATTTATTCAAGTCATATTGACCACCCTCCTCCCTGTACAACGATATAAAATATCTCAAGTTCATAAACAACATACAGTTTTAACGATATACAGATGACATATAAATCGAAAAACTTACGATAAAGTACCACTGAATATAAATATACACATGGGAAACCACCTTAATTTCAAAATCATATGATAAGTTATCTTACAAAAAGGTTGTGTCCCACAANACATGGGAAACCACCTTAATTTCAAAATCATATGATAAGTTATCTTACAAAAAGGTTGTGTCCCACAAAATAGACAGAAAGTTCTGTGGTCTCCCGTCTGGACTAAACTATTTATCATATTTAATTTATTACAAGATTTGAACATTGTTTCTCTGACTAAACGAATTAAACACAAATTACGAATATTTATAAAAGTCGTTTTTTGAATCCATAACAATAAAGTCAATAATTATCAAAAAAATCTTTAATTATCTATAATTTTCATCATATATTCCATAGTTGTGCAATGCNCAATAAAGTCAATAATTATCAAAAAAATCTTTAATTATCTATAATTTTCATCATATATTCCATAGTTGTGCAATGCGCGTATTTTCGTAACCAAAGATAGTTTAATCAAAACATACCATTTGATTTACTTATTGAACTATGCTTGACACATGATGAAATAAAAACAAATGTCAGCCTATGTGAATCTTAAAAAAAAATTCAAATCCTCGGTAATGATTGTCTGAAAAAATTATAAAACGAAAACTTGCTAAATTATTTAAAGATATAGGATAAAGTTGCGGAGGATATTATCGTGACCGACACGATTTACCTCTTAAAATACGGCGAAAATTGGTTTTATTAGTATTCAGAGAAGACGAATTTTCAGTTTCTTATTTTAGGTATTTTTATTTTACAGAATTCNTGGTTTTATTAGTATTCAGAGAAGACGAATTTTCAGTTTCTTATTTTAGGTATTTTTATTTTACAGAATTCTTTACTACGTAATATTGTTCTATATTTAACAGATCAGACAGCGTATTGCAAGAGAGCGCGCTGGTGGCAAACTTTCTCTCGACTTCATTCACTATTATTGTCACCGCTGATTCCTTATGTTACTCTAAGTACCAAAATATCTACTAAAACCTGGCCAGAGAACATAGCTATGAAAAAAAAAACACATGTTAATCGCATAAGTGGTTCTAGAGTGATAAGCACACTAATAGACAGACAGACGGAGAGACGTTGAGTTTTATAATATGTATAGATATAGATTTCAACCATAGCACGTCATGTAAAGAATTGACGAAATTTTCCTGCAACTGCAAATAAATAACGAATAGTTTTGAATGCAATTAAGTAGTCGATAGTCGCTAGTCTGCGGAATTACAAACAACTCCCATAACATCAGTAGGAACCTGTTCGTGATGGTCGTAAGTCGATGACATATCAGCATTATTTATAACTAGCTTGTACCAATATGGTGCACCAATACAAACTTCTCCAAAAAATTCTCCCACAGATTTGTTTCTGTGAGCTAGGATTTTATATTTACGTGTACCCACCGTCATTAAACCGTTTTTATTTGCAACAAAGAAACGATTGAATAAGTTTTGCAGTTATAATGAGGGATAAAGTTGAATGACTCAACAATATATTTTAGACTCCAAGTAAATTAGTTCACTGAAATAAAACCATTATTATGATGAATTCGCAAAATAATTTCGTTTGAAACCTTATTTTGTTCACGCAGATAAATATATGGTAACAGGTACCACATATTTATTTGGCTATTTATGAGCGTAGCTGTTTCTCTTTCCAAGATGCAAATGTGGTTCGTACCTAGTATGCTCTGTACATGCTATATGGTAATCGTACATATGCATCGTGAAATTCAAAGTTGTTAGCGTCTTAGCTCAACCGAAAGAAACACAATTTCGACGATTGAATACATATATTTTCGACGCACTTAATTTCCATCGAAATAGGTCTCCGAGGGCCTTGTCTTTCGTTCCAACCATGTTGTTATAGCTGGTGCGTTTGTCTGGTGCCCGTTTGGTGGGCCTACTAAATTGCTTCCTTCTCTTCAACTGCTCAGTCGATATCGAGTCTTTTTTTTTCGCCTCTCGTGTACTGCGCGTTCCTCGCGATATTTGGCATTCCACTTACCACAACTGACTTCGGGGCNTTTTTTTTTCGCCTCTCGTGTACTGCGCGTTCCTCGCGATATTTGGCATTCCACTTACCACAACTGACTTCGGGGCAAGAAACGGAAGAGATTACGTGGAACGGACTTGAAAAAGCGGAACAGAAAGATATTTACGCAGCGAGAAAGNGGGGCAAGAAACGGAAGAGATTACGTGGAACGGACTTGAAAAAGCGGAACAGAAAGATATTTACGCAGCGAGAAAGGAAAAGTGAATTTCTGTCTTCAAAAATAGCATCAAATAATACACGAATACATATAGAATTTCAGGTAGAGGCGATCACGAGTTTCTTTCAAGGCAAATTATTTTTATTAGAATAGCTATACCACAAAATACAGATCAACAAGTAGCTTATACACAAAATTATTTCACAGAAGCAAGAATGCATTAAAATGTGTAACTGTGCAGTTCCCGTGTTATCTGCCAAAAAACAATGGATAATAAGTGAAATTCCCGGCTATAATTTTTGCATAAATCAAAAAGAATCTCTCACGTTTTAAAGGCATAGTTTTATTTGCTTAATGTAATGAACCTACACAGTCACATTTATTTTGTAATCACCTGTACTATCACTGTCTTAAACAAGTTTGCGATTGTCGTAAAGGTGNTGAACGAGATGCATTGATGATGATTACGTGTACTGTAACGAGTAAAACATAATGAAACGTAACGATCGGACGACTTTCTTGTTCACACTGCACACAACAGCAGGGGACAGAAGGGTAAAGTGGCCATGCTTAGGTAAAACGTTATGTAAATCTTATATTAAAGCCTGAAACCAAATGGAATATATCCGTTCATACAACATAGTTATTGTACAAAAAATGTTATGATCATTGCGTAATGACAATTGTTATATTTTAATGAATTTTAAAAATTAGTCTATCAATGGCCACTTTGCCTACCCATAAAGTGGTCACTGAGTGGCCATTTTACCCGAATTAGGTATATTATATACGCAAATCTACAAAACAACAAATACAAAACCATCACATGCATTTACACCTTGTCAGCAAATAAACTGTTTAGGTTTAAGAGTCTTCAAAAAACAAATTTCACTTTAAACTGCTCCAAAGGTCGAAAATACGTACATTCACATGACCTTGTACGTACACGTAAACAAAGTTAAAATATAAGTACACATACACTGAAGGGCCAAAAAAACAGGTATACCTGCTTAATATCGTGTACGGCCCCCACGAGCATGCAGAAGTGCCGCAAGACGACGTGGCATGGACTTGACTAATGTCTAGAGATATGCAGGAGGCAATTTAAAATATCAATCCTGCAGGGCAGTCCAAAAATCTATAGGAGTGCGAGACGGTGGAGATCTCTTCTGAACAGCACGTTGCAAGGCATCCCAGATATGCTCAATAATGTTCATGTCTGGTGATTTAGATGGCCAATGGAAGTGTCTAGAGTCAGAAGAGTGTTCGTGGAGCCACGCAGTAGCAACTTTCGACATGTGGAGTGTCACATTGTCCTGCTTGAAATATCCACGTCCGTCTGAATGCACAATGGACTTGAATGGGTGTAGGTGATACGAAAGGATGCTTACGTATCTGTCACTTATCAGAGTCGTATCTAGACGTATCAGTGGTCCCATTTCACGCCAACTGCACACGCCCCATAACATGACAGATCCTCCACCAGCTAGAACAGTCCTCTCTTGACACGTAGGGTCCATGGATTCATGAGGATGTCTCCATACCGGTACGCGTCCTTCCACCCGATACAATTGGAAACGAGACTTGTGAGACCAGGCAAAGTGTTTCCAGTCATCAACAGTCCAATGGCAGTGTTGGCGGGCCTACGGGAGGCGTAAAGATTTGTGTCGTGCAGTCAACAACGGTACACGAGTGGGCCTTCGGCTCCGAAAACCCATATCAATGATGGTCCGTTGAATAGTTCGCACGCTGGCACTTGTTGATGCCCCAGCTTTGAAATCTGTGCCAATTTGAGAAAGGGTTGCATGTCTGTCACGTTTAATGATTCTCGTCAGTCGTCGTTCGTTTGTCCCGTTCGTTCACAACCTTTTTCCGGCCGCAGCGGTGTCGAAGATTTGATGTTTTACCGGATTCTTGATATTCACGGTACACTCGTGAAATGGTCATACGCGAAAATCCAACTTTTATCGCTACCTCGGAGTNCAAAGTTTATCGCTACCTCGGAGATGCTATGTCCCATTTCTCGTGCGCCGACTATAACACAACGTTCAAACTCACTTAAATCTTGATAACCTGCCATTGTAATAGCAGTAACCAATCTAGCAACTTTTCCAGACGCTTTCTTTCATATATAGGCGCTGCCGACCGCATCGCGTTACTCTGATTGGTTCCATACCTCTGTTATTTGCATACGCACCCCTATATCGGTTTTTTTATGGTCTCCATTGTAAATATACGGCCAAAATAAAAATACTGTTGGAAAGACAAATAAATATTATGGACTTTGTATAAAAAGAAATAAATAAACATTGTCACAATTTAAAATAAATTGCGTGAAAAATAATATTAAGAATGTTAAACATAAAAATTATGGGTTACATTTTTTCATTCTTATAGTTCAGAAAAAGGTGTTTTACAGTACTTTCACGAAAAGTCGAATCAGTAAGGTTATCTAAATTAATTAATTATCTGCTCTTACGTAGCGTAAAAGTTCAGTTGCTTACACTGATTTGAGATATAAAAATAGTTCAGATAATCTGTTCACACATTTTTCAGTATAGGAAAAATTTAATTTATTGGCACGATAGTTCAAAAATGATAAACTTGTTCAACATATAAATGTCATTGTGTTTTAAACACATTCTGTAGTTTTAATATTATTCTTTTTTCATGAGTTCTGTATTTTCGAAGTTATGCCATTTAAAAATTAATAAATTTGTGGCACTGGTCAACCAATTTTGGCGAAGTTATATTTACTGTAAAATTTGTTCAGGGAGAGGGCGACTTGTTATGAATACACACAAACTTCGAGGACAAGGAATATTAACTCACATACATTTATTTCTAAGGAAAAATAATAATATATAAAGTGACCTAAGATTAAATAATCAGGAGGTTATTATTTAATTAGATATTTTGAAACCGTACAGAAAAATCATGTACGAATTAAAATATAACACACGAAATGAAATTATATATATATGTGTGTGTGTTTAAGTGTGTGAAAGTGTGTGTGTAAAGTGTGTGTGTACGTGTATGTGTTTACAATGTGGCTTGTCATTTCCAGTAACCTTAAATGAATAAGTGAAACGGAAAGGTAATAGATTTTTTGTGGTTAAAACTAATTTGTATGTAATGCGTTCTGCATTTGGCAAAATCCCACGAATATAAATGTTAGCAAGAAGGTTTTTTATAAGAAAATGAAGAACTAAGTCAACATACCAGTTACTCTTTCAATTGGCATTTCAAAACAGTTCATTTTCAAATATGGTGATATCCCCTGAGAATTTTTTTATTCAATAATAAATGCCTGTTTTGCGACTTTTAGTTTACGGTTTGTTTCCAATAACGACATCCTTTATTCTACAGAGAGCAAAACTACCTTGGCGTGTGTTTCAGTACGGATGAGGAGAAAACGATCATAAAAGCATGGTATTAAGATTGGATTTTTACAATTCATGACGTGCCGGCTACCGCAACAAGGCTTGAGGCCTGGTTTACTCACAAGCTGGTCACGTTTAACGTGCAGAGATAGATAGAGAGAGAGAGAGAGAGAGAGAGCAAAAGAGATAGAGATAGTGTGAAAAAAAGGGGGGGGTAGATATTGGAAAGCTGAACAGCCAATCAGAAAGCGTCCTCGCCTAAAAGTTTGAACTGAGGCTGTAATTCCTGCTCGCAGAAAAAGAGAACCTAACCCGTTATCTTCCAGGGTTCCTCAGTTTCACTTATGTAATATTTACGTCATATATTTGTGTATATTGGCCCTAATAATAACACTTATTATCTTCACACCTATAATTATAATATAATACGTGAAATGTAGAGTTAATTTTACTCCGAAATATAATCTTTATTTACAAATGGGTGGTTCTGAAATTTGCTGATAATCAGTGCCAGAAAATTGCGTTAAAAAAAAACTAAAAACCTTTAACACGCAGCCTAGACAGTTTCATCCAAAGCATATTTAAAACATTTTCTGCGCCTGGCATGTCATACAAAGTGAAAATTAGTCACAAAAGGAAACTGAGAGCGAACGTAAATTCTACTTCTAACCAAACAACAAATCGGTATAAGTTTTTTTCGAGGAAAGAAAACATTTGACGCGTAAACGGCTATGTGTTACATCCGTTCAGCCTGATGAACACATATACGAATCAGAGCCGTGTTCATAATAACAACACTTGACAATGTAGTTTTACTAATTCACTTTCAAAATTATACCATCCCTATTCTATAAATCCTTATTCCCTCGCACTTATCATATTAGTTGTGTGTGACTAATATCGATAAAAATGTTAACGTAATGAAAAATATAATTTTACTTTTTATAAGATAATGCGATGGTTTAGCCAGTATTTAATTTTCCTTTAGTTGGGCACTTTATAAGTTTAATGTATGTCGGGCGTGAGAAAATTTTCTTTTTTCTCATGCCTTTATTAAATTTTTTAGTTGTCTTGCTTGGTCCAAAAACTTTTATAATTAAAGTTAACGTCTTAAAGCAAAATCCGGGATTTAAGTGAGTATGCATTCGTTATAGGGTAATATTTTCTTTTGGATACAGAAATGAAATGAGAGAAAAAAATTCACCAGTGTCCTTTATGACTTTAATCGAAGAAAAAGGATGTTCACGATAAAGTAAGCACTTTTTAAATCTACCTTAAAAAAGTTTCACTTCTTCTGGCTACATACACAAAGGTGACCAAAGTCATGTATACAGATGGTAGTAGTATCGCGTAAATAATGTATAAATGGGCAGTGCATTGATTGGGCTTTCAATAGTAGTCAAGTGATTCATGTGGAAAGGTTTCTGACGTGATTATGGCCGCACGACGGGAATTAACAGACTTTGAACGCGGGATGGTAGTTGGAGCTAGATGCATGGGACATTCCATTCCGGAAATGGTTAGGGAATTCAACATTCCGAGATCCATAGTGTCAAGTGTGTGCCGATAATACCTCATTTCAGGCATAACATCTCACCATGGACAACGCAGTGGCCGACCGCCTGCACTGGATGACCGAGACCAACGACGTGTGCGCAGAATGGTCAGTGTTCAGAGACAAGTAGACAAACAATGTGGGACGTACGACGGACGTGTCCAATAGGACAGTGCGGCAAGCTTTGGCTGTACTGTGCTATGCCAGCAGAAGACCGACTCGAGTGCCTTTACTAACAGCACGACATCGCCTGCAGCGCCTCTCCTAGGCTTGTGACCAATCGTTGGACCATAGACGACTGGAAAACCGTGGCTTGGTCAGATAAGTCCTGATTTCAGTTGGTAAGAGCTGATGGTAGTGTTAGAGTGTGGCGCATACCCCACGAATCCATGGACCAAAGTTGTCAACAAGGAACTGTACAAGCTGGTGGTGGCTCCATAATGGTGTGGGCTGTTTTTACATGAAATGTACTGGGTCCTCTGGTCCAACTGAACCGATCATTGACTGGAAAGGGTTATGTTCAGCTAGTTGGAGATGACTTGCAGCCATTCATGGACTTCATGTACCCAAATAACGATGTTATTTTTATGGATGACAATGCGCCATGTCACCGGGCCACAGCTGTTCGCGATTGGTTTTGAAGAACATTATGAACAATTCCAGCGAGTGATTTGGCCACCAAGATCACCCGACATGAATCCCATCGAACATTTATTGGAAATAATCGAGAAGTCAGTTCGTGCACAAACTCCTGCACCGGCAACAGTTTCGCAATGATGGTCGTCTATAGAGGTAGCGTGGCTGAATATTTCTGCCAGGGACGTCCAACGACTTGTTGAGTCCATGCCACGTCGAGTTGCTGCACTTCGCCGGGCAAAAGGAGGTCCGACACGATATTAGGAGGTATCCTATGACTTTTGTCACCTCAGAGTATATTCAAACGGGCGCACTGAGTAACATGCGCCTAGTAAAGTTGGTAATGTTGGAGTTGATAATAATTATAACGTCAATTAAAAATTGTCAGGTAACCATTTCTTATAACTGAAATTATTTCTTTGGCTTTCTGTTTTTTTTTATGAAAAGAAGTGTAAAAATAAGCAGATTTGTAAGATACCTACTTTTCTAATAATTTCACAGTTTCGCATTACCGACGCATGAATAAAGTGACGAGGCCCATGCCAAAGTTTATTTTACGGAGGGCGGAAGAATGCATAACGTGCATACAGGTATTGTTTAAGCAGGGCTTTCGAAAGTGCTCAGTTTACCGTGAACCGCCTATATCTAGACAAGATATTTCGTTTGCCAACAAATAAAAAAAAGCGCGCTAGCACACCGGGGTTGCAAGATATAGTTTGCGGGAGTTTTCACCCCCAAAATGGAATCCAGTCGCTGCAGGCTCCCACCTGCGTCTCACTCATTTGCGGCTCCAATTCAAGGTTATGTTCACACCGTAGTGTAGAGCGTGTTGAAAAATAATCATGATCATGGTCGGTGTTGTACAAGGTCAGAAGCTAGCACCGATACAGGCAGCGTGTTTTTCCTGGCTATTGCTATTGGCTGCTGCCAGTGCAATGCACCAATATTAATAATTTTCGTAAGCTCCACCATATAAGTTATTACAAGGAATTTTGCAAGTATTTCTCTGACCAAAAATATATTCATTTCGAACTCTTGGAACGAAACATTAACGTGCAAGTTAAAGAGCTAAATAAGTATTAAGGTTAAAAAAAAACTACCAAGTACTTCGAGCTGAATACGTCAAGCTGTATTCTGTGACGTCCTTCCTGCACGAGACTGCGCATTTTCGCCATGCGGAACGTAGTTCAATAATATCCGTTCGCCGGAGGGAACGCAGAGCGATCCACCACGAGTTGGTCGACCCTAAGGAGTAAGTCGAAGAACAAGATGGCGTGGGAAGATGATAAATGTGACCGCACGAAACAGACTGAGACGGCATGTACTAGTGGTTCCAAAGGGCTTTCCGTGCACGACGGCGTCTGGAAGGGGTTGAAGTACAATGGTTTGAGGGGGGAGTGGGGATTGGGGGATGAAGCGGCGAAATGTTAATGAGACCACGTCATGACTAATGACTTTTAAACTCGAGCACAAAAGAAAATAAAAGCTGTTTGAAAAGCCCGTCTCGAAGTTTTTAAACGTCCGAGAAACTACAGTTTGTGCATTTAACTGCCTCTCTGGAGTAAATGACGTGTCAGTTTTTAACAACGGCACTTCTTGAAGTCCTGGAATTACTTCAACCCGCCATTATTAATGTATTATGGTGCATAAACATCGTGATCTTTTCTCTGTTTAGTACTTAAAAAGAAACCGGGAAACAAACACTTATGTATTCGCTGGCGAAATGCATTATAAAAGAAACATTCCCAGTTTCCAAACGTGATTCCCATTTTCTACAGACTGTCCTGTCCAACACAGTTAAGTCTGCCAGAGCTCGTAACGAACATCTGAGAGTTTACAACTTATTTTCGGTCGTTATGTGCAGAACAGCAGTTATGTTTGGCATCTCTCCGTCTCCTACAATATTTTGGGCAATCACCGCACTTATATTAAAATATGATTTTTAACACACATCCTTCTTACATCATCGGCGTGTGTTAGCAGAGGGAAACTTTTTTAAAGTGAAGTTATCAAGCTTTTCTGGACCTACAGGTTTCGGGGAGCTATGTAGTATGTCGCAAAATACACGGAATATTAAGTTGCATTTTCAGACACACTTAAATTCACGATTTCAGGTGTTCCAAATATAAAATTTTCTGACGCGTGCTGTACAAAAACTGATTCAGTACTTGTTTTATAGTAAGAACCCAAGATTTACGAATCAGTTAAACACAGGAAAGATGACTGGGCATTGAGACTCGCAGTGTACAGCAACGGNAAGAACCCAAGATTTACGAATCAGTTAAACACAGGAAAGATGACTGGGCATTGAGACTCGCAGTGTACAGCAACGGCCAAAAATTACTTTGCTGTGGTTATGTAGCCAACTGTGCTTACTAGGTCCGAATGGAGTACAACTTCAACGTTTTCGTGGTTTTCCACGCGAATGTCCAGAACACTGGTACTAAAACGGGGGAGCTTAGAAAAATACCATTAGGCGGTCAGTTTATTTACTTTAAATTCTTACGGGCACTGCACGAAATTATGCAATAGAACCATTACTTCCAACACGATAGACGGAAAAACTCTTATCTGTACCTGTGAATACATGCACACTTGATTGGTTTTTGCATTATTCTTACGCCACGTCTTAATTTTTCTTGCTCGCTCAAAACTCGGCAGCAATGCCACGAATGTACAGGATGGGTATAAAAGAATACCCCAAATTTGAAGGTCTATAATATAAAAACCAAACAACTTGCAACCTTGATTGACCAATAAAATGAACCGTGGAACCATGAANTTTGAAGGTCTATAATATAAAAACCAAACAACTTGCAACCTTGATTGACCAATAAAATGAACCGTGGAACCATGAAGTTTGTTTACCATACATTAAAAAATGTTCAATTTGACCACCATGAGTAGCCCAAACGACATCTACGCGATTTATTAAAAAAATTTGTAGCGAAAGCAATTTTTTTTAATAACAATTTAATGTCTACATTTTGTGAAAAGAATCAAAACATAATAAATTTATGGTACACGAATTTTCCTTTGATCGTCCTTCGCATATCAGATACATATATTAATTACATTTAAATACAAGTTATAATAACAAAACAAAGCGCATGAAAAAATGTGTTCAGAATTGAACTGTGTGCGTGTAAAATAAAATACAATCGCATTTGAAGGTTGCTTGTGATAAGCCGATTAAAAATTACGGCCCGGAATTATTTCCGTTTTTCGCCGAATTAATTCAACCGCACGGCTGAAATGAAGCTCATTTTCACATGCCCACGGACACGAAAAATTCAATATGGGTTACAAAGAGCCATTGGTTACGATATAATCTCGCTAGTCACAAGCTACGTATAATACACTGTTTGCGGAGACTTGATGATATTAAAATATTTGGCGAAAGGGAGAGGGTTATCGACGTCGAAATCATGCAGTGAAATAATAAATCTACTACTAAAAATTTTGTGACGTATTAATNAGGGAGAGGGTTATCGACGTCGAAATCATGCAGTGAAATAATAAATCTACTACTAAAAATTTTGTGACGTATTAATCCACGTGAACGTTTTGACCTAACACCAGTTTAAACGCGAGGACACTAAATGGACTTCCTTTCTATAGTCAATTCATGGTTACTTCCAACTATTCTGAAGCCCTGCTTAANAGGGAGAGGGTTATCGACGTCGAAATCATGCAGTGAAATAATAAATCTACTACTAAAAATTTTGTGACGTATTAATTCACGTGAACGTTTTGACCTAACACCAGTATAAGCGCGAGGACACTAAATGGACTTCCTTTCTATAGTCAATTCATGGTTACTTCCAACTATTCTGAAGCCCTGCTTAAGNCGCGAGGACACTAAATGGACTTCCTTTCTATAGTCAATTCATGGTTACTTCCAACTATTCTGAAGCCCTGCTTAAGTTCTATTTTCAGGACATTCCTCCGCCTCGTGCAAACAAATAGGTAAGTCTAGAAAATAACACCAAATGGTGAACGCACCGCATTCGTGCGCACTCAGTGTAATAATATTTTGCATGAGAACTATTTCTAACTGGGCATTAAAACACACCTCTTTTCTCCCTGTTTTTATCAACATTAACAATAAAAAATATATCATTATATAAATACACAATATATTAAAAGTTAAAATTAAACAAAAATATGGTACTTCTATGTTAACAGAAGTAATACGTGTCATATTTAGGCAACAACGAAAAACGTCATACATGGAGTGATTTTCCAAAGGGTTGTTTGAAAAGTGNTAATACGTGTCATATTTAGGCAACAACGAAAAACGTCATACATGGAGTGATTTTCCAAAGGGTTGTTTGAAAAGTGCGCAGAAATCGTTGATAGACTTTAGTTCGGCCTTGACGGAAGAAAAAAAAAAGGCAGTTATTTAAGTTGCAGTTACAGCGATCCGAGCAGGAAATGCAGCATTAAGATATTATTCATGGACAATTCTGGNTAATACGTGTCATATTTAGGCAACAACGAAAAACGTCATACATGGAGTGATTTTCCAAAGGGTTGTTTGAAAAGTGAGCAGAAATCGTTGATAGACTTTAGTTCGGCATTGACGGAAGAAAAAAAAAAGACAGTTATTTAAGTTGCAGTTACAGCGATCCGAGCAGGAAATGCAGCATTAAGATATTATTCATGGACAATTCTGGTTTCCGTAGTCAACGAACGGAAGGCAACGATCATTAAATTATTTTCTTTTCTCCCTCAAGCCGGGCACAGACTATTGATTTCGAGGAGGGAGTCACGGCAAATAAAAGCGGGATACAGGCATGGGCGCCTGAAACCACGCGAGACAAAGGAGAAAACTTCGGGAACGGCCGTAAAGCGGCTGGCGTCGGAGTTACGTGGTTTGTAAAAATAGTAGGTGGCTCGAGAGGANGGGGGGGAGCAGCTGGAACAGAAAGTTAAACGTTCTTAAAATTTGATAACAACGAAGATCGATCCGGGTGTATTTCCCCTTCCCACCCCCCTCGTTTTGGGGAGCTCCCAGACTCGAAGAGTCAAGAGAGAGAAGGACTTCGGTGTACCTGCAGGGGATGTCCATGAATATCACATGGAGATCAAATACCCGGAGAGAAAGCCAATGGTCTCCGGCATCAATACTGAAAGAAGCCACTTCCCTCTCGATTCTCTTTACCCTTCTCCCCACCCCCCGGGGGGAGGGGGGTGGCTACCCCTTAGCTCCCAAACGGCCACCCTCACTTGACTGTCGGCGATTCTCTGCGGTGGGCAACGCGGACACAAAGGAACGCCGGTGCGCCGGAGATCAGGAAGGCCCTTAGTCGGTGGGAAGGGCGGATGGATCTAGATGTCCCCTCGTCCCTCGCCGAATGGGCGGCAGGGCCTTGGGGGAATCGTTACGAAGGCCGCGAACATGGGGCAGAAGTGCCGAGGTGCACCTGGCGTCAAGGCCCAGGTCGAAACCTCCGCCGGCTTTCTCCGCTCTTTGTTTTCCGTGTGGCCCGCACGGGCAGCGGTGTGCGATCTCTGGTTCGGAAGGCATGCAGCCCATTCGCAACACGATGCACACCGTGATCATAGGGAAAATAATTTTCAATAACCGCTGTTCCTTTTAACGAGATTAGTTATTTAACAGCCGCTGTGATGGCACGTAAATATGCTATATAAAAGTCTCGTTTTCTACCTATCGTACACAAACATAACTGTAGGATAAATAAAATATTCTGTACGATATTGTCGACAATTTTCTTTAAAGGAGTTTCCTTTCCCATGACGCCAATTTTAGGATTTTCCTTTTAAACTTAATATCTTGTGATTAAAAAAATAACATTATCAATGCAATTTCAAAACTAACAACGTTATTAATTTTTCTTTGAATACGTTTTTATTATCGCTTCCTTTATGGAACATTTATAGGGATTATGAATTTAACATATGTGTGTTGTTTAAAGAGAGAACGTTATGCTCGCAGACTTGAAAGTGTAAAAAATTTATAGTTATTGTAGTTGTCATATTCTTTTTTATTTATAATGGTTGTGCATCACGTTAGGTTCTCAGTCCTTCCAATTCAAGGACATTTTATTAAGATTACCCCAGCCCTACAGATAAACTAATAGGCCACTTACGCATTCGTAATATCTGCTCATGTTTAATATACTGATGTGTTGTTGAAGCGATAGCCCTAATGCTGATAAACTCATTTTGTGACTATCTAACAACGTATTCTGTGTTAGGTAATAAAGCGAATGCCAGAAATCTTTCAACTCGCTTAAGCTTTCCAAATAATAATTTGGATATCACCTATTTTCATTCGGTTTATAGGAATTCAAACCTCAGAATTTGTTATTCTTTACGTCATGGATTACGTGTGCTATATGCTATTCATGGTAAAGTGAGAACTTTTAAAAACCCTCTCATTTGAAATAATAGTCAATAAATTCATTTTTTAGTATTAGACGTAAACTTTAGAGTGCGGTGGAATACGTACACTGTGTTTAATACTCGCATGGGTAAATATATTTTTTTTTTTCAAAAGGTGGTTGGAGGATAAGAAAAGGCTGAAAGGGAAAAGTAACTAGGGCCTCAAAAGTGCTCACATTACCGTGAACAGCCAATACACACTTAAAACACACAACCTATTCCCAGAGCCTCGTGCAATAAGTCAAAGAACTAGTACGCCCACATCGAAAGAACTGACACACTATTTCGTTTCCGTGTCACTGTAAAAAAAAATGTTTTTAATAATTTTAAAGGCTATTTGTTGTAAAGTGAGCCCTTCTGACATAAATCTTTGAAAAATACCACTGACTCTAACTGCACATATTTGAACGCACACACTGACGGCGTGTGCCCAGTAAAGTTGGTAACGACGAAGAGGAAGTAGGTTCATGTATAATCGTTTTTTATTTATTTCGCTTTCTGATTTTCAGTACATATAGGTGAATAAAATAAAAAATATGTAAAATATTTACTTGTACAATAGTTTCAAAGTTTTACTTGACCGACGCGTCAATAAAAAGATCACACCCACGACAACGTTAATTTTACATACGGTGGAAGAATACGCAATTTGCATGCAAGTAGATCTTAAGCAGAACTTTCAAAAGTTCTCAGTCCAGCGCGAACAGCGTATACACGAAAAATTCTTGGAAATTTAGTTGCCAAGAACATTCTTTGTACAATTACAACCAGTTTTCTTGCAAAATCTCTAATATATGTATTTGTAATATTAGAAAAGTTTGTGTAATACAAACCTTTCTAATATTGCAAATACATATTTGAGAAGTGGATGTTTAATTATTTACTTTTGTTCAAGAAAACAAATTATATGGATTAATAAAAGAGAAAGGGAAAATATTTTAAAAACATTTTTCACGAAAAAAAGTAACACCTTGCAAGCCCCTTGCGTTATTTTCCCACATCTTTAACCACAATACCAACCTGATATACGAGCTGCATAATTATTTTTATATGGAACATACTTGTAAATACGTACGACATAATAGTGAAGTTATTCAGTTAAGAATATTTAAGAACCCATTTACTTCATTTTAAGAGTTCCGTATTTTTAAAATTGTCAAACTGTCGTCATATTATTATGAGCATTTAGGTTGTTTTAAGTGTTTTGCGTTATTCAACCTTGCAATACATTTATTTTTGTAAAAAACTAAACTATACATCACCCTTAGTTTTTAAACGAAAACCTATATAAGGTTTTCCGTTGTTGTGTGTCCGCAATTTTGCTTGAGCTCGTGGATACAGGTCAGTATAGTAGAAAAATGTCTTTAAATCTATTTATTCCAAACACGGCTCTAGTTGCTCTACAAACGAATAATTTTACAAGATAAATTTCCGTGCCGTTACGAACATTTGTAGAATTACAAAACCGTTCGCAGTAAAAATTACAAACTTTTTTTTTTTTACAGTGACCTGTCTCCTCTGTCGTTTCAGCGCAGTGTGGCTTGTTGCCGTGTCTTGATCGCCGAGTGGGTCGACGGAAGCGGATGCAGTGGCAGCGCCTGCTGCTGTTTCTCTCTCCCGCCANAACGCTCCCTCTGCAGAGCGCGACGCTTCTACTAAGCCCGTCCGGGAGACCCTGTCCCGTTGTTCGAGAGCACTCCCTTCGTCCGCGCCGATAATTACGTATAGCCGTAACGACGCCAGACCACAGTAAATTATATATTCCAACACACAACGTTACAACCCTGTTCTTCCCCGGGGATTCGGAACTTTACACCTTAAGTCTACTGGTCACCAAAAAAATTTAATTATTTTATAATTGATTGAAATACCATTCAACTTGTGCACTCCAAATTTATTTTGTCCGTTTGATAACCATTTCTTTTGAAAATACAGAGCTGGGCATGGGAATAGCTGCACTCTTTTTCCTTTAGCGAAAGTTTACTAAACGATGACAGGCTGATAGAGGCTGTTCATGGTGTACTGGGAACTTTTGAAAACCTTGCTTAGAATCTACTTGTACGAACATTGTGTATTCTTCCACCACATGTACATGTAATGTAGTTATGGATCTGATCCACTTTATTCCTGCATCTGTCAAAGGAAAACGGTAAAATGACTGGAAAATTAAATATTTNTAGTTATGGATCTGATCCACTTTATTCCTGCATCTGTCAAAGGAAAACGGTAAAATGACTGGAAAATTAAATATTTAGAAAATTCGCTAGTTCTTACACTTTCGTATATGCATTAATAAATAGAAGACGATAGAAATCATTTCAGTATTCACAACTGTTTACTTATCACTTTTAAGTCCTTCGTATAAGCACGGAACTACTTTACTCCCGTTGTTGCCAACTTTACTGGGCACATGTCAGTCAGTGCGTTCGCTAAAATATTTGCAAGTAGGAGCGGTGATATTTTTCAAAGTTTGATTTCGAAAGTGCTTAGTTGACTGTGAACAGACTATAGAGGAACGTACGCATGAGAAGCGATTCGTATTTCACGCACTGAAAGGAGCGTTGTTTAGCATCTGCAAAGCATGCATTCTGTATGTAGTAGAGCTTCCTCGCGTGGCTATGCAGGCAGCGATGCGGCAAGGCATTCCATCATACAGATGGCGGACAGTGTCCTGAGGCACACACTACCGTCATTCCTGCAACTCCACAAACATATCAGTAAGTTTTGGGCAGGTGGTTGGCGTTGGCGCACACGTCACCCCATCGANCATTCCTGCAACTCCACAAACATATCAGTAAGTTTTGGGCAGGTGGTTGGCGTTGGCGCACACGTCACCCCATCGAATCCCAATCTTTTTCGACAGGGGACGGAACTAACATACGAAACCACAATATTTCATTGCCTAATTCAAATTTCTATTTTTTTACGTGAATACATAACAGGAGCTTGAGCAAACAGAAATAACAGCAGTCTGATTAAAAACATTTTCATGAACTGCAAACGTCTTAGAGCATATAAAATCACGAATATAAATTCGATAAATATAACAGTGATTCAACCAACGACAGTGATTCAACATGCCACGAATACACTACAGAAGGAGAAGATACTATCCAAGGAAGATATTTAGGAATATCGGAGGGCTTAGTACGGACATTTCTAAACAGGATGATGTTTGTGTCCAACAAGTTATGCAGTGCGAAGGAATGGTATCAACAACTTGTAGATCCTATTGCGCGAGGCGAGTTGTGTGGGCACGAGCATGGTATCGTTCGGCATGCTGGGCGAAATGGCAGAAGGTGCGGCCGCAGGACCTCAATAACATATCCATGTGCTGTCTTCGTGCCTTCGGCAACCACGAGACGTGACTAGGAGTCATATCTGCTGGCACCTCATACCGTGCCCGGGTCGTATGGCGTTCACGAATCACTGCGGGATCGTTACGTATCTCACTACAGCGCCAAACCCTGCAGCGACTATCACCGGCATTAGGAGTGAGGAAGGACTCATCGGAGAGCACAGTGCGTCGCCACTTCTCTGTCCAACATCGACGTCCTTGACACCATCGACTGAGCGGCGCAGGATGCCGAGGTGCCAAAGGCAAATGGCGCTGTGNGTCCAACATCGACGTCCTTGACACCATCGACTGAGCGGCGCAGGATGCCGAGGTGCCAAAGGCAAATGGCGCTGTGTATGCCGTGTCAGATGCACACTTCATTAAACTGTGTATATCAAGTGGCTCTTGTTGAGACCGGCAAGTGCAGTGTAGCCCCCGAAGACTGCAGGATCTCTCTAGATGTGGTGTCACGTTCTGCTACCTCACGTTGGCGGATACGGCGATCTTCTTTATCTGTAGTGCGTGTGGCGGGACGAGTACATACTCTATGTGACGTTTGACGTGTACTTATACACACCTGCACACGTCGCGTCACGATGACTCCACGGCTAAGATGAATGGCCATACGGCGAGCCGACCATCGGTCTTCAAACAGTCTGACCACACGACCAAGTTAAAAAAAGTCTTGGGGATGATACTCTTTGCGAGGACAACACCATGGCGTACTGTCATGCCTCTTAAGACGTAGACTTCTGTCTCTCTAGCCGGTTGTCTGACCCTTATAAGTACTAGTTACTAGCCACAAGGGCCACCTATATCACGTCTGCAATGGCGTTCCTGTGAGGCTACTTTAACTACTTGCATTGCGCAACTGGTACTCCATGTGGTCTTGACTTAATTAAAAATGGATGACACATTATGGGTGTAGCGATTTCCATACCCAACAGTATATTTGCAATGGTTTTTCTTGTAACTCTACAAATGAAATATTTTATCTTTACGACATGCTGCTTTATGAAACATTCAATGATTTTTATTTGGTTTTATGCTTTTAACAAACTTCAAGTCTACAATATTTTCTTTTCAAAATTCAATATTAGGTTCAGACATTCCACATTACGCTTCTAAAAATTTATTAAATTCGCTTGTAGTGTTACAAAAGCCATTTTGGCAAATAGCTTCCAAAGATTTCGTTGGAAAAATAAAGAAAATATTTATAGTGTAAAAGTTAAAATTAAATATTTCTTTTTTTTTGCATTAAAATATAGATAACACGCTAGCTTTTGCATCATCGCATGTCAAAATTACATTTTATCTTTTTTTTTTTGTGACATGCCAGTTTTTTTTGCAATAATGCCCAGTAGGTTTTGAGGAATGTCTAATATAACTAACGTTATTAATTATAATAAAGGAAAATTTATTTGATTTTGTCATTACAGTCCTCTACAAATGTTACGTATTTAAGAAATAAAATAATTCAAACACAGCTGCTAACATTGCGTGCAGTANTATTTAAGAAATAAAATAATTCAAACACAGCTGCTAACATTGCGTGCAGTAAGAATGCTAGATTATCACATTGCGACAGTTGGAATGGGTACTTGCTTATATCTATAATTATCACACATAGTTTTTCGTTATGTAATACATTCATTGCGACGTTAAAATCCCTGAAGGCGTATTCCGAGAAAACTTTTTATAGACTGTTCTAGGGTTAAAAAGTTATTAATACATACAAATGTACAGAGAGTATTTCGATGATATAGGCCTATATTAAAAAAAAAAACATTGTTTGCTTAAATGTCAGGGTCCATTCTACAAATGCAAGGGGTTAGGTAAAAATAACGATGTAGTGTCCAAACGTTTTTAGCGACACACACATGCACACTAACCCAAGGCATGGTGGTATTGTAATTCGGCTTTCCTCCGAAGAGAGCGCTGAACGCCAACAGCTGGCCATCTCGCACGCGCGAACGCGTGCGAGAGCTTATACGTCATTTAGGCCATAATTATGGCCAGCGANCAACAGCTGGCCATCTCGCACGCGCGAACGCGTGCGAGAGCTTATACGTCATTTAGGCCATAATTATGGCCAGCGATCTAACCACGAGATTTTTCGCCGCGCACGAATATTTTATAGCACTTTAATTTTAGTGCGTGCAACCAAGTTAATCTCACAGTGCATTAAGGGAACGATATGAAAGTTGTGAGTTATTTTATTTGCAACGGCTTAACTTTCTTTCTCCTTTAGGTATACTAGGTGTCCGGCGATCGAGCCTGTCGGAGCGTTGAAATAATGTTTGAAAATGTAATATTTTAAATGTTCACATATAATTAATTCTTTCGATAGGAAGTATATTAACAGGGTTAACTGTTAAAAAAATTGCTTATTTGACTTACTTAAAAAATAAAACAGAATTTTTTGTGAGAAATTGCTTAGGAGATATGCCATTGAAGAGCTATTTCCTCTGTGTTTTCTTAGGGACATAAGCTCGGCAAGGGCATATTATGTCCAAGTTAACATTATATTTAATCACTTACCACCATTGCAAGTGTTATTTAAAGAACTCTTAAAATAAATGAAAGTCTTGGATTTTAAAATAATATTAATTAATTTCTCTCTGTTTTTCAGACACACCCCAACGATATAACTCAANTGAAAGTCTTGGATTTTAAAATAATATTAATTAATTTCTCTCTGTTTTTCAGACACACCCCAACGATATAACTCAATGTGTGAGGAGTTGAATATTTCATTGTCCATTGCTTAATGCTTCCTCGATGTCTTCTGCTCACTTTTCCATGGCCAGTTCATCAGATGTGCCAGTGAATGGTTCTTAACAACACTCCGTGTTCAAGGCTGTGGGCATATTCACGTAAATCTGTGTTCATTAGTTAATCAAGATCTTTGGCGTAGTTTACGGTTAAGAGGTTGTTTTCCGCCATATAATATATTTTTACGGCGAGAACTTTCATCTTATGCCTCTTGCTTGACAGACTTCAGGATAAAATTGATTAAATGAATGTTTGGGATTTAAAAAGCGATGGAATTTAGGCAAATATTTTTTCGTGTTACATACTGGCATCGTGTTNTAAATGAATGTTTGGGATTTAAAAAGCGATGGAATTTAGGCAAATATTTTTTCGTGTTACATACTGGCATCGTGTTGAAAGCGTTAATTTTCTTTTCACAAAACTCGTATCCTTTTCATCTTACGTAATAAATGAAATCATTTTCATTTCGCTATCACAGATACGTGAACTTAGATCTGTATTTTTCATAAGGCATATTACAAAGTTATGCAATAATTGCTGTGGAAGCTTACAAAGAATTANGAACTTAGATCTGTATTTTTCATAAGGCATATTACAAAGTTATGCAATAATTGCTGTGGAAGCTTACAAAGAATTACAGGATTCAAGAATGTTCTCAAAATTTTCAGTATGTCTGGAATTAGCTATGATAAGGAAACGTTGATGCGTTATATTCCAAAGATACTTCTAAACCACGTTGAACTTTATTTATAACTTCATGAAAACATATTATGATATATCTACTATGGGTTCTAAAATCTTAGTCCTACTGATTACACCTCCAGGATTTTTCTACGGAAATTTCCTAATGTTGAAAAATTCAACACAAAAATCTTGGACACTTGTAACATAATATGAGAAAGTGAAAGTTTTTTAGGAGCATCCATTGAACACAGTGGAGTGATAAGTCATCTCACTTACGCTTACATTTTTGACATTCGAAAGTCGCGTTTAAACACTTCTCCTTTAACACAGAATAATAATTTCCCCTTCTTTTACCTTTACTCAGCGTGTCTGAATTTTCGTCCTTTCCGGTATTTTCCGTGTTCAGCGGTGATAAATGAAGAAGGCTTCCCATACAGGTATTTACGGCGATTTCACGAGAAACGCTTCGACCTTATTACGGTTCCACATGCAAGACCGGAGCGTATTTTAAAAGACGTTCATTCCTCGTGCCTGCCTTTCTGTTTTCATCGTATTCCAAAAATTTTCTTACAGCTTTTTACGAAATTCCCGTACATTTGATTGAAATATTAGGCATTCTTTTGAGATTTCAGTCATTATATTTAAAAATTATTTCAATTCCTAATATATTTTCTTCCTATCTATAAAGCTGCCTTTTTTTTAATTTTTACTAATATTCATTTATTTGTTTATTTATCTACCCCAATCTAAGGTCGAAACCTGTTATTTATTTTAGCAGGTTACCAACTAAAAGCTATATTTTAAAGCACTCTCGCTCTCAAAAAATGTTCAAATAATAAATACAAACTTTATGAAAAACGTTTTATAGGCCAAGAAAGTAATAGTTAATAAGGAATACTGTACAATATCTACCTTGTTTATAACCCTTTTTAAGAGTCAATATAGAAAATGTGGCGGAACCAAAAGTGTCAAACCCTTGCCACGTACTGCATAATTCACGATACGTTATCACAGCTAATGAACTCCGTCTTAATCGAGGACACGCGGCATTTCAAAGGATAACGCGTAACCTGTGACGAGCACTGTAAAATATTCAGCGAGCTCTGGTAATGGACCCGCTCGACAAGTGCAGCATGCAGCACTTCAAGAGAATTTGGCCGGACGCCAGGGGGGACATCATCCATCAGAGGACATCATCCATCTTCCGTCGGTTGCCGGGGTCCAGCAGTCGCCCAGAAAGTAATTATCTTCCGAGGAAGTGTTGAAAGAACCATTACTTTATTCCGGAGTTTGTTCAGAGGCGAAAGAAAGCTCGGTCGAGTCCGTCCGAAGGACCATAATTACTCTGAAAAGTAAGAGCTACGCGAGAGTTTATTCACACTCAATAAAATGGTCTTCTGTACTTTTTTTCCACTTGATTTATTTTCGTTGGCAATGCACCATCAAATAATAATTATTATATCTTTCCAAAGTTTAGTTTCAGTGGAATTGATCACTTAGGTGCCACGCTGATGAAGACCCAATGAGAAAGCCGAAACGACAATGGTTCAAATCAAATTACGGCATTACAAATTACATAATGAGTGCCTTGTTATTTCACCTACAGGTACTGAAACAAATATGAACACCATTTATTTGTGTTATTGTGGAGATTACAAACTTAGTCTGCAGCCTATTTTCTTTACAGTGTGGCAAACAATTGTGTAGAATATTTATAGAGAGGGATGCTTCTGGACAAATTTTAGTTGCAAATTCGGAAATTTGTGAGCAGCAAACAGAAATATACTATATTTGTAGAAAGCTAATAAAAAATACAATAATTTAATTACAATAGCAAACAATATTTAATTTTGACACGACTCTGATTTGTGATCAAAACAAATAAAATTGAGAATATGCCATCCAAGAGTTACTGAAAGTAAATATATTAATTTTACTTGTATCATATATATATATATTTTATATATATATATATCTAGATAACTGTAGGATCTCTTTTACCTATGCACACATTACGTATTGTGTGACGTCATTTTGTTTCGCTGAATCGTACCTAGGAGTCATTAAAAAAAAAGCTACTGATACAGCCACATGGAAGACAGGTCAGATATAATTGTAAGTTCTGCTGGCACGTAACGTTCAGTTGTTTTTTAAATACGCTCGGGAGATATTACAGGGAATGAAGGCATGGCTGGTTTTCAGATCAAAACACGGCAAGAAAATGATTGCGATTATTCTCCAAGCTCTACTTGTCACATCTGCTGTGATACTGATGTGACAATAATTCTCCAATCTCGGCGAAACAGGTTCGATTCCTGGCGAGTTCATGCCAGAATTTTGGTTTGTGAAAAACAAGTGGACGTTTCCGCCGTCCATTGGATTTTCTTGAGGTATTCTTATACCACTCACCATTGCATTCCATTGTTCTTTCATGCTCACTTAGCTTGACCGCAATGGGCTTTAAAGAGCTGCCCAAGTCCTTCTTTCTCTTTGTCTCTCCCCCTTTCTTACTTTTCACATAACATGAAAACTCAGCGTCTAATATACCATTGAACACACAATCGCCCTCAGCGAGTGTAATGAAAAAGAGCGTAAGCAAAAATCTGCCACGAAAGACAAGTCAAAATTGCCTATACAAGCAATGAAGAACTGCAAAAATAAAAACAAAATCTTTAGTATCCATTATTGAAATTAAGGGGTTTACGTTCGAATGATATATGGTGTACCATCATTACCATGCCCTAAACTAATATCTGTTATAGGACTACCTCTGGGGTCCCTTTCCAAACTTGATGCAAACAAAGATGTGGTCGTTGTTCTAGCAGCGGAAGAGTATGAAAATATAGCATGTATTACGGTATTCCATACAAAATTGGGTATGCAAAGTTTCACACTGTACTAAAGGGCCAAGGCAAACACGCTCGTCTATTAAAAACACAGCTGACCCACCTATGTACTGTCCTACATTCTAACCACGTGGGAAAACCAAATATTTGGCTGTTAATTTAAAATGTGGTGACACTTTGCACTTCAGTTCGTTTACAGTTATGCTTTTCGCGCAGCAAACAAAGCATTGTACGTTGGGAATGAACATAGCCCACGTGCCACCTGCCGATGAAAGCCCTTTAATAAGTATCTAAGAATCGCATAATTTTTGTGTTTTTCCCTACCTGTTTAACATGATCTCGCATAAATCGCCCGCTTTATACTACTTTGACGCGGTCCGAAGAGGAATATTTCGTCACAGCAAAACCGATTATGTTCAGGGAGGTGTGGTGGTCGAAGTATCCCTGACACTCCGATTATGTTCAGTGAGGTGTGGCGGTCGGTGTATACCTGACACACTGATTATGTTCAGGGAGGTGTGACGGTCGATGTACCCCTGACACTCCGATTAAGTTCAGTGAGGTGTGGCGGTCGATGTATCCGTGACATACCACTTATGTTCAGTGAGGTGTGGTGGTCGATGTATCCGTGACATACCGCTTATGTTCAGTGAGGTGTGGCGGTCGATGTATCCGTGACATACCGATTATGTTCAGGGAGGTGTGGCGGTCGATGTATCCGTGACATACCGCTTATGTTCAGTGAGGTGTGGCGGTTGATGTAACCGTGAAATACCGATTATGTTCAGTGAGGTGTGGCGGTCGAAGTATCCCTGAAACAGGGAGTATTGACACTCTCTTAGTTGGTTTTCATTTCCAGTTTTTATAATGAATAATCTTCAAAGTGGTAAGTAATACGCTTTATTACGTTAGACTTAAAAAAAAACAAGTTTTCATATTTCTCTCATGTTCCTTCTTAAGTCTTACGAATACTTACATATTTCATTAGGTGAAAATGATGTACATATTTAACCACGTTGCAGCCCTAATGTGCTCACTTGTGTGTCATAAGTTAACATCTAAATTGTTCCTTTTAAATATCTCAAAACACGAAATACCTTTGATTAAAATTCGAAGATAGGATTAACTTCTATAAGAACCTGAAGATTGCGGTGTATGTCGGAGTGGTGAAGTTCACTATGACTATAAGTTTAAGCTTGCATAGAACTGCTGCTATTTCTAGATAAAAGTTAAAATAATAATAATAATAAGACTGGCGACAAGTGATGATGACTATTATTGAGTAAATTAATTTTATCAGATACTACAGCCTGTTCCACAACTGAGAATTTTAATTATGCTCGAGTTTACCATCGCATTAAAATTACCTTATACTTAGTGAATCAATAAGACTGCCCGATCATGCAGTCAGATATGGGTGTAATTTGACGTATTAAAACATTTTAAACCTGGCGAAAAATCACTTTAAAAAAGTGGCAACTGCACTATAAAAAATAATTAGACGCAATAAGTAGTATGACAACAAGTTCGTTTGAATAAAAGCTATGCAATTTAGTATGTTTATACAACAATTACGTCATAACTATTTTAAAATTTATGACACATTTTGCAGTATTTACTATATTTAATAGTTTACCTCGAAAATAGTTATATAATATAAGCTGTATTTATATTTACTATAGGACATATTTTATAACAGCAAACTCTCATTTATTGAGCACTCCTACTAGCAAAATATGATATCTTATAATTTAATGGATCCTCCTAGGACGTCCATTTTAAGGTAGGTACGGCTTGGCGTCTTTTCGATAGCAAGGTCATCACATACGCAGTAAGTTGCCCAGAAAAGCTAGAAAGGGGAAATAATAGGCCATGTCCAGTATTAAGAACTCTTCCCACCATCCGCCTGGAGTGATTTCGGAAAACAATGGAAACCGAAATTAGGACGTCCATGCTGGGAATCGAACGGAGCACCTCTCGAGTGCTGGTCTAATTGTTTTATTGCTGCCGCAGCCGTCTCGGTTGCCTACTGAGGAAGAGCATGGAGGATGGAGCGAAATACTTTTGCGCCCAAACCCCGATGTAAGTCAACGAAGACCAAGTAAATATTAAAATCTTTGGAGCACAAAACTTTCTCGTAAATTACAGAGCCATTTACGTAAATATGACGTGAAAGCACAGAAACACAGTTTATAATTATAAAATATAGAACTTTAGCAAGGAAACGCGAAGCGCTCGTCCCAACTATAATAGGAAAATGATGGTTCTTGCGATAATTAGATTATTAATTCCACCAATCCTATAAGTTAAAAATGTTATCACAAAGAACGTTTAGCAGACAGAAGCACTTTAAAGCCGAAGTGACAAGACACTAAAAATATGTTTGTGTTTGCAGCAAATAAAACCAGTTTTCTCTGCGCTGAATAAACAAAAACACGGAGTATGAGTAGATTCCGAGTGGCGTAGCTAGTTTTGAGCTTCGATCGACGGAGTGAGAAGTTCTTAGTTTGAATCCTGGAGGGACCCATTCTGCATAATAATAATATTCCTTTATAACGAAATGCAGGCTGTCGAACAACACGTCAGTAAATTTTAAAATGCACATTAATGAAATTACGTAGTTGGGTTATCTAACAATATTTTTAAACTCAGTGAAAATTTTGATGAATACAAACAGCAATGTTATGAATTTATTATTCTATTCTCAGCATAATAACATCATATCGTTTACTACTATCTATGTGTGTATGTGTGTCTATTGCAAGTAATAATTATAAAACAATGGTTTTAAATAAGCTAAAATAAGGAAAAACGTTAATGCAAAAAATTATGTACAATCCGTATAGTTACACAAGTTGTGTATTACCGCAATAAATGCATTTTTCCATAATTCAGCGAAAAAGTCCTGATAATATTTCGTTACCTACTGTTTTTCCGTGATGTGAAGAAAATGTTTTTGGCATTGCGCTACAGTCATGTTGTTTCGTCTTCCTTAGACAACTTGATGAAATCTGTAAGTCATAAACCAACATTTATTAAATAAAAAAATGTGAGGATACATTTTCGCAGTCATAAATATATTTTTACGGTTCAATATCTATTGTTACCGAGTACCATGGCCATATACCAGGAACAAAATTTTGCCTATACCGATGAAATAGCTTTCTAAAATTGCGTGATTAATAATTGCGTTGAAAAACAAACATTCCTTACCACAAATTTAAAAAAAAGAAATGTGGGCACACGAAAATGTGATTCCCAGTGCGCAAAAAATATCCTGCACATATGTTTATCCATGTGTCATGTAGTAGACATGTAAATGCATTCATCACATGTAAATATCTTCAACTCCTGGCCACAGATATTTTAATTCGAAAAACAAACCGGGGAAAGTATAACAATTATTTGTGTTCCGACATAATGCATTTTATACGAGACAAAACTGGCACCCGGCACTGGCGCCAGGCGTCGGCAGCCACCATGTTGTGACGTCAACCAACTGCCATACTGGATTCAGGTTACCATTGCCCTTGACCCATGACCTTGACCATGGACCTGTAACCTTAAATGAGATTGAACCCAACAATTAAAAAAATTTGCAGGAAAATCATAAAATCGCAAAAAATTATAAAAAATACATACTAAAAAAAAATATTATATACATGTAGGAGGTCCGGGGTTCGATGACAGATGGATTGACTAACCTCCCGACACGACCGGCCTCCACCAGGTCAGCCAGTGTCCATCTCGTCAGCCATGTAAGATGTTGATGACTTTGACCTTCAACCTTGGGCTTGGATGATCTTGAAACTAAAAATTCCGAAAAAATTCCCCCAAGAAATTAAATAAAAAAAAACAAAAAAGTAAAAAATCGAGGAAAAAATTACATCAATGACTTCGACCACCATGTTGGATGCCAGAGACCAAGAACCCAATGACCTTGAAAACAAACACTAGAGAAAAATTATAAAAAATCTAATAAAATCATACAAGTCAGCTAGCGTATTACGTTATTGACTTCGAACCCCATGTTGGATATAGGTGACCTTCACATTTGACTTTGACCATGTACTCGTGCCCATGACCTTGAAAACTTTGAATTCAGAAAAATTGCAAATTTTTTTTTAAAATTTCCTTTAAAGATGTAAAAACTGCAAAAAAAAAATTTAAAAAACCCAAATACATATTTAAAAAGTTATATAAAAATTTTATTACAAATTTTAATTTTGAAAGTTTTGCTTAGATGGTATGGGAATTGAGCTGGCCAGCCACCATCACACAACCACCATATTAAATCCAAGTGACCTTAGCATTTACCTTTAACTTGACCCTGTGACCATGGTCTTGAATAATCTTAAACCCCAAATATAAAAAAAATTCAAAAAATTATTTAAAAAATTAAAATATGTTGTAGAGAAATTTATAATTAAACTTACATTTCCGGAGGTTCCCACAGCACCATGTCCAGCAGACGACTGACCATCACCAATATTTCTCATTGGTTGATTACTTGTGTGACTCCAATTACATAAAACTCGAAAAATCAGGAGAAATTACAGTCCCCACAATTGTCCATTACTAGCTAGTCATAACAAGAATCCATACAGACTAACCATAATAGTCAACGTCTGACTCCACCTACGACTGACTCCACCTAAGACTTACTCCACCTAAGACTTACTCCTGGCGAGATTAACTGAGCATAAAACTAGCTCCCGTTGAGACCAGTTCCTGCAAAACTGACTAGAACAACCTCAGGAGCAGCATGCCATACCACCCACCTATGCAAACGTTGATAAACAATCTCGAATAAAGTATCTAATAATAGTATCGTAGCTTACCTCTTCGCACTGAATTCTCAAAAAATTTGTGCAAAACATAAGACAATACCAAAGGATCATAGTAACTTACCAAGCCAACTGACCAGACCAACCAACTAGTGGCGAAATATTCCTGTAAAATATTCCCTTCATTCCATTCGTTCGCCATAAAGAACTCATCCATTTTAAACGACCCGAGTAAGTCATAATATTTCAGATCAAACTATTTACCCTCCTCTTGCACATGCTCATATAAATGTTATCTAAAACAGAATCTTGCAATCGATTGTTTACACTACTTATTTAATAAGTCTTTCAGAGAAGTATAAGGAATTTTATAAAAAATTGAACCCAAAAATCCGAAACAATCCAAAAAGGCATGACAAATTTAAATATTAACTAAATACTTGTTTTTCATCAATTTTTCGATCAATCTCGCAATCTGAACATCAATTAGCAAAGTAATCGGTACCACAATCAGCAATCCATGTCTATCCTTTTATCAATCCGAATCATTCGATCAATACCAATGCTTCGATCAATACCAATACTTTGATCGATCCTTCGATTTTTCCCACACGCATATTTATAGAAATTGCATTCGTTCGCCAACTATCTCCATGTTTGTATATGACAACATAATTAATGTTACTTATGTGGTCAACTATCCATGCATTTTTATACTAACGACTTTATTATCATTCTATATGTTGTTCTTTTTCTAGAAAATATAGTGCTCATAGCACAACTTAAAAGTTAAGAGGGATAAAAGGATACAAAACACAAAAATTAAGAAAAAAAATTATTTTATGATAACAATTTTTTAATTTTGTAATTGCAATTTCAGAAGAAAGTCCATCTCATCATGCGATAAATCTCCGTTCCTTCTGTTTAATAATGATTGAAGATATCTCAACAATGAGTGGTAATAACCCACGTTTTTGAAGGTCAATCAAATATCTGTGTCTATCAACAAGTTCATTCGGGTCTTCGGGAAATAGGTAGCCAGTAATCTCTGCGTCTTCTGCCTTCTTCGTGTCGCTCATTGCAGAAATAGTTGGAGGGGTGTGTCAGTGCATCGCGAAAATCGCCATCACCGTCGTCAACATTATCACTGTCTTCATGTTCATTTACATCTATGCTGTCTTCATGATCGCCTTCACTTCCTGTATCATCGGCAATATTAAATTTGCTTTTCTTTATAGCAGTTTTTTGTATTCTCATCAGTATTTAGAGCCGACGATCGTTGATTTTTTGAAGTTCGTCGACTTCACACGAACGTCTTGCAAGTGTACATTCTGCGCAAACCGACTCTACAGAACTCATACCGTTTTTAGCATTAACTGTCTCATCCTAATCACCTGTCAAATCAGTAGCAGCAAAAGGTATTGCCGGCAACACTTTCTGAATCCCATAAGACGAATCATTGCTTGCCTCAGTATGTTCTTTCAATGTATCGCATTGCACAAACTGCATGGGTCCAATGTCATAATGCTTCATCGCGCGAAAATGGCTCTTCGTAAAGGCCGTTCTCTCATTCCGACAAGCATTTTGACCATAGGTGAAAACTCGATCACAGTATCAGCACTGGCGACAACCAGTTAGCGATGACGCTGGTCGCGGCTCCATGATAGTCGAGACCAAATGAAGACTTTCGTATTCACAATTTATCTTCGTGGTATGACGAGAAAGCGCTTCCAAAGCGATGTTCACCTCAAGGTGTCAGAATGTCAACATTCATTTTTTCAATATAAATGCCGTCCTTTTTATAGCATAGAGCTTACTTAGCGTTTGCTCCAAACTAATAGTCATTTGCGAAATCCTGAAACGTGTATTCCGTTCTCGTCTGGAGTATTCTTCGTCAAGAACCTCGTGTTACAGACATGAAGCAACGCAGTTCAAACGCAAGTTCCGAGATAAGAGTATAGTCATTTATGGTTGCTGCCAAATTTTCTGACGCCCTGTTAAAGTTCTACTTTTAGGCTATTCCTCCGCCTCATGCAAACAAAGCACAACCAAGCGTAGAAAATTAACCACAAAAGAACAGAGCACCGCATTTGTACTCACCCAGATTAACAACATTTTGCATGAGTACTATTTATTACTAGAAATTACTAAGACCACTTAGCATGTCTGTTTATACTCATATTAGATACAACTATATACCTTTTTATGATTTCATGATAAACTATAAATAAAAGTTCAATTTCATAAAAAAATACAAAAAAATTCAATGTTAACGGAAATATAAAACTCATGCGACACAAGCCATATTCAGGAAAAAAGCAAACACTTCATGCATAGGGTGATGATTCAAAGGTTCGCTTCAAAAATTATGAAGGTAGCGCGAACATGGTGTAGTAGACGATCCTGCCTGCAGCCAACAGGACGAAGACGCACGTGCAGGATCGATGCGCTGCCAACCTCCCCCTGTAACCACCTGCTCTCCGCACGAGTCAGATCACTAACGTTAACTGCCCATTGGTGCCACCTGGTGAGCGAAGCCCCTACCGGAGGACTCCCTGGTCACAACTGTAATTGCTTCTCCGGGATGGCGCCGAAAGTCAAAGCAGCCGGGGCCCGATGTCTTCGTCACGTAGTCGGATCTGGACGTGACATTGCAGGAGGATGTTGCGCTGGGGCTTTACCCTCCGCTTCCCGAGCGCAGGACTCAGTCACACGCACTCACCTCGCCAAAGATGGAGTAAACGCGCCCTTTCCGTCGCGTTAGAACAAAGGAAACGATTGGCCTTGAAACCAATACAGACTGTTCACGGTAAAGGAAGCACTTTTGATGCAAACCTTTGAGAAAATAATCACTGCCCCTATCTACACACACGATGATTCACTAGGAATTGCTGCCAATCACAATAGATAATTACTTAAGTAGTTTGGAGAAAATTTTGTCACAGACATGTGGGGTTTATTCACATTATTTTAAAAAGTAATTCAAAAAATGGGAAACGCATAACAGTGAACAGCTCGTGACACGTTTCTGCCCGTTTGAATGTAGCTGTGAACTGCGCTTGACCTTCCTTGACAATCGTGGAGTGTGACTGGTTCACTGTGTGTCTGTGTGTGACTGGTTGAAGGTGCGTTCCTAATTCTCATTGTATAATACGCAATATGGTTGTTTTACGCTCAACTGTAAAAAATTAAGTCTTATAATAATTACAGTATGTTATTTTACTTCTGAAGGGGTTATTATTTTCAACTCCACCATCCAAATTTTTCGAATTCTGTAAATTTTTAAAAAGGGCCCAAATATATGTCAGATTTTGCTCCGAATGACTTAATGAATAAGCCCTGTGAGTGGCAGTAACTTCTCGTGAATCATCCAGTATAAAGAATGTTCATTGTAAAGTGAGCCCTTTCAAAGTCAGCGATTGAAAAATGTCACTGCCCCTATCTGCACATATATTTTAACGGCGCGAAGACTGGCATGCTTGCAGTAAATTTGGGAATGGAGGGAAAGAGGTTCCATGTCTTGACGTTGAATCAAAAGCATTAGGTATACATTCGTAAATACTAAAATTATGTATTTTATTTTTTGTTTTTTAAATGCATTAAGGTGTAAGAATTAGCAAATTTGTAAAATACCTACTTGCCTTATATTTAGTTTCACAGTTTCCCTTGACCGAGGAAAGAATAAAGTGATCAGACCAACAGAAAAGTTAATTTTACTTAAACTGGAAGAATACAGGATGTTCATACAAGTAGATCTTACCAACAGACATCTTCACAGGCGACTGCGGAGATACACTCCGGGTTTAAAAATGAAATGAAAACCGGAGAAAGTCAATTTTAGAAATCGGGTGGACATGGAAGAGTGTATTGTGAAATTGTGGGATATCAGTGGCTTTGAAGTGGCCTCCACAATGTGGGAAACTTGTAGGTCGGGCCACTAAATCTTTCCACCTGCATCTCATTAGATCGCAAAGGGAAGATCTCACGGCTTCGGCTTCCATTCATCTTTCACCAATTAGTTAACCGTGAACATCATCTACAGTAATACTACATTACACACTGGCAGGCAGGCCACGGGTTAGAGTCGGAAGCAAACTAATGAAAATAGTTCAAAACATCTGATGTATTGCGAATATAATATTTAAATTTAAGGCCACTGAAGTATGTGTGTCTTATTTTAAAGTATGAATTTAAATATTAGTAGCACATTTCATGTTCCCAACATTTTCACGTTTTCAGTTGGATGGCGCGCGTATAAAATGGTTATGCCAATGGCAATGGTAATTTTATGTATGGCGTAAAGATACAAAACGAGAGGAAAAGAATATCTTACGGAGTACTTTCGCAAGTGCTCATTTAACTGCTTACGGAAGAGAACGTGAAGCAAATCTTCCTTTGTACCACTCCCGAACGAACAGGAGTGACCGACGGCTGCACTATGAAGCTTCTTGCGTTCGTAAATGTTTTGACAACACTGGCAATGTGATTTTGTTTGGTGCATAATTCATCAGGAATTAATGGTAAACAGAAAATATTTATTTCTAAAATTAATGATTCTTGTAACATAACATGACTGTATTTTAATTATATTGTTATGGCGGCAAATTTTCAGATTCGTTGAGGGCAGATAAGTTTGAATATGTGCGTTACCTTTAATCTGAAAACATTTGTTGATCCTTGTGGGTAACATCAATTTTGAATTATATATCTCTTTTATGTTCCTTTGCCTCGTCACTAATAATTTCGTTTGAAAGCTCTGAAGTTGCATTTATGTGACCACAGGAAAAAAAATGTGATGATCTGACTTGTTTTTGTTGTTTATGGAAATAAATTGCTCCACTTACAATTTTTCTTTAATGGGAAAACTTAACCGCAAAGTAAAATTACAAAGCTCTCCCAAAACTCATTATGTGGGAGAAAATCATATGGATGAAGTTTCCTTAGGAAAATATTACAACAGATAAGTATTATCTTCCATTATATAAAGAAATATGTTTGTTATACCAACGTAAGATATTTTTTCTATTTTTATTTCTAGCAGATATCAGTAAAACAAGACACTTATAAATTTGAACAGTGACACATCGGTGCCCCGCCTTTTCACAAAACCCCTTCATTTATCTCATAGATATCCAAGTTGGTAGGTATAGTTAATTTTGTGCATGTTATTCATATCTATCGATATTATGTCTTATGCAAGTTTGGAGGTATTTTTATAGAGAAGTTTTCTTTTATGTTATCCCGTACGTTATTTTGTGTAATGTCATTGTATTAATCACCATGCTTATTCGTTTTGGCACCTATAGCAGTTGAATAGTACATGAAGATTAACAATTAAAAGAGAGTAAAAAATTCACTTCTCTCTACTTAATCGACTTTGCTAATCTTTCCCAATGTCATGCTCTGTACGATTAATCACAACATACCCCACGAAAGCAAGTTATTAAAGAATACCACAGGAGTGAGGGGGCCTCCACCCAGGCGAGCTGGGTTCGATTCCCGGCAGGATCATCCCCGGATTTCTGCATGTGGTAATCATGCCGGACAATACCTCTGGTCGGTGGATTTTCCCGGGGACATCCCGTTTCCTCCGCCCTTGCATTCCAGCACTGCTCCAAACTCACCTCACTTCACCCTCATCGGCTCTTTAAGACCTCGATTTTAAGAGCCACCCACATCTCTCCACTCTCCAAAGGAGGGATTGATTGATACATTGAAGACGCTACCTCTCTGTAAGTACATGTTTTGTTGGTCCGAGGCATAACAACACTGGAGCACCGGGGATGAGAGTGTCAGACCCATCAAATATCTTGTCATTTCTGCAGGAAAGGCACTAAAGTGGAGAGGAATCTTTTGGTTGTTCAGTCTTGAGCCACGGTTCATTTTAACGGTCAAAGCTATTTAAAGCAATGTTAAATTTAATTTATATCGATTCCCACGTCTTTAAATAAAAGTAGTGATTTAATGAGTCCGATAATTATAGTTTGCTTTTCATCGAATAGGTTTTTAATATAGCCGAAGCACGCTGTCAAATGAAAAAAAGAACTAATTATTTTCTATTTAGCCCACCTGTGCTTCTTAAATAAACATGGCTGCTGGATCTAGGAAAAATTCATATACTTGTAGTGTTGGAAGTCGTAACAGCTGACCACCTTCACATACTCAGAACTCTTACGTTCACTTCCTAGTCGAGACGAAGTAAATGGCCCCTCAGGTCTGTCGAGAACTATGGAATACTTTCGAGTCAAGACGAAGCAAGCTAACCACTGAGATTTATCGCCTTTATTGAAAATACAGTGCACCCGTAGACCCAATTGTGTACTACTCACGTCATCGTATTATTGTAACTTATGTACTACATGTACTCCCTTGTAACAATTTAAACTTTTAGAAATAATTACACTATGAAGAGTTAAGGCCTTCAGCGCCAATGTGAATGATGCGAGGTACGGACATTGCAGCGAAGAAATACAATGTTAGGAGAAGCTGGAGCACCCAGAGAAAACCAACCAGCTAAAACAAGGTCCGCAACTATACTCGTACGCGAAAATCAGAGTTTGGCATAAACGGGATTCAATCCCAGTCTACCTTTGTGGGAGGCAAATAGCTGGCCATTAAAAATATCACAGTCGCTGATTCAAGATCAGATTTGTAATGCGCTGCACCCAGATACATATCATAGGACGGAACCATTTTGCTGAAGAGCAAGGCTGAAGTTCGGCGAACACGAAGCTGTTTGGCTTCTACGTACTAAGCTATTCTGCGTCCTCGGCAAGAAGTAAAGTAATATTTTGCTACCCAAGGGAGAAAGTTCGGGCCTGGAGGGAGAACGCAAAACTTTACTGTAGCTAGCAGAGTGCGGGGTTTTACCAGGAGTTAATATAATAATACACAGCGGCAGCGGAAAGTTCGTATCTTAGCTTCCGCTTTAGTACACGAGACAAATTATGTACTGTGTAAACTTAACTAGGTGGTTGAGTCCAATTATATTTACAGTTATACAATAAAAAAAAATCATTTTACGCCTACTTAAAAAATTTCTCGTTCTGAAGACAGAAATAACGGAAATAAAGACTGTTGCCATTAATATAGCTCCAAATGTAATTTTATTTTTTCTTACGTTCCAAGCTCTCTCATTCATCAGTCATTTCTTATCGAAGTAAAATCATGGTAGTGTTTATTATGTACAAATTGCACAACGGTGTATGTATGGAAGGGACATGAATAAAACATCCCTATCAAGAAGTTAGAGGTTTAGTTTTTGAGCTTACGTGGGCTGTTCACGGTAAAGTGAACACTTTTGAGTCCCTAGTAATATATTTTTTAGCCATTTTTTATCCTTCAACAACTTTTTAAAATAAATATTACCATGCAAGTAATAAACACAGTGTATATATTCCACCGCACTCGGAAGTAAACGTCTAAGCCTAAAATAAAATATATTTATTCAATATTATTCGAAATGAGAGGGCTTTCAAAAATTCTCAATGTACCATGAATAGCCTATAATACTCTTTTAATGATGTTCTTCACATTATTTGGCATATTTCATTAGGTGACTGTCTAAATATGCTTTATTAAGGATTTTATATTATTAAGTAGTAAAAGTAAACTAACCTTAATTTTCTGAAGAATTTGTGTTAAGTAAGTGTATCAAACGCATGACCACTGTTTTCCGTTAATGGCCTTGGCCGCCGCGGAAAAATGTTATTTTACGTATGTATGACATACTGTTCAACTTGTAGACGTTATCTGTTACTAACAATTCCTCAAATAAAATATTTTTATATCGCATGGTTTTTGCAAAATGATGTCAAAATCATAATTGTATTGTTTTAGAAAGGTACAAATTATGAAAACCATCTTACGTACAAAAATAAGATAATTCACACAGAAAGAAGAAACCAAGAGCTTCACCAAGACGTATATAACACCGAACAAGGTCATGTTTTTGCAATTTAAAAAAATTGCTGAAAATAAGGAAATTTTTGCATATTTTTTATTTTTCGCTACACCAAAATTTTTAGAAAATATTTTTTGCTTAGGATGCCTTAAAATGAATTACGACAAGATATTTACGATGCCTTTTTAAATTTTTTTGCAAATAGTTTGGATTGAATTTATTTGTACATTACACAAACAGTAAAATTTAGGTTTTGACGTGTCATTTTGCAAAAACCATGAAGTTTAAAAATATTTAATCGGAGGATTAGGTAGTCACAGATAATGTATACAAGTTGAACAATACATGGTTAAAATATTAAATAACACATTTTCTATGGAGGTTACTCTGATGCTGAAAATCTAATTCGGGCAGTAAAACAAAGCGTATCTTAACCTTACATTTAGTTACTTCAGTAATTTCCAATCCATTAATCTAACAAGCATAGCAAAATTTTTTAAATAAATATTTATTAAGTTTTGGGCCTTTCTGAAGAAAAAAATTGTAACGAAGTGCTTGTTATTACATGTTTTTAATAAAGCAAATAAATTAATTAAATATGTAGTACGTAGGAAAAGTTTATCTCTATCTTTGTATAAAGATAATAAATTTGGCTAACTGACTATAAAACAAGGAACCAGAAAAGTGAACTTTCACAAAAAATCTACGTGCTATGCTTTCATAGCACAGTTGTTTAAGCGCTCATATTTTGAAACGTGATAATTATGCAGTGAATCTGAAACAAACGACTATTCCGCAACTGCGCTTATAATGAAAAACAGGTTATAAGGGCGCGTCATGATTCGTTTTAAGTACTACGTTTATGAAATGCATCAACAACCATTCATCTCCGGCATTTTTGTTCGCACGGGATTTTAGGGACATGGCGTAGTGGGAAGGGAAGAGTTAATGTTATTAGAGTGTGTGGAAACGCAATTCAGTGACGTCACGTAAGCTATCGTGCCAAACCATCTCGCTACTAAGCCCTGTTGNTTGATATTCATTTCACGTAAATTTAAACGGAAATCTGCGTTTCCAGCACCACACAGAAATTGACTCAATAAATAAAGTTGCATGCAGTGTTTCATTTGGATACGTACCGGGAAAAGTGTCTGATTTACGTAATTTGCTGTGCTAAAACATTTATAACGTCTGCTGACTCTCATAAAGACGAAAAAAGCATAAATGTTTAAAATAATCTTTACCTCCCGTATGGTGAAACCGAACTTTTTTCCAGTGATTAACCGTAAGTATTTTATGACTAAAGTCTCATGTTTCAAAAGTGTGCGTAAATAAATTACTAATGGTTTGCAACATATTTAAGCTTTTTACATATAACATCCACAAAACTTTGAAAATCAAATGTTGCGATTTTGTGTCGACAGAATTTCCCTTATCAGAACACGAAATTAAACTTAAAACGTTCCGCTGAGTATATGCGAAAAACGTGTCAGTTGCATGAATTACGCCTTACTTGTCTTGCAGTTATCTCTACGAATTCGATAGAGAGAGGGAGAGAGAGAGAGATATAGAGAGAGAGATTAAAATAACAATCCCGAGTGTATTCATTTTTATTAAACCAGGACAGCCGTTCTTGAATGCAGCTACGCTGGTTGGGCCGAAATATTTTCGTTTCAGACAGAGTGTTTTGTACAGTCTGTATTACTGCACTAGATGTAGCGAAAATTAACATTTACTGGTAAATCTTCCGTTCAAGGAAATATGTACATATTACTAAGCTGGCGAGTGACAAAAAATACTCTTAGATCTTGTGACATCCTCCTTATTGAAAAAAAGGTGGAGAAATTCATCTAGACGATACAATTATCAACGAACGTAATATTTGTGTTCGGGCTTCTGACTTTGTAAAGTCAGTTGCGAAACATAATATACAGTTCTGAGCGGCTCATCTTTAAAGTTGTGAAATGGCTGAAATTACAATTCTGGTTAAATGCAGACAGCCCTGCAGTTTGTTGTTTACTAGCTGCTAATCTTGGGTGTTCTTGAGCGACTTCGCTCATTACGAGTTTGGTATGACGCGAGAACATGAAACCAATGGACATGTTTACTATCAAAACTCGCTCGTGCATCCTTAACATTGATGTAAGCTATCTATACAAAATACTTCCTATAGTTATAAACGTGCCTTTATACGGACTATAAAATGTAATATTATTTTTAATATATTTCTTCTGACAGCATCCTGGAGATAGACTGATGTCTTAGAAGGAAAAATTATTTCCTACAATCTAATTTAAATATAAACATACTCCTGAACGCTGTATAGACATCCAGCTCACAAACAAATACTGGATTTTAAACCAGAAACCCTCACACCGTAAAGTGAAGTCTCAGAACCCAAGCCAAATATGCTACCTAAATGTTAAAGGAAATGTGTCGTGCAAGAGTAGTGTTATGGGTGAACGTGCGTTCAAAGTTATTTAAAATTACTTGAGGGTAGCTATGACGCTAGATGGAGATATCTGAATGATTGCCTATACTAATCGCATGCAAATTTGACGCCCTTACTGAACTGGTTCACAGAACAGTGTTAAGAGTGATTGTCTTATTGTTTCGTACATGTTCATTAGTTAGAAACCCTCGAAACAATGAAAGTACCTCATAATAAATATGTGATAATTTAATCTTCTATACGCTGCGCAAATATTTTTCCAAACATAGACTGTACTTTAAGTTTTCTGTCAAAATATTACATCCACTGGTTTTGTCACATTTTTGTTGTACGATATAAATTTTTCACATTGAAAATATATTAAATTAAGGGAGTTAAGTTTTGTGATACAGTTAACAGTATAAGCAAATAGTTCTTCAAACAGTTGGGTGTATTATATTTTCCACGCCAAAGGAAAGTTACGTTATGAGTTCACAGCACTACAGACATCTTGTGGCTCTAAATCGGTCAATATAGGTTAAACTTTACCCACTGTTGCCCACACTTGTACTTCTAAGCTCATGAGGGTAGCTGATAATATGGAAACGCAGTTGCATGCTTGCGAGGTCGCGTGTTTTCAATGCAACAAATCAGTTATTTAAAGAATAACTAAGTTTTAGTATTTAAGTTAATAAAATACAGGTTTAAATAATTAGAAACGAATACCGGATAGAGAGAATACCACTGTACTCGTTAAAGGAAACACAACTCACCCACACACAAAGTAAAATTTCATTAGGGGCTCTATGACCACATTTCATTTACGAGGCACCGCCGACATTTCAAAACGGGAGAATATTTACGTCCAGAGAAAACGTGAAGAAGCCGGATGTATTATTTAAGGGGTTTCTTCTCGCAATGAGGAGAGGGGGAGAGAACACTTTTTTTCCCCCCTCCCCGGGCAGTGAAGTCTGTTTGTCTGGCGAGGCCACGCCAACTCCGAAGGGAAATTAACTGGCGGGGGGAAAAAATGTGTGGGTTGGGGTGGTGCAGGGTTGGGTAAGGAGGTGGTGGGTTCGTCGAGGAAGAGAAGGGACGACGGGGGTAAGTGGAAAACGTCGGTCACGATACTTGCTCCAGGAACTCTCTGAAACTCTTGCTGGAGAAGGATTGGTCGGGAAACGTCCCGCGGGGGGAGGGGGCAAGGAGGTTGCCGGAGAACAGCGAATTGATCGCCGCACAAAAGTGCACATCTTTCCTTCTTGGGGCTGGCACCTAAACGCGCATCGAGGACCTCATCCACCCTTAAGCGCAGGGCACAGAACAGATGCGCCGTCTGCTGCAGTGAGTAGCTACGGGATTTCAAGAAGCGAGGGCTTTCTTTATTTCACTGGAGAGCAAAGTCCAAAGGGAATTGAAGTGTTAGTTGCCCGAGTAGCAACACACAGTCGTGGTTTTAATGATGGTATCGCTGGATTACTGCTGGCCCAGAAAACTTATGGTTCTACACAAGTGGCCATGTTATGGTTAACTGCTAGCAACCGGACATTTGGCACGCCACTTACGGCAATGGCAATGACAATTAAACTCTTCTTTCAGAGCAGGTGAACTATTAATGGTCCATAAATGGCTTGGCAACTGTATTCCAGCAATGGCCGCACATAAACTATATATTTTGCGGGGGAAAGAATGGGTAGCCATCCGTAGGCCTGATGATGGCTGCGAGGGGCTACATCGATGGGTCCATTGATTTTGTAAGCATATGGGGAATATGTGGGCCATTCTTGTTCACCACACCTAGGCCAATTAAGGATATAGTATAGCTAGTTAAGTGGTGCCACTTCAGGAACAGCAATGGTACCAGCTGCATGCGAACTGTTGGCCAACTTGGCAACGCCGGCTTGGCAACCCACGTTAAACCATAAATGTACCATATGTAATTTTGCTACACTGGCATCTATGCCGCTTAATACAAATTCACCCACCACGGAGTAACGACGTTAGACTCCCGGTGAGGTCATGCGAGCGTTTTCGTATGAGAGAAACGTGGGAGACGTTGCCCTTAGCCGGCGGAATTTATCGGGATACTCTCGTCCCTACCACTCGTCTTCGTTTCGTGGCCGATTCAACTTGACGATCTCGTTCAACCTTCAAGGAATTAAGGGTATCTACATGCTAACACGTAGGCCCGTCACTTGATGGCGTTTCCTCCCGCTATAAAACACACCCACCCACGTACGTCACAATAATTAAAAACGTAGTTATTGCCAGCATGTTTCTAGTGCAAAAGTGATTAGAGTAATCAAACACGAGAAGAGAAATATTTCTGTCAAGAAAAATTAAAAATTGCTCCTTTCCCCAGGGTTTATTTAAACGGCAAAGACACTAGTGGAAATTAATTGAAGAACATATGTAAAATACCGCCCAATCCAAACGGGTTTTACGACACAAACTGTTCGTGTGTAAAGAGCACACTGATTGCACCGGTCTGCAGCCTTTAGAGAAAATGTCTTATCACATATAGAGGCGCAGTAGGGTAGTGGGTAGACTACTCGCCTCCCATCAAAGCGAACCGGTTTAGATTACCGGCGGCGTCGCTCCCAGATTTTCGCAAGTTGGAAACGTGCTGGACTATGCCACAGGACAGTGGTTTTTTTTTGGAGATCTCCCGTTTTCCCCCGCCCTTGCATTCCGGCAATGCTCCACACTCACCTCGCTTCACCATCAACGGCTCTCAAGACCTCGATGTCAAGAGTTGACCAAATCTCTTCACTCACTCACGTGTGCAATTGGCTGTGAGATTACATTGCGCGGTTAACACAGAGAGTGTCTGCAATGCCTGGAAGTTGACGGCGAGCACCGATTAAACGAGTGACCCTGAGCATGTACCGTATGGTGTGACTCCGAGAGTGTGACCGGACGTTCTGAAGAATTGCCACTCACTTGGGGAGTGACGTGTCAGCGTTCCATCAGTGTTGCGGAAGATGGGTGGCAGAGTTCCTACAGCGTCTAGCTCCACCAGTNGAAACAAACGACTATTCCGCAACTGCGCTTATAATGAAAAACAGGTTATAAGGGCGCGTCATGATTCGTTTTAAGTACTACGTTTATGAAATGCATCAACAACCATTCATCTCCGGCATTTTTGTTCGCACGGGATTTTAGGGACATGGCGTAGTGGGAAGGGAAGAGTTAATGTTATTAGAGTGTGTGGAAACGCAATTCAGTGACGTCACGTAAGCTATCGTGCCAAACCATCTCGCTACTAAGCCCTGTTGCTGTATTCGGTCGCCAGTCTGCTGATCGTCAGCGCGCGGAAAAATAACCGCAATGCAGCCCAATTATGGATTAATGTGCGTTTAGAGTGCCGAACTCTGGCTTAATAGTCTATGGGTAATTATAGCGGGAACAGGGTGGCTACGTCAGTAAATAGGTGATATTTTAGCAACGAAATAAGCTGATAATGTGCCCTTATTATTGACTGTTGGTCACTGGAAATATGATTTCTGACTCTCTCTTTTTTTTTTTTTTTTTTTTTTTTT
>NQII01001642.1:0-10961 GCA_002778355.1 Clitarchus hookeri | reverse complement strand
TGAACAGCAGGCCTCGTCCGGGTCACCCTGACCGGCAGAACAGCAACCGCAAGTGCAGTCAGACTGTTAACCCCCTCCCCACGTGTCTGCTCGAACAATAAACAACAGATTTTTGGAGGTAGGTTTACATTCTCGTGTTCCTCTGGCACGTCAACCCCCTACACCTGCTCATCGTCGTGAACGTCTCTGGTGGTGTTGGGAAAGAGTGTGTTGGAGAGGTGAATGGAGAGCAGCGGTGCTCAGCGATGAGGGTCGTTTCTACCTTGGGCAGAGGGATGACCGTGTTCGCGTTCGTAGTCGCGCGGATGGGCGGAACAATCCATCGTGTATTCGCACTCGCCTTACCGGACCCACGCCTAGGAATGTGTTATAAGGAGACATAAGCTACACATCCCGACAGCCTACGGTATTCATTCAGGGGAGCACGACAAGTGCGTCGCACTTCTGTGATGCCTTCTCTCCTGTCTTCCGACCATATATAGACACTCTGCAAGAGCTAATATACCAGCCCGATAACGTCTGTCGCCGCATCGCTAAGTCAACGAAGCATACTCTACAGCTACCCTGGCCCGCTACATCTCCAGACCTAAGCCCCATCGAGTATGTGTTTGGACATGACGAGACCACGTCTGACATCCAGCTCAGCCTTGGCAAAGACCGTCGCCCTGCTACGCCATGAAGTACGGCAAACGTGGTATACCATAACGCACAGAGACATTCAGAATTTATACAAGTTACATGCCAGAACTTCTGCATGTGTGTTCGTTCGGGGTGGTTATATTTTGGGGCAGATACGTGTTTTCCTACGGGATGATCCGAGGTGCAGGTCTACTAGTGAATACTTTATTCTCTAATATTCTGTTCACGACATATTCACACATTCTGAATAGAGATTTTCTAAAACTACCCCCTGACATGTTCATTTGTTTCAGAAGTAAAATTGTATATCACAGCCTCTCTGTATTTCTGTTAACATTAACTTATCATATTTTGGTTAAATAAATCATAGAGTTCTATTATGTATAAGTTAAAATATTTATTTCTTAGTGAATTTAATATTAAAAGAGAAATTACTTATGTTGGTAATTGCATATAAAAATAGTTCCTATTGAAGATATTATTATTTTAAAAATGTTGAACGTTGTTTGTTAAGCAAATGTTTTTTTTTTTTGCTGAAACATTTAAATTTCTTGAAAAGGAATGCAATAACCATATTTCGTTGTTATACATATCAGTGTTTCCAACCAGCAGAGGGTGATATTCGTATATTTCTACTGGAGTTACCACAAAATTAATAACACAAGAAGAAACATAAAAGCAATAACAACTTATATCAGTTATCTTTTTTTGTAGTGTTCGTACAGTTTACCGGCAAGGAAAACATCAGTATGTATGAAATAGCATACAAAGTTACTTTTAGTTCCTGTGTTCGCAAAGAAATTCACTGTACAAACAGTAACTCAGCACTGATAAAATTTTATATCACAGTGAAATGTTTTATTGTTAAGCAATTTCAGATGGTTTTCTGTACATAGAAAGTTGAGCAGTCAATTTTATTGTCTTGAAATGTCAATCTTATATGAAAAACTGAGTTTGGGAATCCTTCTTTCCTAGAAGCACTGTGTCCATCCTTGGCAGATTAATTTTTAGACATTCTCTTAGCTGCCTTAACACGATTTACATACCTTACCGTGTTTTTTTTTTTTTAAATAATACAGGTGACATTGGTTTAAAATGGTACTAAACAACTTTTGAGGAAACACTTCAATTCAAAACTTGTTTGTAATTACCCTATTCTGAGACAGTATCATACTAAAAATAGTTTTTTTTTCACATTTTAAAATTTTAGAACTCGAAAATTCCAAGAAATGATAAAAATCTCACGAGATAGCAACACCGATGTACATTTTTTTTTAAATCGCCCGTCATACGCACCAGTTCGGTGGTGCCTTGGTTTCACATAAGCGTTTTCTCACAGACCAATTAACGTTTAGATTACATGTGGTGGATGGATACGTAGTAAGTAACCCGAGAGGGCAACAAACTAAATAAATCGGTGTACGCGATGGAAGAAAATCACTCAAAAATAACAAAAAATCCTTAACAATCACAGAAAATCCCTGTAAATAGCAAGAAAATCCGGAAAAATCTCAGATAATCCCTGTAAATCATAGAAAATCACTGCAAATATCAGAAGAGCCCGGTATATAAAAAAAATCTTCAAAATATCCCTGGATACATCGAAAAATTAGAGATATCTAAAACATTATACAGAAAAACTGGGAACTGAAAAAAACATAAAACTAGCTATGATTCGTAAACACTTGGTTTAAATAATCAACACAAAATGAAGATTCGAGAGAAACTTAAAATACTGCAAAACATGTTAAAATCCTATTAATCTAACAATCCCATTGTTGTGTAAAACAGAAATATAAAAACAATCACCTAATAAGTATTACAAAACAAACATTTATCCAACCTTTGAATAGAGTCCGCAGACTAATTACAATTTTTGTATACTACACAAAAATTCCTGTTTCGGAGGATTTTATGAAAAACTCTATGAATTACAGAAGCTACATTTGTTCGCCTCAATTTTTAGCTTACCTTCCCAAGGAAAGATAGGTTATTATTATTATTATTATTATTATTGAACAAATGGCTAGAATGTAATTTCAGTGTAACAGAATGTGACATCCTATCCAGGNATTATTATTATTGAACAAATGGCTAGAATGTAATTTCAGTGTAACAGAATGTGACATCCTATCCAGGAATTGTCGTGCATTCGTAGTAATTCATTTAAAACTCATGAAAAACACAAATACACCGCTACCTTACCCAATATGCACACAAAATTCCTCACGCCGTAAGTCTGTGTGTAGCGAACTACGTTACGGAGGTCGTCGAAAGTTACGCGTAACTGTTAAACTTCCAGCCTGCGTGTGCGTGTTTTGACTAAGAGTGTGTATGTTTATGTATTTGTGAATGGCGTGTGTGTGTACGCGCGCGCGTACCTACCTGCAAGTTTTGTAACTATACACTGAATTACACCTGACTCGATCACCTTATAAAACGCAGCAAGNACCTACCTGCAAGTTTTGTAACTATACACTGAATTACACCTGACTCGATCACCTTATAAAACGCAGCAAGGACAGCTTAATTTCGTAGGTGATTCCGTAACGGATAATTTGTTCTTCAAAATGGCAGCTACTAATTATTGGTGATAGGATATTTCTCACTAACTGTTAAGCCGATTTGAACAAAATATTATATTTTTAATATTGACGTCAGGATGGGACTTGCTAACTTAAATACCTAATTGTCTCCCATTTTGGGACGCCGCAACTAGAAAAATAATGCTTTTACATGATGTTTATAGAATTAGTCTANACCTAATTGTCTCCCATTTTGGGACGCCGCAACTAGAAAAATAATGCTTTTACATGATGTTTATAGAATTAGTCTAGAAGTTACTGTCCTTTTTGCAATATACGTAGTGATGCTTTAGGGCTTGAAATTATGTGATATAGTTTTATCAGGCACCTTCAAAATGGCTTCTTTACAAATATTTATGACAAGTGTACCACATTTGCCAAACCAAATATTTAAACTAAACTTCGTACGCTGATAATACCTTAAGCTAACATTACTTATGCTACAGGATATCATTATGTAGACTATTATTTAAAATAGTGTTGCCTGAAACAATAAACTACATTATAACTGGGGATACTCAACCGATTCCTGCCAACTTCAACATATAATTACTATCCGCGGTTTGTCGCCTATCAAGATAAGAGTACACATTTACAGAAAATTAAACACATTTTCAAATGGTAGATTTACGAATATTTTATGTTGGTATGCCGTAACTGTCGACCCATTAGACACTATTTAAACAAAATTTGATACGTTGGCAGTGGTTACTCAGTTTCTCTGGTCAGAGCATTTATTAAAATATTGTGCAAAATGTAAAGAAAAAACTACCTTCCACTGTACATCTCAGCGACTACTTACCTATTTGAACCCAACTTGAAATGCTGAAGCAATTTATTATTTGCATCACTTATGTACACATATAGAAAATCTCTCTTGTCTGCCATGCTAGAAAATGAAATATAAACATTAATATTAAGTATAATAATATCAGTTAGCTCTTATGGAGTCCGAACACATTTGATAAGCAAGAATCATTTTCAGCAGTCACAAGTGAACAAAGGCAAACTTTTGTTACCATTACGCCAATTTAAACTAACGCCAGGCTGCTGAAACCACTACTGAGTGCACTTAACTAATTAAGAAATTACGTAGTGCATTATTAATCCTTTGTGTTGGGGCCGTAGTCGTGCAACGACTAGAGCGATCGCCTCCCACCTTGGCGAACCGGATTCGCTTCCCGGCCAGGTCACGCCTCGTATTTTTTTACTTGGAAATTGTGCCGGACGATGCCACTGGTTGGCGGATCTTCACGGGGTTCTCCCGTTTTCCTCTGATCTTGCAATCCGGTGCTGCTTCATACTAACATCGCTTTACCCTCTTCAGTACTCAAGTCCCCGAATTTAGCCGCCACCCAAACTCTCTCCACTCTACTTAATGTAGTTATGTCCAGTAACCGGTTTTATCTCAATATATTTATTCTTTGGGCTGGATTAACATGACTATTTATCGTCATTTGTAAAAATTTTAATATTTTTGGCAAACGCTGCCAAAACATTTTCCAAGCATAAAAATTAGGTGACATTCTAATTTCATGTAATAAATTTATTGTATAATTTGTTTAATTCCTCGTGCTGACATGCATGTGACCTCTTGAAAAATAGTAAAAAAATAACCACTTTTCATTTTACATCCAACCCTTACACTTTTAAGACAAGTTTAAATGTCAAAATCGTAAAGTGTTATATCAAAAAACTGTTTCCTAAAAAGCTAATAATTTTATATAATTTAATTTTAATGTGTCGCTGAAGGAATTATCCACCTGCCATAATTTCCTCAAAAAATAATATTAATTGTAACATTATGAACATTTAAAATTAAATTCTTTACGCTTTACATAAAAACTTCACTGCACATAATTATTTCATAACACGACGACGCGTGAAATCAGCGCCATTAACTTGTTGCTGTAAAATATCCTATTGTATTGTATTTGGTTTGAAATAGGGCCTAGGGCCACGTAACCTAGTTGCATTTTGTTATTATGTGATCAGGCCTTTGCTGAACAGCCTGCCTGATCACACCTTTAAACATGGAACCAGGACACGAGCATGATTACTACAACACCTTGCGAAAGATGGTTGCAGAAATCCCCTCCGTCGGTCAGTCTTTTGTCGTCGACCCGAACAGAGAGAAGACCACTGAAGATGGGTGTGTCCGGCCGTCGTTATCCGCCTCCTAGGATCAGCCTCCGGCAGCATGAACAAGGTGGGGACTTTCCAATTAGACTGTACTAGTAATGGCGTGAGGTAACAATGTTTAATACCAATAATAAGCATCTTGGTATACCATTTAAAGCTCCCCCGATCAATATTCACATAAATAGTTATTGTATAATCCTTATGTTCAATAAACCTCATCTGATACTGCTCTGCTCTAACTAAACATGACTGATTATTAAGCTACGTCCATGGACACTTTCAGGTATGAATGGTTTAAAAGATCATTCGTAACAATTTGCTTACAAGGCACTGCTTACTACACAAAGGAATACTGGTTTGTTTTAACTGATTCAGATGCCAACTGTAACAGTATCTTAGCAAGTATGCTATTGGTTTTGGAGAGAGGGACGATTACCGAGCAACAGTGTTGTTGAAGCGAAATTATATTTAACTATGCTGAGCACTCCACGCACGCACAAAACCAGGTGGCACATTGGTAAACCTTCGGATTTGCATTCGGGGGGACTTGGTTTGAATCCCGATTCAGCCCTCCTCATTCCAGTTATTATTGGTTTCCCGAAATCACTCCAGTCAAATGCTGGGATGGTTCCTCGTTACACGAAAAAATTGTATTGTTCTTGCAACAAAACATTTACCATTAAGGCATTTCTTTATAGGTTTATAGTGTAGTAAAATTCATAATGACAAAAAGTTATTAATGTTAACCATTAACAAAGTCTTATATTACTATAATGCCAATACACTGTTGAAGTGTTAATGTTAATAAAACCTCTAAGCAATGTTGCCGCAAACCAAAATTTGTATTACGCTAAAAGTAACGGGAAAATCATAATAGTTTGTGTTACTGTGACATTAAAGAAATGTCCATCCAAAACAAGCTTACAATGATTGGCGTTATAAAATGACGGATAATGGTGAACAGCTATCACTTTGTAAAATTAAACCACTTTAGTCCATTCACGGTTTCTACTGATGTTTCGAAAGAAACCTTTGAAAAATCACCCCCGGGAGTAACATGGCAACCTCTTTTTTAATTAACTTGTATACCACAAGTTTATAGCTGACACCGTGGTTAACTTTAAAGTAATGTATTCTTGAATAAACGAAACTTTAACGTAATATATTCAATAAAGTTTATATTTATTTCGTATTCAAAACGAATTAAAAACTGAAATCAGCGATGTATTGGCAACGTCTAGTAAGAAATAGTTCACAGTTAAAATATGTTTTTAACCTAGTTTTTTTGCTATGCTATTTCTAAATTATACATCGCCTATTGAAATATTTAAGTTTTTAGGTAGCACTGATGGAAAAATATTTTATTGTTACAGTTNCTAAATTATACATCGCCTATTGAAATATTTAAGTTTTTAGGTAGCACTGATGGAAAAATATTTTATTGTTACAGTTAAAAATATTGGCGCAAATTACGGTGCATAGGCCCTAGTGACATGGTGCTTTTTTTTTGTTAGAGGAAGAAACTTGAAAAGACGGAGTAAATATTTTCTCTTGCTCTCTCTCTATTTCTCTATATATAAATATAAATAAATATATATATATATCGAAGAGTTTGCCAGCGTTAGTAGTAGCAGGAAAATTATACATCATTTAAACTTTAGTATTTTTCATATTTATTACAGCAAAAATAATCATTTGTGTAATTTGTAATTTAAAACTGAAACNATTTAAACTTTAGTATTTTTCATATTTATTACAGCAAAAATAATCATTTGTGTAATTTGTAATTTAAAACTGAAACGAAATTTTAATTTTTGAAAACGTTTTATTATATATTTGGATGTGACGGCGGGAAAGTTACAAATCTTAAGTTGGCAGAAGTGGCGACAGACGACATTACATGGCGTGTGGCTTTTGGCGGAACGAGATGTTACAATTTTCTTCCTGCGATGCAAAATATCCTTAAAACTACCACATAAAGTTTGTGCACGTTGTGTATTCTACACGTACCTAGGAAAGTTACGATGTTGTGATAAATCTCTGTTTTCACGGCAGAAATGTGTACGGTTACTGTAACGTGTATCGTGGCCGCAGCTTGTGAGAGTATTGCTGCGTTTACGTTACGTTACGCTGGGCCAGTGTGTGTGGTTGCAAATATCGGACGTGCGAAATTTATACGTTTAAACAGCGAACTGTTTTTATGACGAAATTAATTATTAGAAAGTCACGTTTGTGTATTTATTAAAACTTTGTAACTTTGCCCTAGCTGTTTGAAACATAATTGTGTAACGTGCATACGTCTCTGCGACTTGAATGTTTGCCACAATTCCATCAAAATACTAAACCCAGCCAACAAATTGAAAATAAATAAATGAATAAACCTACTAAAACGAAGTAACTATGCAAGTTAATATTATCAGAATAAAATTTACGGTATGCCTATTTGTAAGCATGTTCACCGCTATCTTTTAAGTCTGTCGGTGCTACGTACAAAAAATAAGCGACACGAGTTGCGTGCTTGAATAAACTGCCTTTTCATTGGACTGGTCCCTCCGTNAAAAATAAGCGACACGAGTTGCGTGCTTGAATAAACTGCCTTTTCATTGGACTGGTCCCTCCGTCGTTTCAATATTAATTCCAACTGATACCGTCCTTTTAACGAAATAACCCAACACATATCAATAACAAGAGGTTTAATACTACAGTTCTTTCCCCCACTGTTGTAACAGGGTTAAACACAGTCACAGCAAAATGTTAACGTGTATTACGTGTAATGTGCTATGTCAAATATAACAAATGTTAACAATGTAAAATAATAACCGTAAGAACTATCGTCAATTGAGACGAGACATTGTTCAAAATTCATAAAGTTAACCTTAATACGGTTATTGGCCTCAATTTGTGAACGTTCGTACGAAATAGTTTCTAAAATATGATACAATTCTCCGAACATCTGAAATAGTAAACAAAGGTTTTAACTGTAAAAAAAGGAAAAATCACATGGTAGTGTTTATATTTGAATGTAGAGGAAGGATATGTAATCAGTAACCAAAAGCTTATTATGATAACTAAATGTAGATTAGACCAGCTCTTAAGCCTTGAAAACAAGTCTAGGTGTGCCAATCGTGTGTAAGTTTATAAATCATAAATCATTTCCACATGACGAAAGAGAACTGAAGTTCGTCGTTCTGTTGTTTTGAATACACACAATGTGAAACACATTCATACATGTTAAGTTAGAGCAGGTAGCAGGACGTCAGGTTCCGTAAAGTGGAGAACACCGAATACTCAAAGAGCGGGTACGGTTCCCCTCCTGGCCATGACATTTTTTTTTCGTTGGTAATTTTGTGACAAAATAATTGTACATAATTTATTTAACATCGGAATATTTTTACAGCAAAGAAATTAAATGATAATTTTAAACAACTATTAACATCAATTCAACACAAAATTTGTTTCACCGCAACATAAACACCACCTTAGTGTTGACAGAACAGTACGGGGGTCATGTCGTCGTTACAGAAACACTCAATGTCGCTTTAACATTAATAGCTTAACAGGATGTTACATTAACCGCAACATTAGTTTCTGATGGTTCACGGATTACAAAAAAAATTGCTGTTGTCATAACATGAGACTTTTTACTGTGTTCTTAGCCCAAATCTTTCCTACCTACCTCCACCACGCTTTTTGCTTAACCTACTATAACATAGACACATAACTGCGAGGTTGCATTATAAGTAACTTAATAAATTTTTATGTTAAAAATCATAAATTCATATTTGCGGACGTAAGAACAGTATTACAGTTAAAATGCTATACGTGGTATTTATTTAGAGGTAAAACAGTATTGATGTTTTATCTTCCCCTGTTATTGAAATTTTGTAACGGTATGGAAGATATTTATCATTCCTCAGTATGTCTACTGTTGCATGGACGTCTGAGGGGCGTATCAGATTTCGTGAGTGATGAAGTGTCTTAGCAAAAGTAAAAAAAACTAAATTCAATTATTATATATTCTTAAAACTACAAACAGTCAAACAACTGTTATTTACCAGTCGGAGCGTCCTATTAACTATTATTATTCTTATTGAGCGCAATAATTAATTACTATCTCCATTTCAATTAAAGTCTTTTCACAGTTTTTACTCATGCTAATTTCCCTTAAACACCTCCAATTATTTACACACGTTCAGTTAAAACTGTGTATTCCCATCGTCTCGATTGTCTTTTCACTCACGCATCCAGTCCACAGTCCCGCAGATCAGTCCCACTATTCACTGCACACATGATCACAGACGCACTTTCGCAGATCTTTGCAGTCGTACCTCGCCGCTCCGGAATCAGTAAACTGTCTCTTAAAGTCGCACGAGATACCCAACTCTTGGCTATTAATCTCCTCCCCTCAGAGGCCTGCAGGTGGTATTTATAGTTGAGGTAGGTGCCGTCTAGAATGTTCTCGGCAATCAAATTTGTTTTGGGAAAGTTAATGGTGATGAAGATGACTTTACTGCGTGACAAATGGAGAAATATAAGCTTCTCATGGTCAGCAAGACGCGAGCTGCAATAAATTTATCGGCGTGTGTGGCGGCGTCCTTTGTGGTAGGCCGCGTGATATCGTATATTTCCTGTCCTTCTCTTCCACTAACTTGCGTGGGATGTGAAGCAGTGAGCGTGTAACAATATTAACTTTTATTACTGGTCAATAGCCACGAAGAACACAAAACTGTAATAAAATATCGCTCTATTTATTATTATTGTAAACGATATAACCTAGGACGCAGCAACAATTGATTGCGGAAAGGAGTGAAAAAGGGGAAGGGGCAGGAGCCGATTGACTTTCCCGGTTAGTAGTCGGAAGTTGCCAAGGGTTATCAATGATAACACATAAAAAAAATAATAGCTCTGCAATACACATAAATTTTGTCTCAAAATCAAAATAAATAACTTTGAGAAAATAAATTTCAAAATGTTTTAGGAAATATCTAAGAAAAGAGGTTAGTGTCGTAACGTCTTTTGTATTTATGTGGTTAAATCTTTGCAACTACAAAAATTTGCATCTTTATAGACTTATTTTATTGGTAACCCAAGCGTACAGTAACGTGTCTCATAATCTATAATTATAGTAAATATTTTACCGTCCAGGAATTACATGCTGATAATAAATACTACGTCTAGTTAACGAAGACCACCATGCAAGACTGCAACACATGCGTTATTTGTTTTCTTTGGCAAAGAGACTGTGAAAGTATAGAGAACATTTGAAAGTATTTTTTAAATANAACACATGCGTTATTTGTTTTCTTTGGCAAAGAGACTGTGAAAGTATAGAGAACATTTGAAAGTATTTTTTAAATAAAAGGTGTATGAGGGTTTCTGCCGACACATGCAAACAGATCTCCGTCTCTGTTTCCTCAGGAAGATGTTCGATTTTCAAGTAATAGAGGACTCCCGTTAGTGTCTCATCAAAGAGTATCATAAAGCTTAGTTTGAGTTTGCACAATAAAAGAAAACGTAGTGAAAAAAATTATATTTTCTCCTTTTTCTGAAGTATAAAAATAGCAATTCCCAATATGGGATAACAAAATCTCTTTA
>NQII01001641.1:794272-824508 GCA_002778355.1 Clitarchus hookeri | reverse complement strand
AGGGGAGCACTCAGTGGCTTTAGTTCAGTTCTATACTGCATACCTAACGCCTAACATTACCCATGTGAAAAATAGGCACTATTTTAAAAACATGGGTTATATGGAAACATCAGTTGAAATTCCAGTTGGCCAATACAGTTTAAAAGATCTTGTAAAAACTATAAAGACAATTCCCCCATTTGAAGTAGTTCCAATGGGTGGGGGAGAAAATAATAGCATATCCCTCGAGCTGGATAAGACAACAAACAGGGTGAAAGTAAAATGTGTGTTTGATTTACAGTTTGGAAAATGGGGTTCGATAGGAGAACTTTTGGGTTTCACAGAAAATAAAATCCTGAAATCAAATGAGTACCATTTTGGAAATACAATCCCAAAATTTGTTCCCTTTGAAACAATAAATATACACTGTAATATAGCTAATGGTATGATATTAAAACATGATGAATATAACCACAGAGAAACTAGCATAATTGCTACATTTAAACCAAGGACGACATTTGGATTTGGTGATACTATATTTTACAAGCCAGCCTACCCCTTGTTTTTTCCCGTGCAAACAGCTCAAGTAAAGGAAATAATAGTTGAAATTAAGGATGACAAAGGTAAATTAATAAATTTAGATTCATCAGAAAGAACTGTCGTCTTGGAGATGAGGCCGTAGATACTTATATTTCTATTAAAGAAAAGGGTATTTTAGGTCGGAAGTACTCATATAACTTTAATGGGTTAAAAGTAACCATTAAAGTTTCATATTAAATAATTTGATGATAAATGCTTTCGAATTGCATTATCTGTATCTGACTTCAACACACAGTGCTCGTTCTGTCGGTGTAGACACGANATAAATATACACTGTAATATAGCTAATGGGATGATATTAAAACATGATGAATATAACCACAGAGAAACTAGCATAAGTGCTACATTTAAACCAAGGACGACATTTGGATTTGGTGAACCGATCTTTTATGAGCCTGCCTATCCCTTGTTTTTTCCCGTGCAAACAGCTACAGTAAAGGAAATAATAGTTGAAATTAAGGATGACAAAGGTAAATTAATAAATTTTGATTCATCAGAACGAACTGTGGTCTTAGAGATGAGACCGTAGATACTTATTTTTGTGCTTAATTTAAGCATAAGAAATTAAAAGGTTAAGAAAATAATGGTATTTTAAGTTGGAAGTACTCATATAATAACTTTAGTGGCTTAAATAGCAATTAAAGTTTTTATGCTTAAATTAAATTTAATGGTTATATAACCATTAAATTTAAAAACTAAAGTACATAGGTCAGAGGCGTTGATAAATGCCTTCGTACTGCATCATCTGTATCTGACTAGTAAACACAGCCTGTTTCCTGTTGGTGTAGAGACAGGTTTTCCTCATAAGAGCTCGCTCCGACTGGTTATCTGCAGCCGCCGCGCTTGCGCAATCAGTGACGCAATATCCGAACTCGCCTGTAGCTGATGTCCGCGCACTCTGGCCTTGAACGTTCGCGCGCTCTAGCCTTCGTTTATTAAACCATTCGACGGGACTCTCTATATGAACTGTATGACAGACCTTGAGCTAGCGTCTTGCCAGATAGCTCAGTGGTTAGACGTCCGACTCTTAACACAAGGTTCGTGGGTTCAAATCCCGGGCTGAGTGGATAAATTTTCAGTGTGGGTGTGAAGGCGCTCGCATCCACACTGTATGTTTATCAACCGAGTCGTTCCAAATTTGAGCTCATAATACTCATACTCTTAGCTAATGTCTAGGAGTAGTAGATGTAAATATATAGTACCTCTTAAAGCCCAGTGAAANAGATGTATAGCTGGGTAATCTCAGATGGTGTTAGGCGCCACGCCATCTGAGAGGGGGTACTAGAACTTAAAACAAAGACTCCTTCACCTCACCACTTAAAAAAAAAAGGCCGGCCGAGTGGTGAGGTGTGGGAGTTCTCCGAAAAAACGGAGTTTTATTGGTGTCAAAATTAGGCCGTAATAATAATAAAAAAAAAGGTCCCTGGCGAGTCATTAAGTTGAACGTAAACCTTTTGCAATATTTTTTTGTAGTATAATAAAGATGGATAATATTTCTATAGACAGTGCAATGAAAGATTTAGAAAAAGAATTAGGTGTTTCACCTACTTTAATATGTCGTATTTGGAGGTGCATATCTAAACTTTTAATTAGATTATGTTGCACGAAGTCAGAGCGGTAATTGAGTTTTAATGGTTTAACAATCATTAAAACCTTATAGAGATATGAATACAAAAGAAAATATACTGATGTCTAATTATACGAATATGTGCATTTATTCTTTTACAAACAGAATAGAATGCCTTTGTGTGTCACCATATTTTTTCAATCCTTTATACACAAGACTTGTGCCTCCTCGATTGACATCACTTATCAGTTTTGTACTGAAAATGTATACATATCTGTCTGGTAGGGTCACCTTAAAATTTCCTGAAGTAACTACCACTTTGGGACCGTACTTGGTTTCATTTATTTCAGCGTGGTTTATCGGGTAGGACTGCCCTATTGTGAGGTCGGAAAGTTTCATAAAATGGCGGGCGCTGTTTAATGCATTTAGTAACTGATCCATGTTATGTTTTGTTTATTATACATTTTCATTTCTTTAAATAAAAAAAATTTCTCGCTAGTANTACATTTTCATTTCTTTAAATGAAAAAAATGTCTCACTAGTAATTATTTTTGTGCTGCACTCGTATCAGCATTTTCATAAGTTATGGTTATTTTCAAACAATTAATTTTAGAAGCAGGTTGAACACATTTGGTTATGTTTAATCCATTAGTTTTTTTAAGTGGGTTGAAGATGGATGGCTATTTTTAATCCATTAGTTTTTAAAAGTGGGTTGAAAACATATGGTTATGTTTAACCCATTAGTTTTTAAAAGTGGGTTAAAAACGTATGGTTATGTTTAACCCATTAGTTTTTAAAAGTGGGTTAAAAACATATGGTTATGTTTAACCCATTAGTTTTTAAAAGTGATTTGAAAACGTATGATTATGTTTAATCCATTAGATTTTAAAAGTGGGTTGAAAACATATGGTTATGTTTAATCCATTAGATTTTAAAAGTTAAGTTGAAAACGTATGGTTAAAATCTATGGTGTGCCAGGACCCGGGCTAGCATCGACATTCTATAACTACTCCCATACTTCAATTCTAGCGATGTTAAATGCAGTCTACGTGAGACTGTGATAAGACAACTCTTGAAAATCCTCNACTCCCATACTTCAATTCTAGCGATGTTAAATGCAGTCTACGTGAGACTGTGATAAGACAACTCTTGAAAATCCTCCCCTTCTGTTTCCCAACCGGAAGGAGGGATGGCGTTGTGTCACATTCTCGTTCGACCACAAAAGTCACGGCTACAGGAGGGGCTGGGGAAAGATTGGTAGGGAGTCTGGGCAGGTCTCGCATTCGCGTAGCTCCTCATAAATCGTCTCGGACACAACCGGCTCTTTCTAGACCCTTTCGCAAAATGCAGTCTATAAATTCCGCTTCCCAGTTTATTTCGAAAGCCATTCTGTGGGTCATTATTATTGCAAATATTTCACTCAGGACAATAAAACGACACTTTGTTAATTTTAATCAGCACTTCATTTTTTTAAATATCAAGTAGAATAAACGAATCACGCAAATGATTACATGTAGTCCCATTCCTAAAATAAAATTTTNATTTTTTTAAATATCAAGTAGAATAAACGAATCACGCAAATGATTACATGTAGTCCCATTCCTAAAATAAAATTTTAACGATACCCTCTGTCACATCATAAGCCCGAGTAAGTGAAAATATAAAATAATTCTTACGCAAGTCTAGCTTTCTTGCAAGATTCCTACGATGTTCAAGACTGGCATTCCNAAGATTCCTACGATGTTCAAGACTGGCATTCCAAATGTTTGTCCTGAACGATCGCAGTTCCGTGTTGCAAATGAAATATGCTTTAATAACGCGAATTTTTCAAAAACAATTTAAGCATACAAAGATTACGTCACTCATTCAAAAAATGTGTTCTCTTTAACAACAGCAATAAAATAAAATGTGGTGATTAATATCGGTGACCAATTTGAAGAGCGTTCTGTTATTGTTAAAATAAATAATTTTTACTTTTTTTTCGAGGTAGATAAAAAAAAACGACCGGACTATTGTAAGGATATTCGGAATTCAAAGCGAACGAGGTATTCGTAGAGAAGAGGCATTCAATGAAAGGAGGGACTGTAGAGGTAAAGGAGGGTCTGCGATAAGGACAATGATTGCCGTTATATAGCCCGGGAAAGTGATATCGAGGACAGGGTCCGAAGAGNTGGGTCCAGCTCTAAGCTCCTTTTACTCACGAACAATATTTTTCTGTTTAAGATCTATACTCCTTCAGACCCAGTGCACGCGATTGTGTACATAACTCAGAGTATGATTGTTTTTGGCCCGTACTGTACACTGCGAGACTTAGCATCCTAGTGGGCAACGTTTTTGTGAACCTTGTTACTGGTATATGTTATGAATGATTCTTATTTCCACAGCAAAAAAAAAAAAAATCTCACCACTTTTTGGCTGTGGTAGCGAAACAAGTGCCGTGTTCTCTTAAAGTACCGCCCGTATAGTAAAATTTCTTGTCTGCAACACCTGAACCATAAATTAAATCAGGTCTGAAAGGGTTAAAAGTCCAGTTTATNATAGTAAAATTTCTTGTCTGCAACACCTGAACCATAAATTAAATCAGGTCTGAAAGGGTTAAAAGTCCAGTTTATCCCATATTTTGTGCTATCATCTTATATAATTTGCATTTTTTTTTTAAATACGGATTGCTATCCCTGATAAACAAAGTATTGGAGTGTAATAATCTCCTCACTTTTCAGTGAATGAAAACAGGCGTACAAATACGCACCGAAAATCTGCGATGTCATTGCCCAGAAGATATATCAATGTACCTTTCGTTTACCCCGCCGTGCCAGTGCAAGATTAATACATCTGCAAATATATAATTTTACATCACTATGAAAAATTCAGCCTGATATTCAACGTAAAGTGACGTAATATAGAGAATTATACAAACCGGCTTTGTAGTTTTATATATTTTGCGCATAATCATACTATATGAAATTATTTTAAAATAATATGAGTTACATAGTCAGCAAAATAACAATTTGAGAACTTTATTCGCCTTCTCCTCAGAAATTTTTTAACAGACATCTTACTCTTGCACTGGCATGGCGATACGATGCCTAAACTCATGAAGGGCACCGTGGTGTTCAAAAAATAGCATTGCTATATTTTACACCTCCAAACTTCCGAGATTGTTACTATAGATTTTCATACGTTATTCAACGTTCATAGAATTCCCCTCTTTTACCAAAGGAACAAGAAATTACACAAGTTGTTTAGTGTAGTACCAAAACATTACTTCGTTGGATTCTTGGAACGAGGAATTTTTCTGTCATCATTTTAGCGTCACTTGTCTGGTCAACATTGGATATACAACCTTTCTACAAATTTTTAACGAATACGAAATAGAAAATCAATCATTTTGACCCTGGTGCTGGGCTCATTATAACACTTATTTATGAAAAAACTTTCCGTCCACCATGAAAGACATATTTCAAAACAAAGAAAACTATTTTATAAAAGTGTATTTGAAGAATTCATTCGATAAGCACATTTCAACGACCCCTGTCCCACTCTGACGTCCAGGGGGAAGTGGGAGTTTTAGATCACACCTACACTACAGATATGACACCCGAGATATTGTTTTGAATCCACCAATATTCGGAGAGACGTAAGGTGGAGGTAGCGCAGTTTATTGCTCAAAGGTGATAAAACATTTGCAAGGCCGGTATTCCAGAACGGTTTTATAAGATTGGTGGTACATCTTAAGCAATTTACAGGCCTTATCAGTATTCCAAATAGTTATAATTCTTGCTTAGTCCTTAGTTAAGCCATAACCGATGCCTTAATCTTTGGGCTCCGATTTTGGTGATTTATCCTTAGCACAAACGCATAACGCAGGAAGCATGTGATTTTGCGGGATCCCGTAGTGTGACGAACATCCATAAACACGTCTTGATCGTTATACTTCCCGATGTAATTATTTATCAAATAATTAGGAAACCAACGCAATTTAGTTGTTCTGCAAATAAAAGATGATGTCGGCAAGAATACTGGCTTCAATGGCAAGAAACTACTAAAACACGTGATTGCTGAAAGTATATGTATTCATTTATTCAGAACTATTTAGCACGATTTGCATTAGCGCAGTTGGTACAACGTTTGCTTGTTACCGATCGGTGCAATTTTTTTTCATTGTTTTAAAATTGACAAGAATCCTCATAGTACCACAAGTATTATGTTCAATAAGGTCTATTTGATAATAATGCCATCTTTCATGATTTAATCTACAAAACCTTCTATTCAGCTACGAAATAATTTGCGTTTTCATTTTTTTATTTGACGACCTTATATTGCAAACGAAAATAGCATAAAATGTGCAAACCACAGCTAGTCTAGCAGGACGAGTTATAACTTGGACGTTAAGTTGGCACGATTGACGACATAGGTTGTTGATTGTCGACGCTGGCTGAAATTTTTAAATATGTTAGGAATATTCATTCCCCGTGCGAAACTCAGAATTACGTTATAAATATTGTGTATGTTGTGTTGTAAGCTGTTTCCATGAGTTACAAAGTTGTGTTTCTATCTAATGTTTCGGCGTTTTAGCGAAGACTTGTGTAGTTCAGCGAGTGACGTCTCAATTCCGAACTTGATGTGCGTGCGTACGAAATGGCGGAGACACATGGAGTAGCCTTTACCTTTGTTTCATGTATGGCAGCAGAGAACTGGATTAACAAAGTTTACATATTTTAACCTGAACGGCTGTTACGACTGCAGTNGTTTCATGTATGGCAGCAGAGAACTGGATTAACAAAGTTTACATATTTTAACCTGAACGGCTGTTACGACTGCAGTTAAATTTTTTATGGCACGTCTGTGTATATCACAAATTAGTAACTGTTCCCTGATGCTTAAACGTAATTAATGAATTCTTCTAGATGTGTCTGGGATTTGAACATTTGTTACAGATCAACGAGTTGCTGTAAATGCTGAAGTCCAACAAGTAAATCGCACAAAATTAATAATAAAATAAAACATACGTATGCAGTACACGCTGGTTGATGTGTGTTACGTTTATTGAAGCACATTCTTACTGCCAGAACATAAAATAATTATATGTATTCAGTAAACATGTTGCACATTACACAAATGAAAGACGGCATTCTTTTAAAGAGTGATCACATTGGGGTTAAGAAATTGATCATAATGTAATTTTATCCGTTTTACACTTCTGCTTCAACAATACAATACATCTCAAATTTGCAGCACCACTAAATATCGTAGTTGTGTTTATTAGTATGAAAATATAACCATAAATTTTCAATTATGCTGTTAAAATGTGCGTGGTTCTTTTAAAATAAATGTTTACAATTTTCATATTAGAAACACAAGACATACAACAAGTTGTCACGCAATAAGTTATTAAACGTCACAGAAAAATAAAAATAGTTATAATAGCTTTTATTATTATATCCACAGTTATCTCAAGTCTATTAGAACTGCCATTGCTACAGAAAATTTTTATAATAAATTATACAGGTAATAATTATTGCAGAAAGCTATTCTTAATAAACACACTGTAGTGTCGCTTTCATTAATTTGTAGCCTAGCACGGGGCGGCGAACAACAAACCGTGACATATATGATAACGGCGATACCATCTCAGGACATAGTGGAAATACGTTCAGAAATATGTTCCGCGCATTAGGAACAGGACACTGCTTTTCAATCGCCCAAGATAGTAGAACATATATAATGCCGACCTGAATGTTCTTCTGGAATGCCGGCTCAAGAGTCAAACTCTTTATAGCAGAAAAAATGACGCAAATTGAAGTTCAGAATTGCCTTAACGTGAGCAAAAATTGTAGAAAGTCCTCCTTGAGTCGCCAGTTTCTTCAGACATGAGTACAATGACATCACAACTTTTTTCTTACNGTTTCATGTATGGCAGCAGAGAACTGGATTAACAAAGTTTACATATTTTAACCTGAACGGCTGTTACGACTGCAGTAAAATTTTTTATGGCACGTCTGTGTATATCACAAATTAGTAACTGTTCCCTGATGCTTAAACGTAATTAATGAATTCTTCTAGATGTGTCTGGGATTTGAACATTTGTTACAGATCAACGAGTTGCTGGAAATGCTGAAGTCCAACAAGTAAATCGCACAAAATTAATAATAAAATAAAACATACGTATGCAGTACACGCTGGTTGATGTGTGTTACGTTTATTGAAGCACATTCTTACTGCACAGAACATAAAATAATTATATGTATTCAGTAAACATGTTGCACATTACACAAATGAAAGACGGCATTCTTTTAAAGAGTGTTCACATTGGGGTTAAGAAATTGATCATAATGTCATTTTATCCGTTTTACACTTCTGCTTCAACAATACAATACATCTCAAATTTGCAGCACCACTAAATATCGTAGATGTGTTTATTAGTATGAAAATATAACCATAAATTTTCAATTATGCTGTTAAAATGTGCGTGGTTCTTTTAAAATAAATGTTTACAATTTTCATATTAGAAACACAAGACATACAACAAGTTGTCACGCAATAAGTTATTAAACGTCACACAAAAATAAAAATAGTAATAATAGCTTTTATTATTATATCCACAGTTATCTCAAGTCTATTAGAACTGCCATCGCTACAGAAAATTTTTATAATAAATTATACAGGTAATAATTATTGCAGGAAGCTATTCTTAATAAACACACTGTAGTGTCGCTTTCATTAATTTGTAGCCTAGCACGGGGCGGCGAACAACAAACCGTGACATATATGATAACGGCGATACCATCTCAGGACATAGTGGAAATAGGTTCAGAAATATGTTCCGCGCATTAGGAACAGGACACTGCTTTTCAATCGCCCGAGATAGTAGAACATATATAATGCCGACCTGAATGTTCTTCTGGAATGCCGGCTCAAGAGTCAAACTCTTTATAGCAGAAAAATGACGCAAATTGAAGTTCAGAATTGCCTTAACGTGAGCACAAATTGTAGAAAGTCCTCCTTGAGTCGCCAGTTTCTTCAGACATGAGTACAATGACATCACAACTTTTTTCTTACNAAAATTGTAGAAAGTCCTCCTTGAGTCGCCAGTTTCTTCAGACATGAGTACAATGACATCACAACTTTTTTCTTACACCATGCATAGATAAGGAGATTTAAGGGAGATGGCACGTCAGATAATTCAAAATACAGAAACCACCTTGCCGGTTCCTTTCTCATGACTTATTATATGAAAAAAAAAATTTACCATATGCTCATCTAGCACCAAAGCGGTTTACTTCACTTTCAATCAACACGTGAGAGCATAGCCCACAACAGCTCTTTAGAAAGATCCAATTTAGTGATTAAATGCCCGTTTCAAGTGCATGGTCTTAGGAAAAAACCCGCACTAAAATAAAAACATAAACATTGTCGAATATTTCTTTAAATGCTCATAGAAGGGTTACTGAAAAACCGCCAGAAGAATGAACTCTCACTTAAGCAAAGTGTTTTTTACGCTGAATTCTTGCCAACCACTAAAACAAGTTTGTTTGTTCTGTCTCCTTGTCCGATATCATTATCGGGCAATTACTTACTTACACTTTCGCAATAAAAAAACCGTGGGACGGTATTTCTCTTTCTCGGTGCTTTCGGTAGCAAGACATGCTTGCTAACATGAAGAAAATTGGCGTTCTGCAATTTGCTACGCCCACTCTGAAAAACCCTCCTTTCCTCATAATGAGAAACTGCATTCCGAAACTGTTTGGTATCAAGTATCTGCATACTGAATAACACCGTCAGTGGAATGTAATTATTAGCATCGCTGAGATATGAAATAACTAAGAAGTGTGTGATGGTCCGGACTACCTCTATACAAGATATTAGCAGTTGTTAATGAAATGCAACCCTTAACCCACGGAGGAGCCAACTGCAGAAAGTGTTATGTTAACTTGAGTTAAATAAACTTAGGTTCCCTACGAACATTCTGTTGTTCACTGTTAATTGAGAACTTTTGAAAGCACTGAATAAGATCGACTTTTTTTCTTTTGTATCCTTCTGCACTACCGTAATATGGGGTAACATTGGCCCAATTATTGGAAGGTAGTTTTGACTTTTGTAATTATTACTACAAAACATTTTTGTTCTCTCGCTGCTATCTAATATCAAAACCACAAAACAGAATAAAGAAAAACATCTGTTGCAAACAGCTGAAACACTAAATAGGCTTACTTAACATTTGGGCCTAAGTCACTCCTTACGACTGCTCTGCACATTAAATACAAAAGTTAATCACAAGCAATAAAGAATTGCAGTTTTTTTTTTGGTTGTCTTGAAAATAATGTTTCTAATACAAAAGTAGTCGGTCATGATTATACCTTGGGAGAAATTGCAACACCTTATACAATTATATGTAAAAAAAAAATATTAATAATGATTGTGGGGATGAAATAATACTCAAAATGGTTAATGTTATGTTTTTTAATCGAGGCATGACTTTACCATAAGCAAGCGAAGAAGATAACTGACTGTGGAGGCAGATTTTACTTGTGAACTTCGCATACACTAGCATCATATTACAGAGGCTGACGCCCTATTTTACCTCGCTCCACAAGCAACTTACCGGGTTGCTGTTCTTTCCGAAAGTGTCATAACGCGATGTTATTGCATGGCGTGTTTATGATTGACAAGATAATCCGCGTGCAATAACCGACTACCGCGGTTCGCGACACATTATGGTAATCGCATCCATTGTCGGGCTGATGCCCAAGCACCAAGCTGACGCAATTAAACTGAGCCCATAGGTTACTGAGTAGACACGAGCAAGAACGAGATATGTCCTGCAGAGCGCAAACCTGTTTTGAGAGGAGCGATTTTTTAAATAAAAGTTATGAATGTAGAATAACTTCTCTTTCCACGTCTCTATGAATGAAAATGTTTTATCTAAATATTTTGCACATTAATTTAGGAGAAACCATTATATTTGGATATTAATATTGATTTTAAAAATTTGTTCAACCAAAAAAATTATAACTTGTTGATGGAAAAAGAGCTTTATATTAAATAATTTTGTGTCTGAATTTTGACCTCGTTGATGATTTTTAAATCAGTAGCTAAAAAAATAGGTGGCTGGTTAAACTATGCTCATATTGACAATCTTCATTCGTTCATTGTTGGTGCCGTTGTTATTTGTTTATTTATTTATTTTACATCACCAAGTAGACTCAGTTGATAAGCAGATTGCTCAGTGAATATATGGCCCGTTAGAAAATGTGTCAATATTTACACTGAACAATATAGCATTAAGTGAAAACCACAGAAATGGACAATAAAAATAAACATAGCTATGAATAAGCAGATAGCTACAAACAATGTTGAAATAAGATAAAGTGTAAACACAAATTACAACAATTTTTACAGTACTTTAAATTGGCATTGACGACAATAACAGGAATGAAAAATTAAAACAGTGAATACCTTAAGCACATTAGAACACATTTCTTAGGATTACTAAAGCATGATTAAGCAACGTTATAACAACATGTTTTATATACCTATGAGACTCTGCAGATTTAATTAATATGTTTATTATTAGGCAAAATTAAGAAATAACATGAAATATTCTTATAGACAACAAAATGAAACAGTCAAAACACTAATATATCAAATTTATATAAACTATATAGCTCCAAGCATATTCTCTCAACTATAGTTCTGTATGTGATTTTTTACTTTATGTATACTGTATATATATTTATTATACTGAATAGATATTCATTATCCAGGTAGACCTGAATAATAAAGGCTTTTTTCAAAAAGAGAACTGGTATGTTGTATACACCTTAGTCTGTGTGCTTTTCGTGTAATAATGTAGGTTTCATTTTACAAATTTCAGTACATATATGGCAAACTCAGTTTATAAAGTTTAAATCTGGAGGGCTTTGAAGAGGGGTCCACAGGAAGACCCTATGTTTGACACCGGTTAAAATGCGTAATGCTTATTTTGTATTCGAAAATATTACTGCTGTCAGTGGTGTTTCTCCAGGATTCAATCCCATGCGTCATTTCAGAATGAAAGTACGCATAGTTTACCGTCATTAATGCTTTAAAATGGGGCATTTTTTCACAGCTCTCGGCAAATAACAGATAGATGAGTGTTTGCTTTCCAGTTTTTTTAATATGCTCTGACCATGTTGATCTTTTATCCAAGTGCAATCCGAAGAATTTTACTACTGCTATTTTATCTGAAGTGCTGTTATTGTTTGTATACATATTTGTTCACAATGTCTCTTTTGTTAGCCAAACTGGATAAACTGTGATTTATCAACATTTAGTACCAATCTATTAATTAGAAACTTTTTTTCCGGGGTCGTTATAGTAGTTTCAGAAATGTGTTATACTATGTGAAGGTTACTTTCCCTGAGAAAAATGCTAGTGTTATCTGCAAAGAATATCAAGTTTCCATGGCTTATAATTTCAGGCATTTCATTTATATACATGGGGAAAAGTACACGTCCCAATGTACTTCCCTGAGGGAGTCTAGTTTTTACATTTTCCCATCTCGAAGTTACATTGCCATTATCACTGTCTATTTCTACAATCTTAGTTCTGTTAGGTAGATAAGATTTGAGTACATTTAATACTGCAACACTAAATCCCAAGTTACTAAGCTTTGATAAAAGAATAGATGGTTGACGAGATCTCTAAAGCTTTCGATTAGTCACAAAACATACCATAGGCATGATCTCCCTTACCGAGAGCTTCTACAACTGCGTCTGTTAACTGTAAAACTGCAGTCATTGTTGATTTGTTTTTCTGAAACCGACTTTGTTCTTTGCGGATTACGTTGTTGTCGCATAAGAACTGAAACAATATAGTGTGTATAATCATTTCAAAAACTTTTGAGAAAACTGGTTTTAAATTTATAGGCCTATAGTTTTCTAATTTATATTTATCTTTTTTTTTATATCGGAAAAATCTTTGCAAATTTTAGCCGGTCAGGGAAAATAACTTGTCGAAAGGATTGATTGATAACTAACTTACGAGGCTGCAGTATATTTTTACAGCACTGTTTGATTTAAAGATTTAATAAATCATGTTTGCGATTTCAAATTTTTTAAACTTTATATTGTTTTTGCAAATTCTATTTTATCTGTAGGGTATATAATAAATTCCACCACGTTTTATACTATGACACTGTTGTCTAATTGATGCATTTTTTTATAAATGCTATAACAGTTTTATTTAGTGCTTTTATTTTCATAACATTAATTAAAATAATTTGCAATTTCCTTCTCNTCGCTGAGATATGAAATAACTAAGAAGTGTGTGATGGTCCGGACTACCTCTATACAAGATATTAGCAGTTGTTAATTAAATGCAACCCTTAACCCACGGAGGAGCCAACTGCAGAAAGTGTTATTTTAACTTGAGTTAAATAAACTTAGGTTCCCTACGAACATTCTGTTGTTCACTGTTAATTGAGAACTTTTGAAAGCACTGAATAAGATCGACTTTTTTTCTTTTGTATCCTTCTGCACTACCGTAATATGGGGTAACATTGGCCCAATTATTGGAAGGTAGTTTTGACTTTTGTAATTATTACTACAAAACATTTTTGTTCTCTCGCTGCTATCTAATATCAAAACCACAAAACAGAATAAAGAAAAACATCTGTTGCAAACAGCTGAAACACTAAATAGGCTTACTTAACATTTGGGCCTAAGTCACTCCTTACGACTGCTCTGCACATTAAATACAAAAGTTAATCACAAGCAATAAAGAATTGCAGTTTTTTTTTGGTTGTCTTGAAAATAATGTTTCTAATACAAAAGTAGTCGGCCATGATTATACCTTGGGAGAAATTGCAACACCTTATACAATTATATGAAAAAAAAATATATTAATAATGATTGTGGGGATGAAATAATACTCAAAATGGTTAATATAATGTTTTTTAATCGAGGCATGACTTTACCATAAGCAAGCGAAGAAGATAACTGACTGTGGAGGCAGATTTTACTTGTGAACTTCGCATACACTAGCATCATATTACAGAGGCTGACGCCCTATTTTACCTCGCTCCACAAGCAACTTACCGGGTTGCTGTTCTTTCCGAAAGTGTCATAACGCGATGTTATTGCATGGCGTGTTTATGATTGACAAGATAATCCGCGTGCAATAACCGACTACCGCGGTTCGCGACACATTATGGTAATCGCATCCATTGTCGGGCTGATGCCCAAGCACCAAGCTGACGCAATTAAACTGAGCCCATAGGTTACTGAGTAGACACGAGCAAGAACGAGATATGTCCTGCAGAGCGCAAACCTGTTTTGAGAGGAGCGATTTTTTAAATAAAAGTTATGAATGTAGAATAACTTCTCTTTCCACGTCTCTATGAATGAAAATGTTTTATCTAAATATTTTGCACATTAATTTAGGAGAAACCATTATATTTGGATATTAATATTGATTTTAAAAATTTGTTCAACCAAAAAAATTATAACTTGTTGATGGAAAAAGAGCTTTATATTAAATAATTTTGTGTCTGAATTTTGACCTCGTTGATGATTTTTAAATCAGTAGCTAAAAAAATAGGTGGCTGGTTAAACTATGCTCATATTGACAATCTTCGTTCGTTCATTGTTGGTGCCGTTGTTATTTATTTATTTATTTATTTTACATCACCAAGTAGACTCAGTTGATAAGCAGATTGCTCAGTGAATATATGGCCCGTTAGAAAATGTGTCAATATTTACACTGAACAATATAGCATTAAGTGAAAACCACAGAAATGGACAATAAAAATAAACATAGCTATGAATAAGCAGATAGCTACAAACAATGTTGAAATAAGATAAAGTGTAAACACAAATTACAAAAATTTTTACAGTACTTTAAATTGGCATTGACGACAATAACAGGAATGAAAAATTAAAACAGTGAATACCTTAAGCACATTAGAACACATTTCTTAGGATTACTAAAGCATGATTAAGCAACGTTATAACAACATGTTTTATATACCTATGAGACTCTGCAGATTTAATTAATATGTTNAAAATCTGCAGATTTAATTAATATGCTTATTATTAGGTAAAATTAAGAAATAACATGAAATATTCTTATAGACAACAAAATGAAACAGTCAAAACACTAATATATCAAATTTATATAAACTATATAGCTCCAAGCATATTCTCTCAACTATAGTTCTGTATGTGATTTTTTACTTTATGTATACTGTATATATATTTATTATACTGAATAGATATTCATTATCCAGGTAGACCTGAATAATAAAGGCTTTTTTCAAAAAGAGAACTGGTATGTTGTATACACCTTAGTCTGTGTGCTTTTCGTGTAATAATGAAGGTCTCATTTTACAAATTTCAGTACATATATGGCAAACTCAGTTTATAAAGTTTAAATCTGGACGGCTTTGAAGAGGGGTCCACAGGAAGATCTATGTTTGACACCGGTTAAAATGCGTAATGCTTATTTTGTATTCGAAAATATTACTGCTGTCAGTGGTGTTTCTCCAAGATTCAATCCCATGCGTCATTTCAGAATGAAAGTACGCATAGTTAACCGTCATTAATGCTTTAAAATGGGGCATTTTTTCACAGCTCTCGGCAAATAACAGATAGATGAGTGTTTGCTTTCCAGTTTTTTTAATATGCTCTGACCATGTTGATCTTTTATCCAAGTGCAATCCGAAGAATTTTACTACTGCTATTTTATCTGAAGTGCTGTTATTGTTTGTATACATATTTGTTCACAATGTCTCTTTTGTTAGCCAAACTGGATAAACTGTGATTTATCAACATTTAGTACCAATCTATTAATTAGAAACTTTTTTTCCGGGGTCGTTATAGTAGTTTCAGAAATGTGTTATACTATGTGAAGGTTACTTTCCCTGAGAAAAATGCTAGTNGAGGAAAATGCTAGTTTCCATGGTTTATAATTTCAGGCATTTCATTTATATACATGGGGAAAAGTACACGTCCCAATGTACTTCCCTGAGGGAGTCTAGTTTTTACATTTTCCCATCTCGAAGTTACTTTGCCATTATCACTGTCTATTTCTACAATCTTAGTTCTGTTAGGTAGATAAGATTTGAGTACATTTAATACCGCAACACTAAATCCCAAGTTACTAAGCTTTGATAAAAGAATAGATGGTTGACGAGATCTCTGAAGCTTTCGATTAGTCACAAAACATACCATAGGCATGATCTCCCTTACCGAGAGCTTCTACAACTGCGTCTGTTAACTGTAAAACTGCAGTCATTGTTGATTTGTTTTTCTGAAACCGACTTTGTTCTTTGCGGATTACGTTGTTGTCGCATAAGAACTGAAACAATATAGTGTGTATAATCATTTCAAAAACTTTTATATCGGAAAAATCTTTGCAAATTTTAGCCGGTCAGGGAAAATAACTTGTCGAAAGGATTGATTGATAACTAACTTACGAGGCTGCAGTATATTTTTACAGCACTATTTGATTTAAAGATTTAATAAATCATGTTTGCGATTTCAAATTTTTTAAACTTTATATTGTTTTTGCAAATTCTATTTTATCTGTAGGGTATATAATAAATTCCACCACGTTTTATACTATGACACTGTTGTCTAATTGATGCATTTTTTGATAAATGCTATAACAGTTTTATTTAGTGCTTTTATTTTCATAACATTAATTAAAATAATTTGCAATTTCCTTCTCAGATGTAATTAATCTGCCTCATACTTTTATTTTTATTTTATCTCTATTATTTTGTGTTTTTTCTATTCTCTATTGATTATTTGCCATATCTCACGTGGTCTGTTTATGCTTTATCTTGTGTTGTTACTCATATCCCTTTTTTGACAGCATTTACTACTTTACAGTATATTTTCCTGTATTCGTTATAATATTCAATACGTTTTGTGTCATGTGTTAATTTACTTTACCTATATAGGCCTTTCAACTTTTTACTAGAGATGACGATTCCTTCAGTAATCCATTTAGGTTTATTGTTTTGACATCTGAGATTTAATCTGACTAGTTTTGTAGAGTACGGGGAAGGTTCTACAAAGCAAAGTAGAAACGTATTAGAATTTGTGTTCACATCACACACCCGGCAGCTAATTTTTAATTAAAAGTTTGGTAATTATCAGGACTAGTCACTATTTTCTCACCACCAAGACTTCAGTTCATTTACCTACTGTGACGATCCATGCATTTTTTCTGGTGGAAACTCTCACGTTTGTATAGTGTGGTGGACAATTGCGTGATTTGGAGGGTTTCTCATTGTAATACCCTTTACTCCACTATATTTCACAATAGCTATTTTCCCACTACGACATAATCATCGTGATTACCACCTATGCAACCACCATAAACACTATATCACACGTCGTCTCACCCATTATTCTGGGGAATCGGGGACGATAGGTTTTTCCTTGTTTGTGGTCGAGGCTTTGCTTAACAGCCTTTACTTATGAGGCGGGACGAACATTTTAATAACGCATGATGGCATAGAATGTGCCATATTTATTGCAAAGAAGATTTTTACATTGAACGTGTGGAACGATTTTTTTCGTTTAGTATTTAGGATCAGACATTTAAAAAAAATCTGAAATATTAACTGACGACGTTGCTACCGATTACTAAGTATGCCCACGTAAATAAATCAAGAAATACTTGTCTATGTTTTTAGTCATTCATAGGAAGCTCGTAATTAGTATAAAAATTTGTTCACCTTCATCTATCGAGAAATATTTTGGTTTACTCATTGCAAATCATAATGAGCAGCTTCGACTTCTGTCCCAAATACAAAAAAAAATCTGCAGCACTTGTTTCAACAATTTCCAAAGCATGGGGACAAACTTCGGCAGTGTATTCTTAACGATAATATAAGACTAAAATGTAATTACAACTTTCCTCGTAAATTGATTATCAAGGGAGCTGTGCTTCTCTGAAAAAGCCTTTATTTAAGTTGATCTTCACAGTATTGTGGTTTGCCTACCTGGTATGCAACAGACGCTCTACTTTGAATTTGAATGTTCAACATAAATTATTTGGCAAACGGTTCAGTTGAGAATGTTCCGACAATACATTTTTTTTTATTTATACGTGATGATTCACGGGTTGTCGTTATAAATTGCTTATAACATAGTGGTGAACATGCAAACACAGGCTGTCAAAAGCTACTTCCAAAAGAAAAAGGGAAGTTATTACCAACCGCGTTTTTAGATATTCAAGGTCTCCTTTATATAAAACACCGTTCACCGATATGTTACTTGATCACAAGTCGTTTCTGATATTTTCAAATCAACGCGTTTTAAAGCTCAAATTTTGGGGCCGCATAGTTCCCTTCATAACGCATAACGCATTTTCGTATTATATTTTCGTAAGACGACGTTAGTGGCACGTTTCATGCCACCACTATTTAAACCTTGTATTCTCAATGAGCATATTGCATATATGTTTCTTATGCAAAGGAAAAATACTTAAAAAAAATTTTTCTCTCGGAAAATAAAATTAAACATACCCAAGGATATGGCTATCGCAAATATAATTTAGGCATGTCATTCTTCAAAATTTGAAAGAAGTAATATAGCTATTTATTTTCAGCAATGATAAATGCTCAAAAGGAATATGGAAAATATTAAGAAACGAATAAACTTTGAAATATTAGAGTTACATACAGTGTCAGATAAATAACGAAAATTTAAAAAACGGAGACTCTCAGAAACTGGACATTTCATCGAAGCTCAAGGAGACAGGACATTTTGATACAGATCTGAAGAAATTCCATGAATAAAAAGACGATTTGGACGTATACAAATGCAACGTCAAAAAATAATTTTAAATAATTTCAATTTATTNTGAAATATTAGAGTTACATACAGTGTCAGATAAATAACGAAAATTTAAAAAACGGAGACTCTCAGAAACTGGACATTTCATCGAAGCTCAAGGAGACAGGACATTTTGATACTGATCTGAAGAAATTCCATGAATAAAAAGACGATTTGGACGTATACAAATGCAACGTCAAAAAATAATTTTAAATAATTTTAATTTATTAAATTTAAAATAAAGTAAATTATCGCTGCTGGCAGTTAGGTGGCACATAATTGTACTTTCGGAAGCAAAGAACCAGCATTATAATAATAACATAATAAGTAGTAATAATAAGTTATTTAAATACTCTCGTATTGTTGATTTGAAGCTTGGTTCGAGCTCCCAAATATGTAGCTCAATGGAGAAAAGTTTGAATGGCACGTACACTGTAAATAAAAGTTATGTAATTTTGCACAGAATGTTTTTAGCAGCAAAAATGTCCACTTTGTGACAGGATAACATTACCTAACGTACTATGGATAATTTATCACTTAAAGGAAGGTAAGAAGACTACAACAGAGTTTTAAAATATCCCTATAGGGTTTTTGAAAATTGACACATATTGTTGCTATTTTTTAAACAAATGCAGAAGTGTTAACACGCCTGCTGGATGCACGTAGTTTTATATAACTTTGTAGGTTTATTTAAGTTGATGTGGATAAAAATGGCGTAGTTTTTTTTACATGAATGCGGAATGTATGTGGTAGCAAAAGTTGCCACTTAACGAGAGTGTAAATTTTACAGCATATCGCATGTTATTATTTAACAATGAAGTGGGTAAAAGATGCCCAGGTTACATTTACTCTATAAACTCTGCCGATAGGAGTGAACTGGGATTGAGAGTTAAAAAAATGCCGCCATTTTGAAAGTAATTGTTTGTATATTTGCACGTGGAGAGTTTTAAAATGTGTTATAAGCATTGTAAGACACATGGGCAATAATGTGTAACTGTATACTGTAATAGCACATTTTCACGCACATAGCTGTAATTTAAAACTACAATGCTTTTAAAGAGAAATGCATGTCGAAACTAATTCAAATAAACCGGTTCTTTTAATATGGTTCTGCTGTGGCGTTGTGATTTCCTACATATTGGTAGCATTGTTTCATACATTGGTGTTGGTATAATAATATAGAGAAGTCTGGCGCAAGAGAACAGGGAAGTAGGTGCCAGGNAATTGTTTCATACATTGGTGTTGGTATAATAATATAGAGAAGTCTGGCGCAAGAGAACAGGGAAGTAGGTGCCAGGCGCCGGCCGGCCAACATGTTATGACGTCTCCCAACCATCATCTTCGATCTGAGTGACCTTGACCCATGACCTTGACCTCATAACCGTGGCCTTCAATAACCTTGAAACAAAAAAATTCGAAAATAATTTCAGAAAATATCAATACTTTAAACATTTTTCTAAAAAACTATTTAAAAAACACAAAAGTTTATAAAAAAACATTATTAAAAATGTATTATTAAATTATTTTTTAAGAAAATTTATTTCAAAAACTTTTATTTCCGGAGGTTCCTCCACCACCGCCCTCTCTATTTTTTTATTAGTTTTTTAATCTATCAATTATTCACGTTTGCTAATTAGTCGGCATATCCCACCCCCTTCCACACAACTAGACCTCTGTTACCTCATCACCGGATGTGATTGTCTCCTATGCTGATCATGTCGTTCCGCCTCCCCTCACTTATTGCGTACATGTCTTAACCATGCACACGGCTAAACGACATGGGACGGCCTGCGCATCCAACACTTGTAACCCTGGAGAAAATTATATTCTTTTCTGATGTTTTTTCTCACATCAAAGAAAGTACATATTTTTTACACCAAGCCACAATCATATGGTACACAAGTGTTTTAGAAGCAATGTTATAATTTTTGAAGACACGAATTCTTGTCAAAAAATTAATTTTTTTGCAGCCACCAAAATAACAACCATGTGATTCGAAGCAGAAAAAAAAAATCACACAAATGTGGAGGACACATGTACAAAAATAAAGGAAAAACATACAAGTGAGAGTGCATATATACAAGAATGGACAAATATTNTGTGGAGGACACATGTACAAAAATAAAGGAAAAACATACAAGTGAGAGTGCATATATACAAGAATGGACAAATATTAAAAAATCACAAACGACGAAATGCAGAAATAGCACAAAAATGCATTGAGCATATATACAAAAATGCACAAATGTGAAGAACACACATATAAAAATTCTGAAAAAAACAAACCAAAATGCATAGGACATCTATGTACAAGAAATCACAAACAACGAAATGCAGAAGATATATATATATGTATATAAACAAAATATACCAAAAATCATACACAGAAAAATGCGGAGGACACCTAAATATTATAATGGCCATAATGAAGCATGCGTACACCATCTTTAGATATGAGTCGCTTGTCATATGTCCCTCGTAGCGCCATCTCATTGATGTTCTCCGAACACAGGACCTGCTGGTGGGAGTGAATTACGTGGACCTTCACACTCATAGTCATTTGATTGTTCAAAACGTCCACGTAGTGTTCAAATTTTATTTTATTCTTCACTATGCAATTCTGAATTCCGTTGGCACGTTTCACGACTTTCCCCCCGCATTTGTCTGTATACAGTTTCACCCGTAGCCCCACGAATTCGGTCATGACCGACCCATCGCACTCGTCCTTGGACTTGCCCACTATCTTCTTGTTGGTGGGCGGAAAGCGCTTGCGGTTCGTGGGATAGCTGCTTGTGTCAAACTCTGCAAAGAACTGTGCGTCCGAAACCATGTCCTCGTAGAAGACCTGTGTTCGAATCTCGAACAGGAACGTGTCCGTGTCTCTATACAGGAGCTCGATGTCTTTCCCATATCGGGCTTTCATCACGCCATAGTAGAACATATACATAAGTTTTTTGGACATTTCAAGCACTCCGAAACCTGTGTAAATGTACTTGTTGCAAAGTATGGCTTCGTGCTGCAGTCAGATCAGGGAAGGATTTTCTTAACAAATGGTCTTGTCCAGAAATGTCGGTTTTGCCACAAATTTCTTTAGTCGTTTCTGATTACACACCAATTGCATCTTTTGCAGTTTTCTTTTTTCTCCATTAATTTGCCGAAATTTGCGTTGTTTGTTAATTAAAAAAAATTCTTTCTAGAAATCGTTGGTGGCCGCCTGTAACTTTGCAGTATTTAAATTTATGTAAGGCTNTTAATTAAAAAAAATTCTTTCTAGAAATCGTTGGTGGCCGCCTGTAACTTTGCAGTATTTAAATTTATGTAAGGCTTTCGCAATGCAGTCCGTTCGAACTGAATCATGCGGAGTATCTTGACGAGCTTCTATCCATGTTCCATAGCCTGCTTGAGGTTACGGTAATGGACGATGCAGCAGCTCTTGTCTTCCATCATCGCCATAACCTTTGGCTGTTTCAATCTCGGAGGGCACTGGTTGATGGGAAGAAATGATAAATCACGGTGTTCCTCGTGCAGGGTCGCAGTATACTCAACATCCACCTCCAAGATATAACCGGTCACCCCATCGTCTGGTACGGACATGCCGTCGATGTTCACGTCGGCCCACTTAAAGTTGCGTATTGGCAACAGCAGCCGACATGGTCCAGCCGTACAGATTGTTTGCATCGAGGTATTTTAAGAATATGGAAGGCTTGCTAGGATCATATGTTTTTGGCGCATAGATGATATTCGCCACCGCATGTTGTTTGACGCACTGGGCCACGCCATCACGGATCCCTTGCTCGACGAACATGTGCTTGTCGTAGTTTGTTAGAAGCTCTAGCTCAATCCCCATCATTCACGAGATGGCGTCGAACGCAAATCCCGGTGTGCTGACGTAGTGCGCACAATCGAGCTGGTATGTTGACATACACAAATTTCTGAAATGTTCGAAGATGTCTGACAGGAGAAGAATGCCCGTCTTCAAGTACTACTTTGAAAATTCTTTGAGAACAGCCAAACTACTGCCATACCTTCTGGCCGTGGACATATTCTTCGTCGCTGATCCCAGAGTCTGTCAGCTTGTTGTAAAAACCCTTTCTCAGAGGCAGCTGCTGCTCGTCCAGCTTCTCCCAGCAATGTGACGAGAGGCAGTTGGCTTCCACTGAAGATCTTGGATGTGTTATTACATTGATTTCTAGGCAGGTACTCAGCCAAGGATGCCAGACTGCGAGCCATGAACCGGAAAGTATCTACAAACTGGTAAAAAATATTGCCCCCCAGCTGCTTTGAAAATGATACAATTTTATTTTTTTTCTGGTGTGTGGAATAATGAAAATATCTTTTCCGTCATATCCCAGCTGACTGACGATAAAATTCTCATCGTAACTCAAGTTGTGGAAAAATATGACAAGTTTCTTCGGACTTTGGCACAGCAAAGTAATAAAACAGAAACCCTAAGTCACAATTAAAGGAATGTATGAAATACTTCTAACTACCTATATAAGGGTGACAAATTTTTCTTATAAAACATGTATTTTAGAATGTTAATTCTTATTTTATTTGTCACAGAAAAATGTCACTGGTTCAGAGATAGACAGATTGACTAAAAGGGCGATTCATTTTTTTAATGACAACAAAGAATTTACTGCTTCTATGATCAAAATGCGAATTCATATTTTACTTGTCCCAGAAAAATATCACACGTTAAGAGAAATATTATGACTAAAAGAGCTATTCATATTTTAAATGCCAATAAAGAATTGATTGCTTCGAAGAGCATAATTTTAATTGCTTGTTATTACAGCACACAACAAATGTTTATTTTCCTTCCATATTCCTGACATTGAAAGATCTTACATTGCATGTTAATATATGAAAATAATGCGTATTTAGTTTCTCTTTGAACAGAATATATACGTATTTCGTCCCTTTATATTCTCCAAAATATTTACTTTAGAAGTAAATAGTGACGTATATATTCTTACATAAAAAAGGATACTTGAAGTTATTTTTAAATATGGATTATTACAAATAAATTTTCATTTTTTCACAAAAATATTTTTTAAACATATATTATATAGCACGTTTTCAATACTCTCAATCTATAATATTATGACTTTATTAAATGCGTACATTACTCTATCACATATAATACAATCAATAAAATAAACACAACTCACTTAATTTTAAATTATGACAGCTGCTCTAGTATAGTTTGGTATGCAATGCATTTGTTGTGCAGATAGTTGCAACTCTATGAATAAAGTGAGTGCGAGAAAGACGTACAGGAAATTATATATTTTTTTCATAAATTGCGTTAACGATAAGATGAACATTTTATTAATCGTTTAAAAAATATTATTCATTTTCAATCACATTTTCATCGATTTTACTAATAACCATATATTTCAAATGCCATTGTATAGACAAGTAAAAACATTACAATTTTTGTTGTGCACTGTACCTACATTTAATTGGGTTTNAGACAAGTAAAAACATTAAAATTTTTGTTGTGCACTGTACCTACATTTAATTGGGTTTTACGCATGACAACCTCCATAATTGTAAGATTACAGTAATTACATATTAAAATTTCAGTTTCAAACTGAGATGAGTGAAATGCATTCGATTTACATAATAAAAGGATATTTTTGATTGGCTGCATGGCAACAGGCATAATAACATAGACCTGCAATGGTCGGTTGCTCATGATCGCATTACTTGCATCACTGTCATTTGCATAGGCAGCACAGCAAATGCTCGTGGCGATAGCCAGACACACAGGCAGACAGGCGTCCCCTCCGCCTCTGCTGATAGATAGGTGCTCTGTTCTCTTCCAACNGGCATTTGCATAGGCAGCACAGCAAATGCTCGTAGCGATAGCCAGACACACAGGCAGACAGGCGTCCCCTCCGCCTCTGCTGATAGATAGGTGCTCTGTTCTCTTCCAACTGTTCACAACCCATTACATGTGAAATTGTGGGCAAGTCCTAATATACGAACTTTTTCTTTCNCTCTTCCAACTGTTCACAACCCATTACATGTGAAATTGTGGGCAAGTCCTAATATACGAACTTTTTCTTTCCGATTAAAATTATTGCACAGAAATGTAGGACGCAGCTAGCGAGAACTTCGCGTAGCCCATACACGCCTGCTCAGCTGGGCGCCTACAGCCTCGGCGCTAGTCCTTGCGACGTGTGCACAATGCAATATCACGTACGTCACGCATGGCAGCAGCTGACGGTGCACTCGCTTCCTACTAGGGGAGTCGCGTGAATACTAAATGGGAAAATGCATTTAACGATACAGGGCGTTGGCTTTGTATTAAATATAAATTTATCGGAGACGCACGTTTACACCTAACTCAAGCACTTTTTTTTTCCTATGCCAGTTGGGTTTCCTAACAAAGAGAGCAGCAGAAGCAAAATGACAACAGGCTGGATAAGCTGGTCTGGAAGCAAGATGGCGGTAGAAGAGAAGCTCTCGGAATCGCACGAAGTAAGTTAACAAGGCTAAATGGAAGGAAGCAGGTGCGTTTCTGGCTTATATCAGATTTTGGGAACTTTTTTCCTTCTATCACTCCGCGGACGGTCTATGTCCCTTCTCCGTAGGTCCCCCTCTCTTGTATGTTTCGAATATTTTTATGAATCAGTCAAAACATTTTACGAAAATACCCTACAATTTTCCATCCATTACGTCCCCCTTCGTGGTGGGTCTCGACGGCAGCTGCAAGGTGAATGTTAGTCGGAAAGCAATACAATTCATCGTTCAATTTCTGCGGCAGCGAATAGGGAAACGATGTAGGAAATTCCCATTGGCCATGCCCCTGTAAACTTTACGCGACGAATAGGGAAACGTTGTAGGCAATTCCCATTGGCTGAGAGGCAGTCCCGAATAATGTTCGGACGAACGACAACGCATGTGGTGACCCGCTCGCGGGGGACAAACCCAATTTAATAAAACATGTGGTTTTTTTGTCTTAACAGAAGAATAAAACGGGTGTGATACATGACATTTAAAAGATAAACGAGAACTTCATGCATGTAGTGATTTTTCTTTGGGTTGATCTGAGTAGTGCGAACAAACCGTGGATAGACTGAAGCACCATTTCCCCGCCACAGAACCGCGCCAGTCGTTAGAGGCGCAGAATTTCCATCGTGGGACGCGAACCCAGGTCGACCAATCGTGCGGGAGTGGTGGCGAGAAAGGGGGTGGCGGTTTCAGGGGAGGGATCAAGCCGCGCCCGACAATGTTATCCATCCTCCGTNAGAGGCGCAGAATTTCCATCGTGGGACGCGAACCCAGGTCGACCAATCGGCGGGAGTGGTGGCGGGAAAGGGGGTGGCGGTTTCAGGGGAGGGATCAAGCCGCGCCCGACAATGTTATCCATCCTCCGTCGAGCCATTCCCGGACCGACCGCATCACGATGTTAAATTTTAATGTTTCATCTGGACAACAGCAGGGGGGCGCGCGCGCCCTGGGTCGATTTCCGCCCCCCCTCCCCAACGAAATAAAACAAAATAGTCTCATAAAACAATTTAAAAAGATTGGAGAGGGGGAGGCGGGGTTTAATAGCGACTGCGACAGGACAATATTGGCCCATTTCCTGGCAATCATTTGCATTTTGGTATATTTAACGCGTTCGTTGATAATTTGTCGTCCCTCTGTGGGAAACGAGTGAAAAGGGAAAAGGATGCGGAAAAAGGGGCGGAGGGGGGGTTGGGGGGATTGCGGACGCATCGACGGAGCCAAACAATATTCCAATCACCAAATTTTATTTACCCTCGACATTAATTATCCACGGTGAGCGAAAGTTATTTGTGATGTGTTATTTGCTGGGAAATTAGCATTGGTGGGCTTGAACTGTAGCCAATGCAACTTTTGCTGACGCTCGCACGCCGGTTTTTTTTTTGTTCATCCTGCGAGCAAATGAAGATTTTCCTTTGCGCGCAGAAAAAAAAAGTATTGAAAAGTTTTAATTCCGTGGTACAAAATTTTTTTTTTTTTTTTTTTTTTACCTTGGGCTTTGCAAATATGCTGCTTTTGTAATTTGAGGTGCATTTTCAATTTTTTCTCTTACATCTCGGGTGGTATCTAGAATGCGGAGCAAATTAAATGCTCGATATAATTTTTAGACCACAGCGATCTATCTCGTCGCTTAATGAAATCAGAGAAGAGAACTTACGTTACGTAAATTCAGACGGCACATGCATATCACGTAATTTCACGCAAGGCTTTCAGTTTCCTTTAAACTGCCTCGCTGAGAATGCTGAAATGTATGGTGGTAATCTGTCATTCTTTACGAAGCTAAGTTTCCAATGCCAAGACAACTATGAGGGTATATTTCTCTTGTATTTTAAAGCTCTTGTATCTTCAGAGAATAATGCGCTGATAACTTTTATAATAGTAAGTTTTCTAGTGTTGACTTTGTGATAATTTACAACAGTAAGCGTAATACATAACCATTTTCAAATTAAAATGACAAAGATATATACTTATGTCTGAGAACTCGAAAATCATCTCCATTTTCTGGGCGGGATAGTTTACTCCGTCCTTGAAAATTTCGCTAAGTTATACTGGGAAGGAATGTGGCTATTTCAAAATACTTTTGGGCGTTCGTCCTGCTAAATTTATTGTATTGAGAGTAAAATTATATTATTGGTCGATAAATATATTGTTATTTTATACAAAAAAATTTTGAGTTATCTATGTCACATTAAAAAACTATTTTTTACTCTCCATTAAAACTGGGCGAGGCGGATTCATATTAAAGGCTGTACGCATATTTTTTAGTGTTAACGTATTATATAATAATAAAACCTAATTAACGCGCTACAATCTATTTAACAAAAAGAGTAAAAACTATAGTACTCAAAACGTTCCCACAGTTTTCCGAAAATAAAATTAAATCAGCATTTTAACTCTTTCACATATTAAATTAAACTTTTTTTTTGTAAATGCTTTGAAGATTAAATTATTTCACACGAATGGCATGAAATAATTTAATGTCCTTGGTTCTCTTTAATTTTAATTTTTGTATATCTTGAATGATTTTACACATTAATTCGATTTTGAGTTTTAGAGCAAGTTAATAAACTTTTTCGTGGAATAACTTTTGTAACTTTTCTGAAGCCTTTCTCAAGTTCTACTCATGCAAACAAAGCTTACCTAAGTCTTAAAATTACACCAGAGGGACAGAACACCGCATTCATCAGCATTCAGTTTAATATAATTTTGCNATCTGTCATTCTTTACGAAGCTAAGTTTCCAATGCCAAGACAACTATGAGGGTATATTTCTCTTGTATTTTAAAGCGCTTGTATCTTCAGAGAATAATGCGCTGATAACTTTTATAATAGTAAGTTTTCTAGTGTTGACTTTGTGATAATTTACAACAGTAAGCGTAATACATAACCATTTTCAAATTAAAATAACAAAGATATCTACTTATGTCTGAGAACTCGAAGATCATCTCCATTTTCTGGGCGGGATAGTTTACTCCGTCCTTGAAAATTTCGCTAAGTTATACTGGGAATGAATGTGGCTATTTCAAAATACTTTTGGGCATTCGTCCTGCTAAATTTATTGTATTGAGAGTAAAATTATATTATTGGTCGATAAATATATTGTTATTTTTTACAAAAAAATTTTGAGTTATCATCTATGTCACTTTAAAAAACTATTTTTTACTCTCCATTAAAACTGGGCGAGGCGGATTCATATTAAAGGCTATACGCATATTTTTTAGTGTAAACGTTTTATATAATAATAAAACCTAATTAACGCGCTACAATCTATTTAACAAAAAGAGTAAAAACTGTAGTACTCAAAACATTCCCACAGTTTTCCGAAAATAAAATTAAATCAGCATTTTAACTATTTCACATATTAAAATAAACTTTTTTTTTGTAAATGCTTTGAAGATTAAATTATTTCACACGAATGGCATGAAATAATTTAATGTCCTTGGTTCTATTTAATTTTAATTTTTGTATATCTTGAATGATTTTACACATTAATTCGATTTTGAGTTTTAGAGCAAGTTAATAAACTTTTTCGTGGAATAACTTTTGTAACTTTTCTGAAGCCTTTCTCAAGTTCTACTTCGAGGGTATTTCTTCATATCATGCAAACAAATCTTACCTAAGTCTTAAAATTACACCAGAGGGACAGAACACCGCATTCATCAGCATTCAGTTTAATATAATTTTGCAATAGAACTATTTCTTACTAAGCATTACCAACACACATATTTTCTCCCCGTTTTATTGGTATTAATTATAAATGAAATACAAAAATTTATATTTACAATATAAGCAAGAGTCCAACTTAAACAAAAAAAAAACTGTTGTGTTAATAAAAGAATAAAACGATACTGAAACGTCACATATTTAGGAAACAACTAACACGTCATGCATAGGGAGATTATTTATAGGTTTGATTAAAAAAATATGAAGTAATCGTGAACAAATAGCCTTTATATACACTACAAACATTATACAGCTAACTTTTGAAATTACATTTCATTTTAAATAAGTTATCATATTATATATCGTGTCACGAGGCCATAAAATACGCTCAAGACGAAGGAAAAAATGTTGGCCCTCGAACAGCCTTGAGGCATCCGGATAAACTTAGTGCCAGAACACTCTCATCCGTGTTGGTCCCGCCTAAACACGGTGTTACGATCNCTTGAGGCATCCGGATAAACTTAGTGCCAGAACACTCTCATCCGTGTTGGTCCCGCCTAAACACGGTGTTACGATCTCCCTGCCGCGGACAGCAGGAAAACCAGCAACAGTGAGGTCAGCGGTTGTTGTCAGAACACGATCAGTGAACAGTGAAGACCGCCACGCCACAACAAACCTGCGAATCTGCTATGAATAGAAGAGTAGTCGAGTCAGGTTGGCACGGCACGATTGCACCATGGTGGCAACCCTGCCCAGGAACCGACTGAGGACCAATAGAAAATAAGCGTGACAGGTCGAGGAGGTGGAGACGACAAGTTTAGCGAGGACCAAGGACGAGGTAACAGGGAGCGGTCGGCGACGAGACATGAGAGAAGGACATCCGTGCCCAGCGATCTCGAGTTGAGTGTCTACCCACTAGGGAATGGGGAGTGAACGCTGATTCTCTCTCCTACCCTCCACTATACCATCCCTTCCTCGGGAATGAATTATACACCTAGCAAGATTACTGCAGTCACTCTGATATTACAACCATACAATAGATTGTAATTACGCTGAAGAGCCAAAAAAACTGGTACA
>NQII01001641.1:739170-794071 GCA_002778355.1 Clitarchus hookeri | reverse complement strand
GCAGCGATGTCGAAGATGTGATGTTTTACAAGATTCCCGATATTCACGGTACACTCGTGAAATGGTCGTACGCGAAAATCCAAATGTTATCGCTACCTCGGAGATGCTATGTCCCATCTCTCGTGCGCCGACTATAACACCACGTTCAAACTCACTTAAATCTTAATGACCTGCAGTTGTAGCAGCAGTAACCGATCTAGCTGCNCTATGTCCCATCTCTCGTGCGCCGACTATAACACCACGTTCAAATGCACTTAAATCTTGATAACCTGCCATTGTAGCAGCAGTAACCGATCTACCTGCCGACCGCATCGCGTAACTCTGGTTGGTTCCATACCTCTGTTATTTGCATACGCACGCCTATACCAGTTTTTTCGGCTCTTCGGTGTAGAAAAGCAAGAAAAAGGAGTGGAGTGGAAAGATTTGTCTGATTCCATTCGGCGTAAACAACGCTTACGTCATCAAGTTGATTGACGTTCTTTTATTTGCCGGCTATTACCCCTTTATTGCAAGGAACCTCAGTAATTTTCAGTTCTCTCGTCTGATTCATTGTACGCTGGCAGTTTATAACAGACATCAATGAATTCATATTCTACATACTAATGCCATTGATTGGAGTGTCGATCGATAGCATTAACTGCCGTGTAATAGAATCCTGACATGCTGGTTTGTTGTGTAGCAGAAAGTACACCAGCTGTCGTACCAGGCTTTGTAGAAGCTGTTAGAAGAGCAAGTATGCCAGGTGTCGTATTATGTTGTCTCTGGAGACAACATCCAGCAAGGAAACTAGTCACGTCGAGTAGGGCTCATTACCAGGTATTACAAGAACAATTTCTATCTTATCGTGAAAGCCCTACACAGCACATTTTTTTCGCCAATAAAAATAATAAGATGAAATTTAATAATAGTGCTAATTTTGACTTGAGAACCGATGAGGGTGAAGTGAGTTGATTGTGGAGAAGCGCCGGAGATCCCCGAGAAAACCCGCTGACCAGCGGCATCGTCCGTCACGATTCCCGCATGCGAAAATCCGGGTGTGACCCCACCGGGAATTGAGCCGATTTCGCGTAGGTAGGAGGCGAGCAGTCTGACCACTACACCACCACGGCTCCGCCATGTATAGGACTAACGAAATCAACTTAATGGTCAGTCACTTATGATATAATCCCTTCCTTACCCTGCAGAATTTACTTTGAAACGATACGGTTAATAATAACCAATTCTCTTTGATTTCATATTTGGTCACAATATTTCAGAAGGATGCACAAGCACACGCAAAAGCATTTGCTGACGAGATGACACTAACGTGTTAATGACGTGCAATCATTTTTTGGAATGATTTCAAAAGAAATTCTTTGGGAACACTATTAAATTTTTTTTTTTTTTAATAAAGATTTCAGACTTTTGCGGCTACTGTTAGAGCATCCATGGCTTATTAAGACTATCCCGACTTTTCAGCATACATTTCAATCGCCATCTTCGGGGTAGCAGAAACTGTTATTTTCTTTTTACAATACTTTATACCAGATACCAGTGAATATGGGAAATGTTGTTTACACCATAGAGTGAATGTGGGTAGAGTGATCACGCTAGTTAAGCAAAAACATTCGCCGTTTCCCGATATTGTGCTGATTTTGTGCCAGTGCGACTATCATAAACGACGTGGATTGGATTTTAAGTTAAAATACTCTTATTGTTAACTAGATTATTAAGATATTTGTACAATTCCTGTGACCAATTTTTAATGCAATAACATAAAATTAAAATTGGAAACACTACTTTGTTCTTTAAAATTGGCATGTATTTTTAAAAATATAATAAAGAAAAACAAATTCATTACTGTTGACCATGTGACTTCGGCAGTTGTAATGGCGTGGAGGTCAATTTTCGTTACTTGCGCAGAAGAATAAAATATCTGTCTACGTCTCTACCTCACCCCTAGTTTATCGTTTTAACAAATCACCAAATCAAAAACAACATAATTTTGTGCCAGCGATACATCGGTTTTTTTTTTTACACGACAACCAAAATTATAGATTAAATTAATTTCTGGGTGGCTGATAGAGTTGTAAGAAGTATCACAAAAACTTTCTACCAATACTGAATTTTATTTGTGTTTAATTATAGCATTTGGATTTACTGGAAGTTGATACAAAGGTTAAAATATACACTAATATTTTATTTCATCTTGTTATCGTGAATAGCGAAAAAAAAAAATGCATGGTGTAGGGCTTTCACGGCAAGATAAAACTTTTTCTTGTAATACCTGGTGGCTGAGTGGTAAGCCTACTCGCCTCCCCGGCCGGGTAAACGCAGATTTTCGCATGTGGGAATCTTGACTGACGATGCCGTTGGTCGGCGGGATTTCTCGGTGATCTCCCGTTTCTCCCGTCCTTTCGTCCCGGCGCCGCTCCATACTCACCTCAATCACCTTCATCGACTTTCAAAACCTCGCTGTGTTAAGAGCCGCCCAAATCTGTTCACTCTTCGCTCTGCTCTACCCAAATCAGTGGCCTTGGTAAGTAGAATATGAGTTAATGGATGTCAGTTATAAGCTGCCAGTGTACAAAGAATCAGAGGAGTGATCTGGAATTCACTGAGATTCATTCCAATACGGGGGAAAACGCCTTTAAATCAATGAATGTCTGTCGACTTGATGATGCATACGTCGTTTACGCTCGGGTGTGGAATCAGTCAAACTCCGTATGATACCCTGCGACAGTTTTGCCACAGTTGTTTGAAACTATGCTTCAATCACGAGTACTTCGGCAAGGAGGAAGCGTCCCAGTTAGTCTTACAAATGTTATACACGTATTGGTGACGAATCATGCGACCGGGAAGGCCACAGGATTGTTGAAACGTGATATAAAAACTATAACAATGCAGGGCTGTGTGCGGCAGAGCATTCTCTTGGTGGACAACCGTTTCCGGGCGATCAGCCAAGAAATAAGGTAGCACATGGGCCACGGGATGGCCTGAGCGTAATGCAACTACTGCATTCGATGGTTATCCATAGACTACCATAAAAGGAGGAAACGCGTTTTTTGTAAAATGAGACCGTGTTCCAATTGGTACTTTTTGTTAACAAAATTGCCACGTGCCCTGTTTTGTCTACAAAATCTAAGGCATATTTTTGTAATTTGCGTTTTGCGTTTTGTCAGCCTCGAAGCTGACAAATTACAAAATACTGTTGCTGAAATATTCTTGAGGTAGTTATTTTCTCATGACAAAATTTTTGTTAAGTAATAACTTTACGTTATATAGGTTTCATTTGGTAAATTTTAAACTTGAAACCACCTTCGAAAAACTTTCGAAAATAAATGCTCATTATGTTAAGAACTTTAACATTGGAATGATGATACCATCAAAATAATAGCAGCATGGCGTTGTAGACAGTTTAATGTCGTGGTTTTCCGACTAAACCTTACGAAATGCTAAATGAAAATTACTAGAAACGAATTAGAACACGGCCTGCGATATAAATTGTAGAAATGACGTATGGTTATTCATAGTTCGGCACGGTAGCCATCTGTTACAAAGAAAATCGTAATTCGTCGCTGAAGAAAGTATGATACCAGTGCGTTGCGTTCTACGTTGCGGTGTTGTTTTCCGTACCCCCTCCACAATCTTACCACCATGCCACGCAGATGTTATAAGAGGGAGATAATTGACCGAGAATGTGTTCCCGCGACACTGGAGCTGTTCAATTCGATGCAGACAAGTAGGATAACTAATTTCCTAAACAAGTAGTTTCGAAACAGAGTTTCATATTAGTTGCATTTATGTTCCGCTTTACAACGCAAGGCGTTGCTGCTAAGGATGGTAGTGGACTTATTAAGTTTGTTTCATACTTCAGTTTCATTATCCTCCTCAACCGGCTATTACTTAATTCGACGATGTTTGTTTTTGTGTGTTACATTTTGAAAAGAGGCACTATTAGCTATGTTCTTGCCTGCTGGACGATGAAGATTTCCGCCACTATAGTGGTCTTTCTGGGTCTGCCAGATCTTTACCATGCCTTACGTATGTCTACGATTTCCAGTCTCTGAAACTGTAAAAGATGTTCATGCATCTGTTGAACTCGCTGGCTAGGCATTTAGCTACTAACTAACGCTCACTTCACACACACGCACACACACTGGTGATACTGTACGCAGTTTTGTCCTGCTACCTTTCTAATTATAAGGGTTGCAAAAGTAAATTGATTTTTGCAATAATACCAGTTATATTGCTGTATGCTGATGTTCACCTCTCGTGGGTAATTCGTATTGTGTGCGGCTATTATTATGGCAACAAGTGTAATTGTACAATTACGAACATTAAAATTAAATTCCAAGGTGTTCCACACACGACAGGGTTCACAAACTCAAACTATACGGGCTGTTCAGAATTCGCAAGGCTGCCACTGAAGGTAAAATTAATTTAACATAGGTTTAAAATAGTAACGCGCATGTCAATTACACAGAAGCACAGGAACCCAAATTCGACTGACACTGATAACTTACAATTAATTAACACATATCTCAATAACCTAAATATATACGATAGGTAAATTAAAATACAATAAACCAAACTAAATAAACATGAACACATCTGTGTTTGTATTAATTTGTAAAAATATTTCTCTGTAGGGTTAGATTTAAACAAAAGATTTTTTGAAAAAATATTTAATTACCATGTGCGCGGCCAACGGTTTCTACCGTGCGGGAGCACTAAAACTATAAAATTCTAGATTGGGTTTTAAACAAAACTATACAGAAATCACATTTCATACAAAACCATATGGCGACTACCTCCAGCAGGAATGAGTAATCAAGATAAAAAAAATGTAAATATTTTTGGAATCAAAACGCAAAAAAGAAACTGAATTATAATAATGTATACACAAGTTCTCCTTAAAACGTGTGTTGTTCGCACTTCCAATGTTTACTTTATTTGATTGGTAATCTGGGAGGAATACGAGCTGTTCGTTTTAAAAATATCCAAAATGGCGGTTGTCCTCGTGGAACGAAGTAGCAGGAGCATTTTATGAAGCTATATATGGTGAACGATGAAGTGTTTTAATGAAGCTGGATAAGTATAGCAATCAAATATAGTTAACACTAATGTAGAATCACAGAGAAGAAGCATATTACGAAATTCTAGTGTGGAATAGGTGCCCACGTACCCGAATACTGTGTTCCGTTTGGAGTTACTTAATACTGCTCTCACAAGCATGTGATTTATAAATATAATGTATACGACTCCCTCCATTAGCGTTGCAGTTCCATACTGCTCTTATCAAATAAGCTTCTTTCTTTAATTTGAAGTTATTTCGAAACACTGACTATTTTAAAAACATTTTTTCTTAATTTATTTTTTTAATAATTACTATAGTCGCGGTTATACAATTCGCTAATGTAAAGATAGTCGTAATCCTCACTTCTTCAGCGTATCCCTGTGCCTCATAGCCGCCATAATTTTTCAGGTTACAAGCAGAAGATATTTTTATATTATTTGCTTGTTTACGTCCGAGAAAATGTTTTCTCTTCAGACTCATTTACCATAAAACCGACTTATTTATACCTTCACGTTTCGAAAATCATATATTCACAATTTCTGTTCAAGTAAGTGCTTGGGTTTATCGGCACCCGTATGTCTTAAAAATAGTTAACATTTGAACATTCTTTAAAATTATTACAACAAAAAAAATCTTCACAGTCAAATATTAAACATTGTACATAATATATTCCACGTTTTTTGTTGACTTTCTCTCTACCAAAAATAAATAAGTGTGGGTAAATTGTACTTATTAAAGAAAAGTGTTTTTTTGTGATTTATGCTTTATAATGAATATTCGCAATAAAGGGCAAAATTAGAGGATTCAGAATGAGCTGCAGGTATTTTTTACTTTTCCATATTTTAAAACTTAAGAATTTCGTTAGCTTCCTTTCACCTCTCACCGCTACCAAAAGGTTTTGTCGTCCATTATGTCTGGATATTTATACAGGATACCATAACTATTCCCTGTATTTCAGACTTATAAACACTAAAATTTTTTAAAAAAAATTTTATGTGAAATATTTTCAATTAATTTTTTAATTCCCGGATCTAAAAATGACATTTTTTGTGTATTGTGTAGAAATTCCAGAGATTTATGTCCTTACATATATATTTTTTGTATTCGTGTATTATATTTATAGTTTGCATATTTAGCACCAGTGCTCATTAATTTCCAAGCGCGAGCTACAAAGTGAAACGCAAAACGCAAGCATGGAAGTTAAAAAAAAAAAAAAAAAAAAGGGCACCCCAGCCGCGAGAGAAAGACGATATTTTTACTATTATTGTTTTTCTCCCCGTGTTTTCGCCCATTGACGGCGCACTGTACCGGCAGATAAAAAGCTTAGGATTAAAACGCTGCGGCTCTATTCACCCGGTGGTGAAAAGGAGTGGGGGGTTAAGAGGTAAGGGGAGAGATTCCTCCAGGGTCCTTTGTCTGGGACGCTTGTTATTAATGATATCGCAGGCGAGAAGACACACCCTCCCCTCCCCCATCAACACTTGCACCCGCACCCGAATATTCCCTCCTTACCATCTCATCACACACATGCCTTACAGCTCCGGGGTTGGATATATATATATTTTTTTATTCTCCCGTCGGTCCGGATTTTTCTCTGGGTATGCGCTATTTGTCATATCGTCGACATTATTTTGTTTCCTCCTTTCACAGTCCTCCTTCCCCTTCCCCTTTTTTTTTCTCAGGCTTTTGAACCCTGCTCTTTTTTTTTTAATTTTACAGCTCCCTCATTAATTTTGCCAGGTATACACAAAAATAACACGCGCAGAACGACCGCAAATACCGTTTTTTCAGCGTGCGCATTCCTGCGTGTTCGCTTTCCCCGTAGGAGCCTGTTCCGGATGATTGCGGTGGTGTCTGAAGCAAACGCCGAGTACGCGACCTGCCATTTGCCGGAGAACTTTCCCTGCCTGCCGAGATGTTCGCGTCAATGAAAAATTTTTCCCCGCGCCTTCGCGTGTTTATTTCAACAATACCGAATACCTAAAAAAAAACTTTTTGGTGACTATACGAATAATAAAAATATGTCGGCTCTCCGTGGTACAGCTAAGTAATAACAACGTGACGCACGAACAGCTTACACTATCAGATGATTGTAAAATATGTGGTATTATCAATGTGTAAATGTTAATGAAAGTTCAACCGTCTGTTAATATCACTCTACAAAAGTTATGATAGAAAAAGGAAATAAAAAAACCAAAGTGTTTTATGTAAAAAGTGGGGAAAATTTTACATGTGATTCCCGCCTCAGGAAGAGTCACGGTGTAATGTGTATGAGAGGAGTGAGTGAGTGAAGAGCTGAGTAGAGATAGATTTGGACGGCTCTTAACAACGAGGTGTTGAGAGCCGCTGAGGGTGGAATGAGGTGAAGATGGAGGAGCGCTGGAATGGAATGGCGAGGGAAACGGGAGATCCCCGAGAAAACCCGCCGACCAGCGGTATCGTCCGGCACATGTCAGGTACGAGAGAAGGCTGGCGCTATTCGGAGCCGGCTGCCCTACCCGACGGACAGACGTGTCGCTCCGGCCGGCCTGAAAAATAGACGAGTCGTGATGGGGGTGGAGAAGCAGCGGAACGAAGACGGGGGAAGGAAACTGGAGAACCCCGAGAAAAGCCCCGCACTCCTCACATGAGAAACACTCATTCAAATGTTTCCCCGCCCGAATGCGCCTGGGGTCTTATCAGGGACCTTGGAAGTGGGAGGCCAGTTAACCCCGTTAACATTGGATACCCATGTAACAAGTATAGTTCATTCAGGTTAATTCCAACTTTACTGATAATCTGTTTAAGATAGCTTACGGGATATTCCCCCGCCTCATGTGAATAAAGCTTAAGTAGGTATAGAAAAATGACACCAAAGAGAGAACGCACTGCATTCGTGAGCACTGGGTGTAATAATATATTGTGTAGGAACTATTTCTTACTAGGTATTGCCGACACACCTGTTTTAACTTCATTTTTAATGTTATTGGTAACAAATAAATTATCATAATTTATATAGAAGAAAAATAAGTTAAAGTTCAAGTTAAATAAAAATTAGATACTTTTATGTTAACACAAATATAAACTACATTGAAACATGACACATTTAAGAAACAACAAAAAACGTCACACGCGGGGTGATTTGTTCGAAGGAATACTTTAAGTAATTAATGGTTCTTATTTAGGAAAATTTCACGTTGAGGTATTAACGATCAATATTTTACTGGTCCGCGATGTCAACAAAACGTGAAAAACTGTTCTTGTAGTACGGTTTGATAGAGGGAGGGGGAAAAAGTTACCTGTCCTTGAATATCATTGTTTCTTAATGTTACCTTTATCATTAAAAATGACAGCATTAAATTTTTCCTGCCTGTTAATGTCCCAGGTTAATTCTTGATAGATAGTTGGGGACTTATTCACTTTTTTGATATACCTGTCCAAATACTTCCCGTATTTATCACCGACGTCGAAGAACTGTCAGTAATTTGAACGTAGCATCTCTTGCACTAGCACGGTAACGAACTCCTCCGGGTAGGTTTGCAGTTGATAAATGTACCATGAGTAATGAAGAAACGTATTTATTAGTTAGTGTCACATTATACGCTACTTACTAATAGCAGCAACATTGTAGTTCGCGTATATAGCGCACCTACCCCTAAAGAAGACGATGGCCATCCTTAGCTGTAAGGGCTGGTTTTCTCGCACACGCAGTGGGTTAGAGGCCTTCTTTCTTCGTATACTAGTACATGGTGATTAATTGTATTTTATTGTATGTGGCTTATTATCGACCCCACTGTCATGCCTGGAGGCTTATCAGAGAACGGCGTACAAACTAACTTATGATCTGACTTATACTAACATCCATGCCTTGCCTGTGTTTCTAACACAGGACCTCCCGCACCCCAGACCAGCGTGCACCAACCGACTGCGCCACGGGAGATCGGCATGGTGATTAATAATTCGCCTTGTAAATGTAGCTAATATTCAGGGCGTGAACGTACAAAGTGCAATTTTTTTCAGCAAAGTTCTTAAACTGTAATGCAATTTTTTAACTTATCTATAGTGTGGAAAATGTACTGCTCATCAGGCTAACAATATAGAATTGCTACTTTTCCTATTGGGGAACTTCAATATGCATGAGTTGAGTGGAGAGATTTGGGCGGCTCTTAACAACGAGGTCTTGAGAGCCGGCGAGGGTGAAATCAAGTAAGAATGGAGCAGGGTCGGAATGCAAATGTGTGGGAAACGGGAGATCACAGAGAAAATCCTCCAACCAACGGCATCGTCCAGCACGATTCTCACTTGCGAAAATCTGGGACTGACCCTGCCGGGGATTGAACCTGGTTCGCCTTGGTGGAAGACGAGCAGGATAACCGCTCACCCGCCGCTACCCCTTTACAGTTGTTGTTGATCTTTGTTTGCTGATATATTGCGCTAGTTTATTTTGTTATATCTCTTACGTTTTCCGAAATTTTTAACTAAATGCCTCTTTCTTTCCACTTTCGATGGTGAATAACAATCTAATAGTCACTTCAGGTCACGTGTGTTTTACATATTATCTATCAGTTTATTGATACAGTTTTTAGGCCCCTACATCTCAACCACTCTGACGAACGAAAATACATTGAAGGCATCATTCCTCGATAAAAGTTCGAGAACTTTTTGAATTCTGATGGATGCGTAGCAAACATATTTACTATACACGATGTGAAAAAAAAATCTGTAGGATCCACCTAGACTGTTGAAATAAGGACTCCCATCTGGTGGGTCGCAGAAACTATCTAATTATTGTTAATATATATAGTATTTACAACTTAACTGTTTTTAGTATTCCTTTCTGGGGTTGTATTTGCTGCTGTAGGCGACAAATGGTTGCTTCAGTAGCGCACTGCATTCCTACCACAGCACAGATACTACCTCCAAAAAAAAAACTTCAACAATACTTGGATTGTTTCCGCAACATTAACGGTTGTAATAACCTAACAGACTATGCTCTTGCTTGTAGTGAATAGTTCTGAAATAAGGTTTGAGGGTAGCAGCAACAGAACATTCTGTTAGGTTATTATAACTGCGTGAAACCGCGCTTCTGTTAGCCTATCGGAATAAAGTGGTGACGATAATGAACACCAGTTTTTTTTTGCCCGAATTTGAGTCCGAAATTTGAACTACAGTATAACTGAGTAAGATGTGGATCGTTTTATGAAAGTACCTGGTCAATAGATTATGGGTTGTGTGTGTCAACGAGAGAACCAGAAGTATATTTAAAGTAAATTAAAAATGGAATCAAGTTAGCCAATAATGTCAGAGGCTCAGATTTATAATCATAAAATTCGCCGCTCTTGCCTTTCTAAATCCTCATTACCATAACCGATGTACAAAATTATCTTCAGTAGAGGGTTTATGGGGACTTTGGCACACTGGGAACTGGGACCGCAGCATCGGAGCTGTTCGTGCTCAGTTATTCCGGTCGGCCAGCGGCCATTTTGCATCCATGTGACCTTGGTATTACACCTTTGACCCCAAAAATCCAAAATAATCCAAAAAATGCAAAAAATTAATTATATTTTTTTATTAAATATTGCAAACTTTTTTCAAATTCTTAAAAAAATTCTTTTAAAAAACTTAAATTTTCAGAGGACCCCCACACTCCCTCTCCAACCATACTCATTCCACCATATTGGTAGGTGCAGTCCGACATCTTGGTAGGCGTTACAGCCACTGTCAGCCATCGTGATAAGCTTTCACAGCCATGCTCACCGACCAAATGACATCAGTTTTTACATGCTGCTCACTTGTATACTGTACGCACTGCACGTTAGTTTGTGTTGTCCTTCTTGGGTTGCCTCAGTAGATGACTGCTGGCTGTGTGGTGCAAACGTTAGCATGGCTGTTACCTTAGCAGGTCGATCGCTGACTAGGCTGAGAAGTTGTAAATTCGACCTCTCAACGTCTTTACACTTGTTCAACTTTCAGTGTTGGAGGTGCCTTGTTATCGTTTTGCTGCTGCTTCTCTCTCACGATGTGTCTTACACCAGCTCCTGGAATATGGTGTGTCTGTAATGGTAGCAATAACTTGAAAACATTCTAGGCATGAGACAGCCAAGAATCTCTTCGTCCTGTTGCTGATAGACAGCTCATAGCTGGGCGTCCGCACCAGCCCATCCCCAAAGGGCTTCCTGCCGAGTACACAGTAGACCTTTCACAGCAGTGGCAACAATACCATGTACAGATCCAACCAACAACTACAAAAACCATTGTTAGCAGACATTTACTTGATTACTGATTACGATAAAGTGAGCACTTTCGAAAGCCCTGCTTAAGAAGTACTTGTATGCACATTGTGTATTCTTCCGCCTTATGTGAAATTAACATTGCCATGGCCCTCATCACTTTATTCATGCATTGTTGAAGTGAAACTGTGAAATTATTAGAAAAGTAAATATTTTAGAAATTGTTTGTAGACGGACTTGTGCATTTGTGAGAAGGGGTTCTTTAGGCAGGTATGTAAAATCGGTATATCTGGTAAATGCTATACGCGATTTAAACGTTCTGTATGCCACGATAGCCGATAAATTTTTCCGACCACTACAACAGCATCCCATAATTTTCGCTTTGTCCTCTCGATGAGAGAAAGAAGTTCTGAGCGATGTTTAGTGGTGTTATGAACTGTTGTCATTGACCTAAAAGTGAGTAGGGTCGACAGAATCGATGTCCTCCACCAACACCAGTTTATCTGAAGTAATATTTTAAAGAGACATGCTAAAATTTACAGATAGATGTGTTAAAACAAAATAAATTGTTACCTTGTACTGTATTACTAAATTCCTCTTGTAAAGGATCATTTATGTGTGACTCGACTAGTCTGCCACCCTGGAGCCTGATGTGTCTCTCTCGGCTATTGTTATGTACCATCCTTCGACTTTCCGAGATCTTCATGGTGCTCACATTGCCAGCTGACTGCCTGGGGCAGACTTTTAGATTCCCACAATGTTAATTGCTTGAACAATGTCAGTCGGGTGGAACACGTTCTGCAGCTAGTGTTGTGGGTGTTGGCTGTACTCTGAATTTGATGGTTTCATTTCACTCGCTTCGTACGGAAGACGTTTGCCATTCTGTTGTACTGACAAGAATGGTCTGCTCTTGTCTAGCATCATCTATATTAGAGTACAGCACCCGACACTTGTGTAATATGTAATTGCAATGTTTGGTAAGTGTTTGCAACTATATTCCTTTACAATTTATTCTTTATCAGTTTGCATCACTGTTCAGCAGTGTTGTCCTTAGCGCACATGTGCTTTTCGGTTTCGCAATTTTTTTTTACTAATGGGATATACAGTGTTTGATGATCGCATAATATACTTAGGTTGTTAAACGATTTCAGATATTTGCTTTCATTATTTTTTATATCTGTTTGCATCAGCACTTAGTAGTGCCGCCTCTCTTGCTTGACTAATGGCTTAAAAGTATGTTGTCTTGTGTCAAGCAATGGAACACAGTCTTTACTAGTTGTGTAATGTGTATCGCACTTGACACATTGTAGTAATTTTTATAGTTGGCTTTTCTGATCATTCGTTCTTTCTCATGTCGGTGTGCATTCTAGCTTTTACTTAACTTCTTGGCATGATAGCAACACTGATATCACTTTTATGTTCTGTGGCTTCATCAGATAGTTTTTATATATTGTGATTCGTTATGACATCATGCTCGTGATGTACTTGCATATATGCCAGTCCTTTATTGTTTGGTACATAACTGATTTTTTTTATTTACAGGGCGATTTCTTATCTTTTACACTCGGGTTCCCCGGCCCTTGCCCTTGGCTGATGGTGCTTATTTATGTTAACGCATACATGTTTTAGTGTTAACGTGTGACTATGTATGTCTTGCTATCGGTACAATTGTATACCACTTTATTTTTTAATATATGGCTGGTTGTTAAGGGTTACCCAGGTTAACAATGACGCGGGGCGCCAGCCCTTGTGTTGGACTGATGGTGTATATTTATATTACAATATATGTATATGACTGTTACCCATTACTATGTACATCATGCACGCAGTGCATTTACATAAGATCTTTTTTCGCACTTACTTCTTTGTCGTATATTACTCATGCTAGCATTTATTTATGTATATATTGTCAAATTTATAAATATCTATATATGTACAACTTGAATTATGGTGGATGAAGTGAGGATAGCTGTCGCTGAGGGCGATCCGAGTTGGTAGACACCTGCGGTAGCAGACAACAAATACGGTGGTGGGTGATTGTCTGGTGCGTGCAGGTCGATGTGTATGAGTGTGCCAATTCAAACCTTACACTTCTTCATGCAACTGTAACTTTGCGACTCACTTGTTTGTATACGTAGATGTGTGTGCGGTCGTTACATCTTCCCGAATTTCAAAGTTTTGGGAATGCTGTCCAACTATACATATAACAGTGCTTAAGGCCTACTTGTCCTTATCTCCTTGATTGCAACAGGAAGTGATTAATGTTATGTGAAACTGGTGGTCGTAGCTTTGGTGGGTGGGAAATGACAGGCAACTATGCTTATAGGAAGGCTTAAGGTGTACATGTCCCTACCACCCTGTTTGTCATCGGAAGTGATTCCTATGATATAAATTTGGTGACTATATCTTCTGTGGGTGGGAAATGGCAGCCAACTATTCTTATACGAAGGGCTAAGGTTACTTTACCCTGCAGTCCTTTTCTTCGTCGGAGGCGATGAGTATGTTATGAAATTGGTGGCTGTATATTAAATGGTTCGGAAATTACAACCAACAATGCGTTTAAGTGGGCAGAGGGCATACTTGACTCTGCGGTCCTTTTCTTCGTCGGATACGATGAATATGTTATGAAATTGGTGGCTGTATCTTAAATTGTTCAGAAATTACAACCAACAATACGTATAAGTGGGCAGAGGGCATACTTGACCCTGCGGTCCTTTTTATTGTCGGGGGTGATACCTACATTATAAATTTGGTGGCTGTATCTTAAACTGTTCGGAAATTACAGCCAAGTATGTTTATAAGTGTGCTTAGGGCATACGTGACCCTGCGGCCCTTTTCGTTGTCGGGGGTGATGCCTATGTTATGAATTTGGTGGTTATACCTTATGGTTCGGAAATAACAGTCAACTATGCTTGTAGGTATACTTAGGGCATGCTTGAACCTGTGGCCCTTTTCTTTGTCGGGGGTGATGGCTATGTTAAGAATTTATTGACGTTATATTAAATGGTTCGGAAATTGCATCCGACTATGCTTATAAGTCGGCTTAGGACGTACTTTATGCGTGCGCGCGGTGCGGCTCTAGGCTAGCATGCGTGGGCAGGCTTCTCTCCGTGTCGCGCAGGTGGAATGACAGAGCAGAGACTTGTCCCTGCCAGGACGCTAGGTGAAAGGAAACCATAAGGAATATAAGAAAACCAAGGTGGAATGACAGAGCATGTTGAGAGAAGTTGCATGAGGGGGCTATGAATTCAAACATTCTTCAGGCAAGATGGATGGTGCGGGCATAGAATGATAGAGTGTGAATTTCTGGGTAACTGTAGATGAACATATTGGCTGTGACAGTAAAACAAGTGTTTTGTCGACTCAAGTACAGAACGAATCGTACATTTTTAGTATGCAGTACCTGAAACTGTATATTAAAATCTGTCTTAAAGGGCTTGGTGCATTCATTTTGTATAATTTCGTACGCTGCAGTGGCATGTCAAATTTCAAAACCGTAAAGAAATATCTTAACTGAAGTACCTTAGTCTGCTAAAATATTTGTCTACTAAATTAATAAAAATAATTATTAAGGACTGTTTTTTGTTTGTTTTCTACAATCTCTTACATAAATTTGTAGAATACGAACAATATTTATATCGTTAGTTCATGTCTTTTGGGCTATTAAATGATTGATACCTCGCGTCCTACACAAACACAAACACTAATCAAATAAATCACTCGTTCGCGGTACTAATTCGAATAAACGAATGGCTGAGAAGGTGGACGTCTCATTTTAGCATCACACCCGGAACATTCATCAGTCACGAAAATAATATTAAGGTTACAATAGATATCCTCCTGCCTTGGTTGACGTCTTGTCAAACGCTGGAAGTGTCAAGACGCGACAGCGAGCGTTTAGCAGTGCCTGTTGTCTTGGGCCGACCAGATCAACGTCATTTCACCTAGCAAGTGGATTCCTCACTATGCTCCGCTCGAGCTTATCAATCATGCTCACAACTAAAACTGTTCGTATGGATGTATCGAAAAGAGAAGTGCTGCCACTTTGCCACTGTTCCACAGCCGGTGTAGTGACTGACTGCAGCAGACTCGCTGTAATCTCTGCTTCTGCCATGCGCATCTCACGAAAACTATCGGAGCTCCAAGGCTGATGTTTTAAAAGTGTTCCGGAACAGTAAAGTGTTCAGGGAGTTGCGATCCCATTATTGTTTTTTGCTGTATTTTGAGTTTATATATGTTTTATGACCAATCGATTAATTTTTGTTAGTTTTATTTTCTTCCGCGTAAGATTGTGTACCTTGCAAGAAAATTACCAGACTTCTGTATGAAAGATAATTTGTGGTTTCATAATGAACAAACGAGCAAATATGAGCCTCATCTGGTGTTATTTCACTCCCACTACGAAGATGCTAAATGTGATATTTCGGGATTAAAAATAGAAATATAAGCACGCTATATGATCCTCTATGGGAAATAAAAACATACTGGTTTCTTGTGTCGCGACTAAGTCACTGATGCCGGAGTAACTGATCCTTCAGAGCTGTCTTAAATCACCCCTCTTTTCCCGATGCAGTTCCGAGAATCATTGCTCCGTAAAAGTAGCAGTCAAAGCCGTCTTTAGTTATTCGCTGTCTGCGCATACCAAACTGTGTGACGTCATCTAACTGCCGTGATTCCAGGTTGTGCACCGATTGAAGTGCTACCAGAAAAAAAGTTGAAGAAAATTTTAAGTCATCTAATCGCGTGTTTTAGTGCTTTAACTGTATAAGTTTTCCCCTGTTTGAGTGTTGTATGGTATAAATATTGTCGGTTATGACAAAGAATAAATTGTAAATGCAGAAGATGTAAATGTCAGGAATGTAAAGCAAATAAAAATGAGTTTTCAATGTTTGTTCTAAAATCTTTAAGTGGTCGAAAAATTGTTCGGAAAGTAGATTGGGTGTCTGTACAAAGAATAAAATGGACAGAGGCTTTATTTATTACCGGAAAGGTGCAACACATTATTTAAATTTGTTAATAATAATGTGTATAAATTAAAAAAAATATGTATATAAATATTACTTCTTCTTGATTTTGACTGTTTGTTTAACTCCATACTTACAGGCTTAGGGCTCATCAGTAGCAATTTGTTCTTCTGGGTAACATTTTTGCAATTAGGTGCAAGTGTGGTAGTTCTCGGTGTTTGCTTGAGACGTTCTGTATTTTTAGACTCAACGAGACTTCGAGTCCCGTGCGTCTCGCGGCAATGCATCGTCTGATAAAGGTAATATATTTTATGTCATGCACAGGGCTGAACATTATCAATTTATAAAATGGAGTAATTAAAACCTATGTAGCCTTGAATACACAATGAATCAAAATATGTTTTATTAATCGGAAAGAAAATGCTAACTAAATGTATAATGAAAAATGAAAACGTGACATAAATGATGTAAAATGCATGATATAGATTAATTTAAAAATTATAAAATTTCAATAGTAGACTGTCCTCGCGCAGCAAGACACTCATTAAGAAGTCACACGTGATCACCATGATGTCTCCAAATTAAATTCTCGGAGGATGGGTCGTCCTGAGAGGAAAAAAATTCGAACTGCCGTAATTATCAGTGTAAGGTGTATTTTTTGGCGCTCTTGTGGTAGACAAGTCGCGTGCACATTTAAAACTACCGGGGTGTTTTCAAGTGGTTGCCTACCCTTCGAGGAAAATATTGCTCAGCTCCAAAGTTCTCATTCGACTGAAGCTGAGGACAGAGAAGAGTAGGGAGGTATGGGAGGTTCGAAATTGAGGTCTTGAGAGCCGATAGGGGAGAAACGAGGTGTATATGGAGCAACACCGGAACGCAATGGTGGGGGAAACGATATATCCCTGAGAAAACCCACCGACATGAGGGATCGTCCGCTACGATTCTCACGCGCAAAATTCGTGAGCGGGTCCGTCGGGAATCGGACCCGATTCACCTGGGTAAGAGGCAAGCGCTCTAGCCATTATACCACCGTGGCCCCTCCCTGCTTGTTGGCTTGCCTGATATTGCGACCAGCATTAAACGCATGAAGTGGTGTTATGCTAGCAATGTAATGTTCAGTTTTAGAATCCTGGTCCATGTGGCGGTGTCAGGTGAAGAGACGTACTTCCCCAATCTATCCTTGGTGGAGCATCGAGAACATGACGACCGTTCTGTCTTATGATGGTATTTCTGAAAAGTTGAGTCCTGTGTATACAGAACGAATAATCACTGGCGTGTCATTCATCTGTCTGATGGCATGTTTATGGTGCGTGCGGATGTACGCGGGCTCATGTCGGCATGCAGTTGTCTATCACGGTCAAATTGCCTAATGTCCACACTTCGGTGGTGCTTCTTGTGTTCCCGAAGAAACTAGATATTCAGAAACTGATTTCGCTTTTCAATTTATTTTGGCTTTACAATAGAATTCTTCGCGCGTTGCGTTAAAATACCAAATGTTTTATTTCTGTCTTTATATGCTTTACATGTTGCGTCAAAAAAAAAATTGGCAATATTTTAATATCTTCAATAAGTTGAAGAGTATCTTGTATTTTCCAGCAAGTGGTCATTAAAGCCAGATTCAGCGACCAAAGCGCGCTGCTGTAATACTGAAACGTTGTGATACATCAAGAGCTACCACATGACATCGTGAGCTGTGGAGAGGAAGTAGGTTTGGTGGCTGGCAAGAAAAACCAAGGTCAGTTGCAGCTTGCCATTTTATATCTGTCACTTTCCCACATCAACATATACATGCCAGTGTTTTCACACACAAGCTGTGGGGCCACTTTGGTGAAATAGTCGGAATACTCGCCTCCCACCCACGCGAATCGCGTTCGATTCCCAGCAGGGTCGCTCCCGGATTTTCGCATTTGGGAACCGTGCCAGACGATGCCGCTGGTCGGCGGGTTTTCACGGGGATCTCCCGTTTCCCCCCACCATAGCATTTCGGTGCTGCTCCATACTCATCTCACTTCATCCTTATCGGCTCTCAAGACCTCAATGTTATGAGCCTCCAATATCTCTCCACTTTACAAAGATGTCTGCGAACTATATGCGGGCTGTCTGCGGAGAGTCTGATAATAATCGTGCCACGTTACGGCGTGCATACAGTTGATATACACCTCGCATACAGCAGCCCTTTTGTATGCAGGCAGGTGAATGCTAGGGAGTACTCGCCTTTTAGAATCAGGTACAGGAGGAGTGGAGGTGCGGAGACCCGGACATATACCATAAAAAAAACTTAACACCAAAATCATATTACAATTCGCGCGTGCGCACCGCTGGACTCAGCAACATTTGCGTGTTGGCCAACCTCCCACGTCGTCTGCGCCACAGAGACACTTTCGCAGTGTGAGGAGCCAGTGGAACCGAGCGAGAACTGTCCAGTTAACATAACACAGCCTGTAATTGTGCTAATTTCCGGCCCCCTGGTGCTGACAGCTGTCATAAACGTTGACTCGCTCATGTGTGCTCACACTGCAAAATGCCTGCACGTCGATATTTTTTTCGGTGAAGAAAAAGCAAATGCTTCCCAACCTAAACAGGAAATATTTTGAAACGCGACAATTTGACGGATAATTGAACTCAATTATTAGTTCGGGGGATGAATAAAAATATGTCGGTTTATTATTGGTAACAACGGTGATAAAATGTGAATGTCATCCTGCAGATCTGGGTTCGTTAATTTCTCGTTATTGTGATCTTCCTTGCTGAAATCGTGGAAACACCGCTGTCACTATGTATTCGAGTATACTTTAATGTTTCATATGTTAATCATTTTCCTTAATCACGGTGATCTGAAGAGCACCAATGCAAGCGCATTAAACAAATAATATAAAAAAACATTAACGCTGTTTGAGATATAGTCATTCTCGCATCAACCTTATTTCTGGTAAATACTTACAAAATAACACTTCTTAGGGTGTGAATATTGGAGATACCGATATCCTTAACAGTTCAAGACATCGTAATCAATGTGAATAACACTTACGATGATGGACTCTTTATTTCATTATAACTTTGGTCTCATCTCGCTTTTTGTGGATGCATACGTTAAAATGTGAGAAATGTCTTAGGAGTAGCATAACAGGAGAGGTTTGGGTGGCTCTTAACAACAAGTTCTTGTGAGAAATATCCTGAAAAAACTTAGCCTGTGTGAACTATTATGGCCCACTGCTCGGCGTGTGCCTAAAGGACAGCCATGCTATAAAACAGGTCTGTCAAGAAAATGTTTAGTTAAATATTAATCCAGGGTGTTGCCATTATAACTATATCCGTTTCACTTGCGTACGTTTTCTAAGCGAACAAGTACTTCTACTTAAATGAATAAAAAAATTTTAATACACGAAATACAAAGCAGCGAACGTACAACAACTTTTCTTGAAATTAGTTTTTTTATATCAACAGCAGACACATATGCGATTCTGGTTTGCATTACTTGAAGAAATAGTATTTTTTTTACATGAAAAAGTCTAGAAAATGCTGTGTGTTATAAAATCGTATTTTTACATTAAGAATTAATATTTCACTTTTTCAGATATCATAATTTTTTTGTAGTCGCAAAACATAATTCTAAATAACTGCATTTAGCAAGCGCATGCTTCTTCATACACATTAAGCGTGGATAAAAAAAAAAGTCTAAACATGAGGTGCGGATGATGACGATGATATGAAAGCTGTGCAGGCATATGCGCGAGCTGTACACCGCAATGAAATTCAGAGCATTCACAGCCAAGAGGATTTGATTTCGCGCGCCGTTACACCGGCGTTTGAATCATTGGACATTTTCGAAATGAAGTTTATTAACCAATTTAACGGTCGGCAGCGCCCGCGCGAGGTATAGAATAGGGGTTTAGAAAGGGGGGGGGGAGTTTGGTTGAGTGCGTGCACGTGAGAGCCTGGAAGATACTAAGCGGAGAGAGGCGGGGGAGGATTGGCGAGGTATAGAAGTGCGTTGAAGCTTGACCACAACCCCTTCCACGACAAATCCGAAGATAAAACGACTCCCGTACGTACGTATATCGCCATCACGGCGGGTATACGTGCACCTGTGATTTTTTATTTTTTTTACCGTAGATATCGAACAGAAGTTTAGTTACGCGAGCCCCTTACCCCAGACATTTTTACAGCGTTCAGTGGGCGAATTTGACAACCCCTGCAGAATGTTTACGACACACCGGGATGTGTCGTTGAGCGGAGGCGAATTTCCTAACGCAGCTATTGGCTCGTATCGAGAGATGATATCGCTCGTTCGGCACAAGACCATTTCGGAGGAATGCCTACCTATGGAATGGAAAGTACCCTCTGTAATCAGATTTATGTTGGCGTCACGGTTTTAAGATCCGAAAATTCATTCGCCTCCTACATCATCAAATTAATATTTATTGTGTCTCTGATACAACTGAATATATATATTTTTTTTAAGAATAATCTTTCGTAGACCAGTTGGAAATTTAATAGATATGTGTTAGATAGATGTGGTTTCCTGTACAAATTAAAGAGATACTGTAGTGCAAAATGGTTTTAAATTGTATAGAAAAAAAATCATTTCAGAATTCATGAATGTTTACCCAACAATTTTAAACCAGTGTTAAGAGATGGAACTATTTTCCCATCCGTTGTTACCAACTTTAGTGGGCACGTGCCATGCAGAGCGCCATGTACGTAGGATCAGTGAAAATTTTCAAAGGTTCATTTCAAAAGTACTCAAATTAACGTGGACAGTCTTTCAATAAAGTTCACGTACCTTTCATCATTTCCATGCATGACTGCGTGAAACTTTTCCCGAATTGCAACTTCAAAGCGGGAGGAATGTTTAAACTAACGCGATGCCGGCGTTGGAAACATCGACGGCTGCGGCGTTGTTTGGGCTCAGATCCAGATACTACAAGTCATGATCTGTTTGCCCGCGGCCATCTAGGGTCCCGCCCCATACCCGACTCCTTATGAAGCCATCAATCAATCGGTGAGAGCCGAACTGGCTATTCGGGGGTGGCCGGAGGGGGGGCGTCATCGCCACATCTGCTGGCATCAATCACCCCGCCGGACCGTTGGGAAGGGGATGGAACGCCCCACCCCCTGGGGGACGATCTCTCGAGGGGTCCCGCGATGCTCCGAGGTGATGCCACGACGGCGTGATTAGGTCGACCCGTCGCGTGGGAGTGGGGCATGTCGGATGGCCGGATGGAGAGTCACATCAGAGACCTCTTGATTCCAACGTTACCTCCTCCTCCCCGGATCACGAGAAAAATCCCTGTGGGTATTAACCACCAAAAGCACACTGCCTTACAATCCCTAATGTCTCACTTTTTCTCCTTTCTCCATTCGGTGTTTTCCTTCTGGGTGGCTGAAAAGAAATCGCCACTGGATTTTACTCATATCTTAAACTCTAAATCTGAATCAGTGATTTCAACTAGTAAAATTATTTTACTGAATATTCAGTTAATGAGCAGTTATATACCGGCAAAATAGTGAAATGCTTTGAGGGTTTACTGCCAGACCAGCGAAACTCACTAGGAATCAGCAGAAACCACTGCCTGTTCAGTGGATATCAGCAAGAAAATGATCAGTAGAATTTGACTCGGTCAAGTGCAGAAGGTTGGACTGATATGCAGCCATTTTCGCTGATTTAGAGAAGTTTTGAATGTTTCGATTTTAGAGTGTACAGATGAGGTAGACCGTATTTAGTTTTTTGAGCATGTCCCCAACATTTACTCTCCCATAACTAGTGCGAATGTCACATTCACATAATCAACAGCGAAGGGAGTTTTTTTTTTTTACATTTGAATTTCTAACAGACCAACCCCTTCATATGAATCAAATTCTTGACTAACTTGAATACACTCTTGTTGCATTGAAATTAGGTAAGATTAAGTATACAAACACATTTAATCACTTGCTTACAAAAATGGCCTTCTAACCTCAGAACCTATCCACGTTGTCCTTCATAGTGATATTGGCAGAAAAACAGTCCGATTTTGGAACACGGATAGTGGCTGCTGCGCAGCAACTGGCGTCCTCACTCTACCTCGTTTTCCCTATACTGTTTTACTCTGCGTTAACTCAGTTCCACCCAATCATCGACGGATTCGCCATACGAATTAAAATCTTCAGCCTATCTGCCAATATTCCCTAGGCGTGCACTGTCAGATTGCCGATCATTGGTTTGCAAAATTTTACTAACGCAATGCGAGTAAAGTGAGTGGAGAGATTTGAGCGACTCTTAACAGCGAGGTCTTGAGAACCGATGAGGGTGAAGCGAGGTGAGTATAGAGCAGTGCCGGAATGTAAGAGCGGAGAAACGGAAGATCCCCGAGAAAACCCGCCGACCAGCGGCATCGTCCGTCACGATTCCCACATGCGATAATCCGGGAGCAAACCCTCCGGGAATCGAGCCCGGTTCGCCTAGGTGGGAGGCGAGTAGTCTAACCACTAAACCACCGCGGTCTCCCGCTAATGCAATGTAATATGTTCACTTTATCACTCGGCGTTACAAATGCACGGTAAATTTTTTGTCATGGCATGGAGGGACATAATCACAAACAAAAATCCGATAGATAACGTTGTTGGTATTTCTATATAAGTTATAATATTTAGATAGAACCAGCAATTAACATGCCGGTTGTAACTTCTATTAACTATCAAAGAGCATTACGGATGTGAATATTTGGTTCTTAGAGAATTTTAATTTTCTCTGTGTCTACTCATTGTGTCTCGCGTGGTCATAAAAGAAGGGGCGAGAATAACTCAATAAACATGTTTATGCTGACGACGTAAAGCACGTGTGCAAGTTCTACCACGGTACGACTTAGATCCTAAAAGAGTGTTGCCCATTGCAAAATATGAACCTGAATGACAGTGAACAATCATCGGTGGTTTGAGCAGATGAGGGGCCCAAATGTGAAGATAATCGAATGCCTTGTCGTGGTAATTCCACTTGCACACTGGCATTTTCTATGTAACGAATGAATCTGGCGTCGAGCAGCTGACCAACTGTAAAATGTTCTGTAGTTGAAGAAATATTTTTGATAATTTGTGCTACCGGAGAGTGCAATTCGGTTTAACAACTAAACATAATATGTGTCTTGAGTTCCTTGTTATTCAATAGTTTACTATAGGTAAATAATCGTACCTGTGTAATTTTCTGCAAGTGCACTCAAAAATTTGTGCCTTGAATGGACGCCCATGTTTTCACAAAACTGCCTGTTTCACCCGAAAAATTACTAAATATATTAATTATTTTACGAAAAACTCACTTTTTTTCGCCAAGAAAAAAAAATGGAAATATGAGGAAAGCAGATCCGAAACTCCGCGAAGCAAGTGCCGAAGAGTCCTCGTGCGAGCAAGAGTATTAGAGGCTCTCAACGGAGTGAGTCATTTAATACCCAGAGAAGTAGAGGAGGATTCGAGACTCCGAGTCAGGGCCAGAGGACATGGGCCACTCCCCCGACCTTCATCCTGCACCTACCACGTCCACACCGCGTTACCTCACCATCAACCCTCATCAAACCCTTCTTTACCCTCACCCCAACCCCCCCCCCAAGCCACCAGGAAATCATTAAAAGAATCGCGAAATACTTAACTGAAATGTCAAAAAATTGAAGAATACCTCGTTCATTCCAAAACCCTCTACTCACACCCTATCCACCCCCTACTCGTCAAACACCAAAAAAATCGGGGAAAATCGCACAAAATATAGAAAAGTTATAAAATAATAGAAGAAAATTTAACACTTAATAAACTTAACACGCCACACCAACATAACCAACCTCTCCTCAACATCCTCACAAACACCCACCAAAAAAAATTAACGATAGTAAAAAATCAAAAGAAACTAATAAAAGTTTAGGAACCTACTATGTCCCTGAATGACACCCATGCTGGATGCTGGTGACCTTGACTTCAATTATCATGAAAAACGAAAAACCGAGGAAAAATTGTAAAAATGTAGAAAGAATCTAATAAAAGGTTAGGAACTTATAACAAAACTGACTCCGACGCCCATGTTGGATGCCAGTTACCTTGAGCTTACCCCAATTACTTTGAAAACGAAAAAAACTAGGAAAATGGTAAAAGTCTAATAAATCCTTAAAAGTCGATGAACATATTACATTACTGACTCTGACCTCATGTTGGATGGTGGTGATCTTAACCTTGACCGTAATTACCTTAGAATAAAAACTGAGAAAAAAATTGCAAAAGATCGAAGAAATACTTGTACAAATCGACGAACATAATACATTACTCACTCTGACCACTATGTTGAATGTTGGCGACTTTAACCTTGACCCCATTCACATTGAACTCAAAAAGTTTAAAAATATTGCAAAAAATCAAACAAGAATAAACGTTATAACATTAAGGAAAAATTTACGTACCTACTTTAAAACAAAAAATCATGTTGGATGTGTGTGAAACTGAGGGTTCGATTCTCGTATAGATAGCACAACACAGCCACTCCACGACTATTAGCAGCCGAATGAACCCACAACTCTGTATTCCATTGGCTACATATACTACCAATGTTCCGATACCCAAAGCTAATTACTGACTTTACATAATGCACAAAACCCCACATCCGCCCATGCCACCATCGTACCTCTCGTCACTCCACCTCCCTTACAATATAATCGCCATAGCACGACCCCTCCCCCTCAACATCCACACATGTCACCAGCCCACCACCCAACTATATCACAACCACCCAATAACTCGCCATAGCTCGCCTCCACACCATCCACCCTCGCCATCGTCCATCCACAACGATTCTCCACCGTTCACCCTTTCTATAAACGAAACCCCAGCCGGTGCCTGAAGAGACGTGCCTTTACCCAAGACTTGCTCCTGCCAAGACCAATTACTGAAAAAATTGGAAGAATAGCGGTCGATACCAACCCACCATACCACCCACAATATATCACCCATCTACACCAACAGTCGATGATGACAACCAACCTCGAAAAAGTAGCCTAATACGAATTTCGGTGCTATCCTCGTCGTACAAAATCTTCGCAAAATTGTCGCAAAACTTGGGAAAACTTCACAAAACATTTGAACCATAGCTGACCATAACAAAGGGTCACGCCAAATGTACAGGCAAAACCAACAAGTTGTGAAACATTCCTCATGAATATTCCTCAGTTCATTCGTTCGCCTTATAGAACTCGGCCGATTTTAAGCGACCCGAGTAAGGCATAGTCCTTTAGATCCTACATGGCCCTCCGGCACTCACTCGCATTAATTTTGTCTAAAACACTCTCTCGCAATTGACTGTACACATCACTAATTTAATAATTATTTTAGAGGAGCTGAATTGACTGAATAAAGAATTAAACTTGCATTATTATGTATACGTAAATTAATTTAATTATTAATTATATGCATTTCATTTTTCTAATCATATCATACATTCTACATTTGTATATTTATCATATGTTTGCAGATCATGGATAGTAGCAAACAGTCTCATCTAATATAACATCGATCATTCAGTTCACAAATTATTGTAGATATCTCATTACAATGCGAGAAATACCCATCTTGTTGGAAAGTGATAAAATGTCTGACTCTATCGGCCAGTTCATTTGGTTCTTCGAGAAATAGGTAGCCAGTATTATCAGAGTCTTCTGCCTTCTTCATGTCGCGTCGTTCAGAGTATGTGGATGGTTGTGGATGGATAATGGCGAGGGTGGATGGTGAGGGGCGAGTTATGGCGAGTTATGGGTGGTGGGGGTATAGTCGATTGGTTGGCTGGTAGCATGTATGGATGTTGAGTGTGGGGGGTCGTGCTATGGTGATTATATGATGAGGGAAGTGGAACGTCAAGACGTGAGATGGGGGCATGGGTGCAGGTGGGGGTACGTGTTTTATGTAAAGTCAGTAATTAGCTGTGGTTACGGAAGTTTGGTCAGCTATATAGCCAATGGAATACAGAGTTGTGGGTTCATTCGGCTGCTGATAGTAGTACCAGATAGTGGTTTTGCTGTGCCATCTTTACGAAAAGTGAACCCTCAGTGCCACACACATCCAATATGGTTTTCTTCTTTACATTAGGCATGTAAATTTTTCCTCATTGTTTTTACGCATATTTTTCTTTAATTTTCCGCAATATTTATTGACTTTTCGAGGTCAAGGTGAATGGGGTCAAAGTTAAATTCGCCAACGTTCAACATGATGATCGGAGTCAGTAACGTATTATGTTCGTCGATTTTTACAAATGTTTCTTAGATTTTTTGCAATTTTTTTCTCAGTTTTTGATTTTAAGGTCATTGGTGTAAGGTCACCAACATCCAACATGGGGTTGGAGTGAGTGATGGAATATGTCCGTTGATTTTTTTCGAATTGATTAGATTTTTACCATTTTTCTTGATTTTTAAGTTCAAGGTCATTGGAGTGAAGGTCAAGGCCACCGGCATCCAACATGGGTGTCGTAGTCGGTGATGTAATACGTTGCTGAACTTTTATTAGTTTCTTTCGATTTTTACATTATTCTCGATGTTTTATTTTCAAGGTTATTGCGGTCAAGGTGAAGGACACCAGAATCCAGCATGGGTTTTGGAGTTAGTGAAGTTATATGTTCCGTAACATTTATTAGTTTATTTCAAAATTTGTAGAATTTATTCTTGGTTTTTTGAGTTCTATGTTGTTGGGGCTAAGGTCAAGGTCACCAGCATTTAGCATGTTTGTCTGCGTCAGTGACGCAATATGTTCCAAAACTTTTATTAGTGTCTTTCTATTTTTTACAATTTTTTCTCGGTTTCTCATTTTTCAAGGTTATTGTGGTCAAGATCACCAGCATCTAGAATGGGTGTCTGTTTCAGTGACATAACATGTCCCTTAAATTAAATTAATTTCTGTCGTTCTTAACGAATGTTTATTATTATTACTTGGCATTGGTGAGAGGGTTGGTTGGTGGTTGGTTAGGGTGGTAGGGCGAGTGTGCGGTTAATGTTATGTTTTCTTCAATTTTTGTAATTTTTATCGAATTTTTAAGATCGGGAGGAGTTGGAGCTGGAGAGCGTATGAGGTGAGGGTGGTGGAATGAGCGAGGTGTTAACATTATACGTTGTTTGACTTTTTAGATTTTTTTTTTGTTTTTTTGCAATTTTGTTATAATATTTGCCAGGAGTGGTTTAGGGAGGAGGTGAGGTGACGGTGAAGAAGGGTCCTGTGCAGGGTGGTGGGATGTAGCGGGGTGTGGATGTGGTAGCTATTGGATAGGGGTCGGGGGAGTTGCCCATGTCCACTGGACTTGGCTCGGAGTCTCGAATCCTCCTCTACTGCTCCGAGGATTAAGTGACTCATTCCACTAAGAGCCTCTGATCCTCTTGCCCGCCTGAGGACTTTTCGACTCTTGTTCCGAGCGGCTTCGGAAAAGCTTTCCTAATTTTTTTCCATTTTTAGGTTATTTATTGGTGTAAAAGTGATTTTTTGGTAAATCGATTAATTAGTGTAGTGATTTTTGGGGTCATACAGGCAGTTTTGTTGATAACATGGGTGTCCCAGTTCACCGGCCGCTTCAACAACCGAGTATACTGGAGGCTCCTAGCTCCTACTCCTTGAATCCTGCACCAAGTCCTACTACTACTGAGATTGCTATCCTCGTTAATATTGCCTCGCAGTGTATCTAAAGGAATAGTAAGTGCTCGCGTTATCCTGAGAATAGTAAAGGAGGGTGTGAATTAGTTGGAATGTATCTTGCTGAGCATTGTGGAATACAAACTTTAAATATTCATAACAAAGTTGGATATATAGAATTGAGAAGATATTTTTGTTCAGAAGTATTGTGAGATAATGAGCATTACTTCGCTTGCCAAACACGTTGAAATAGTATTCTGTCACACAGACCACTAAAGGAAAACAAATAGGTGAAAGTCTCTCGACATAATCTATTAATTAGCACTCGGTACGAAGTCACAAAATATAGCCCATTATAATAGTGCATTGTGGCTTTTCATATTTTTTTCATAAAAACGAGGTGTTAAAAGTATGAATAAAATAACGTGACTGAAGATTTACCAATGGCTAATTTGTAGTTTTCTGTAGTATGAAATTGAGGATATTTTCCTTATTCTCGTTGTTTCTAGTCGATGTCACATGTATGCTACTTTTATGGAATTTTTGCAGATTATGAAACATATATATGTTATTATCGCGAATTAGTTTATTCTATTGTGATGGTTCAGGCACTTCCCTATCTCATCTACCTATCTGCAACCCGTGCCATATCATACCTGGGTGGAGGCATTACGCCACTATGCGGTCAATAAAATAAATAAATAAAGGGAGGTACCGAAACAATGTAACTCGCTCTACAGACCAACATATCCATCCCTGAATCCCAGGGATTATATTAAGGTGCCGCCCCCTACAGGATGACCGATACCTACTGCAAAACTGGAAACCAGATCTAAAGACTACGACAAATTCCCTATTATTAATTCACACCTTAACTTATACTTTGGGGTCTCGATAACGGAAAACAAGGCAGTTAAACCTCTTAAATAATAATCTGATATAATGTGTAAGGTTTTAAAACAAATAAAATCAATTTAAATCTCAACACTCCCTAAAAAGTTATCTAGACAGATATTTAAGTTATTTACTTTAAAAAAAGACATAATTATTACTTTGCTCAAACAGCCATAAATAGACGTTACACCTAAGCCTGAGTGCCATTCTGGGGGGCAGCCCACATAAAATTATCTAAGCGCCTTAATTTCCCTGGACATTTAACATCAGGGTCCCTACCTTAATCTTAAGATTAAGCGTAACTCCGACATTACTGATCTACGGTCCCTCGACGTACTACGGCAGCCCACCGCCACCGAACCCTCATACGCCACCGGATGGCATTTAGTGTTGTGAGACCGGAAGCCGAAACTCCCATAACTCACTGGGTGTTTGTGAAGTAAAATCCACCCTGGCACTTTCTCAAATATGGCAGCCCCTCTCTATCCCCGGACTATAAAGGCTTCCGCAGGATAGGAGTTTAACACAAGTCTTGGCTGGGATAACAGCAAACATCTTACAACTCGACCAGTCGTTTCGGCGGACTCGCAACACAATGACGCACTTCACCATGTCACCGACGTCAAACGAAACCCGGCCCTAGGTGAGCCCTCACCCTCGCCTAGGCGTCATCAAGCACTCTCCGCGGTCCCGATCCGCACTGTCTCGCGACCAGCCATCAACTCCTAGACCCCGTAGAACGCCTCCCCCCCCCCCAACTGCCCTGCGTACCTGGCTTCGACAGCTGCTGAGCCAACGATATTTCGTCTTTAAAGTTTAATGAGCATGGTGAGTTCATGTTATTATGATGGCGTTATTGCACTGTGTTCATTGCCGACCATGAAAATGACTAAAAACGCGCGCGCACACACACACAAACATACACACACACATACACACACACACACAACTTTGCAGGACAATAACGAAAAAGCCTTTTTTACAACACCACAGACTGATCATATGGGAAAGCTGTTTCCTTGCCAATAGAAAACAAGTATCTATAAAAATTAAAACGACCAATGACGGACAACCGTTTCTGTAATAATAACTTGTTCGTCCGTCTTTCAGTAGTTTTAATTGTATACATATTTGTTTTCTATTGACAAGGAAACAGCTTTTCCTAATCATCTATCTGTAATGTTGTGAAATGTTTTTTTTTTTTTCGTTGTTGTCTTGCTGAGTTCTGTGTGTGTGCGTTTCTTATTTAGCCTCGTGGTCGGCAATGGACAAAGTCCACTCACACAATTATAATAACGAGATGTCGGTTGACGGCCACTTCCCCGTCGTCCCCCGCGCCGGGGGAAACTGCAAGCTTCACGGAAGTGGAACACTGAGCCCACGGACGACAGCGGCCAAGAAACAAGTTCTGACGCTCACATTTTTGGCAGAATTCCGAGAATGTCAGGCCTCGACAAATGAAGCAAACTTGTGAACAGAAGTGAATTTTTTAATACCGCATTATGTCCTACAGGACAAGTCTTGACATTTATTAAGCTATACATTTGAGTAGATTGTAATTTCCACTTATGACTAAGTACTAAATTTTTAAACATTCTAAAATAAAGCAAGTAATTAAAAAAAATACGTCTTTGAACTACTACAGTCTTGCAGTCCTCCCAGTCGCCGGAAAGAAAAATCAAACACAGGGCAACAATAATTCAAAAATCCAAATTTTCTAACCTGATATTATTGCAATACTTTTGGAAGTCAGTTTTAAAACCGTATATTATTAAAAAAACGTGCTCATAAATGTCTTGCCCATGAATACAAACCAAAATATCGGGTATAGTAGGTCGCGTTTTTCTGAATTCGGCACCGAAGTTACCCCAGATCAGATATAGTGATGTTACAAAACTTTTACTTCAAGTATGACTGCATTATTTTTGTAATGCAGTTAAAACTCTTAATATCTGCTACGTAGAAATCATGTAATATATCAGCAGGTAAATGTATTTCAAATTTAGTGGGTATGATAACAGTCAGCATTGAAGAGTCCTGACTGGGTACTAAAGTGCTGAATTTTATAGCTGAAGACGGAGTTATTAGTTTACATATTCATTCCGCTGAAGTACCAGTTTGGTGTACAAAAACTGCCCTGAAACGCCATAAACTTAATTTTCACAAAGTTTTCCAAGTTTAAAAGCTCATATCTGCAGAATGAACATATGAGTTTAAATATGTAGGAGAACAAGACGTCGACATAAGTTTTTACAAATATTAAAATTGAACTATTAAAAAGTGCTGATACTTTATTTTCCATGTTAAAGGTATTCAATGTGGCAAACATGAAGAGAGTTCAATGTTTCAAGAACTGTGTAGACGTTTTTTTATTTCCATTGAAATTAAACAACTCTTACATTAATTTTTCCTTTTGATATACATATCTCTAATTAACAGATGAATATTGTTGCATTTTTCCACTCACATAAGATAAATAGTAGCTCTCATATTCCATATTTTACGTAACCGATATTAAAACTGCATTGTAAATATAATCTGCTGGTTGCTGAAGTTTTTACTACAGTAAAGATTATTTATTTTATACATTCTAAGACTTTCGAAAGAGTACGTAATACGCAAAACACATTAATGGACTTACCTTATATATCTACAGTAGGGTGCGTGACGTATCAATCAAATTGAGTATTTATTTATTTTTTAATGAATAACGTGATAATTTGTTATATTACAAAATTTGTATTCACGACTTATCACTCTCGCCTAACGCTTTCCTACTTAAAATAAAATCTCCGACATAAGCAACTAATGAACTTTCTTTTAACATACACTTCAATTATTTTCAGAATTACGCTCAAAATGGCAAAAACCTTCTTTTAAAATTAATATCGTATGTTTTTTATTATTATTCTCTTACGTTCGGCAGGAAATGCAATAGTTAATATTTGAGTAGGCAATTTTTAATAAATACTGTAGCATACAAGACTGCTGTTGATTACGTGTATCAAGATATCGCCGAAGCATTTTCCAAATCTGAATTCCTAGCCAAAATGACCGAATGACTAACTTGATGCGGCCAAACATGAAAAAAATCAAGGCTTCACGAAATGTGTCGTTTAAACAACGACCACGGAGATCAAATGGCACCAGAGAGCTAAAACGATAACCATTCCACAGTTTTCACTAGTTTCAGAAATGGCCGTTCTTTCCGCGTGCAAACACAAACGCTGCCCCCTGCAGTCGTTTGCCGCTTGAGAGGGCTCCGTAGAAGCCCGTCTCATCATCTGACCAATCAGCCGCGTTGTCGGACATCTCTATTGAATTTCTTCAATCATACTGGACACAACGAACCCGTCCCTCGATGAATTTCAAAACTCCATCACGCATCCGGTGTCTGGTGAACCCGTCTCCCTCTCCCTTCTACCACCCATCCAACCAACCGCATTTCGTATTACCTCGGTGGAAACGAAAAAAATAAAATTTGCGCAATTTTTTTTTGTCATTCCCGCGAACAATTTATCGGAATTATTAACTTGACACTCTTTCATTCTATTTCAGCCTCTCATTCGCATCCCACGCAGACACAAAGTCATCGAGGAACTTTCTACAGAGGGGGAGAAAAAAAAGCCATATATTGAAGCGGAAAAATCTTTCTCTTTTTTTTCCTTACCCTCCCAAACGTGAACACAGGGGATGTTGGAATAAATTAATGTCTAGTCGATAGGAAGCGTAGCGGAATTCGTCAGATGTGAAATATGCGGCTGTTGTACGAGTTGGTCGGGGAGTTTCGCGGGGGTGAAGAGGTAGGGGGGTTAGAAAGGGGTGTAAAGGTGGTTAGTGGGTTTTGGAATGGGGGGAGGGGGTTGCGACGGTGGTTAGATGCGCTGGGTAGGTGGCAACTGGCGAAGCGTGTGGGGTGGTGAGGGTGGGGTGTGCTGGCGTAATTCAGTTGGGGCTCATTTCGCTTGCCCGAAGCTAACGCCCCCATAACCCACCCCCCTTCCCAAAACACTGCACCCCACGGACCACCACCCCCCGTGCGAAATAGCCAAGTGCGCTGACGTTTCCCACATAGCGCGCACATGTGACCAGACAGAATATTCTCTTCGCCCGCTTCCGCTGACAATAAAATGTAGTGCTACTCGGTGGGTGTGTTACCCGCCACTATTTCGTCCCACTGTTACTTTCCGGCCAATTAAAACGTCCGGGAAATAAAACTGTACATCGGTAGTACGCGTAAAATTGGAAATATCGTCATAGTTGGATACTTCGAGCAATTTTTTTGTTACATGGAAAGCATTATAAATGTTTATTGAATTAACGTTAACCCAATTATTGCACATTTAGGGCAGACACTTCATCGAAAAGTTAGTATAATTATGTGTCCATTATTTTTTATATGTTTTAGAAGGAGACTTATTTTTTAAGTTGTCAATGTTACCCTTGTGTGGGACAGCTCTGATCAGTCATTAAAAAACGACAAATTCAAGTGTTTCTGGTCAATGTATCCACATCAGGAAGTTACAATGACCATCAAAATAACAAAAATAATTTAGTAAAACTTATTTAAGATATCGGTGTTGTCAGCAGTGGTACTTTACTTTTTTGCTTTAAATATATACTTAAAAGAATAAACTGAACATATGAAAGCATTATAAACATTCCAACATGCTCTACCCCATTTGATAAATGTTTTGTCAAATTTAAAAAAATTGCCAAAGTACCCATATTTGACGGTATATTTCCGGTGTTTACTTATATTTCGTGCAAAAGGTATTCTTTGATTTAAGTATTCCTGGCTTAAAAATTGGGTAATTCACACTTTCAAAATTTCTGTAAGGGATGTGTTGTTGAAATTTGGTTTTAAAATTTATTCAAGCCTTAGGTAAAAATATTGGTTTGCGGAGGGAAATACGACGGCATCAACACTAAGTGTGTTATATAGAACTCTTAACGAAACATAAACCTAATCTATTCTGTCATTAGAATAAAATTAGAATGGTATCATTAATGTCGATTAGAAAGCTCACTTACTCCTTCGTAGGGCAATTTTTTAATAGATAATTTTCTTATTTCTCAGAAGAATGTGCATGGAAAATGTTTATTTGCGTGTATACTGTGTTCACATATGTAGGATACTTGTATGTATTTATTATTATTTTAAAATAAATGTATCGCTTCTAACCAATATCGTACACAATCTACTAAAAATCGAAATTATAAAATACAACATGGTGAATGTCGTGAATCATATGATTAACCTTTTATTATACTGAAAATTGTAACCGAATAAACTCCATATTGTAACAAATGACTATTTCCTGCACCTTACTTTTGTTCGTTAAGACATGCAACGTTTTTAATTTGTTTATGCGCCCAGGTAATTTAAGGTTTATCATGTTTAAGTTTTATTTAAGTTGGCAACGTCTGTAAGGTTTTAAAATCAGCGCAACTTTTCTTTTGTACATACTGCTGTGAATCCATTTAGTTTCCTTCATAATTAAGTTGCCTTTCCTGTTTACGGACGTAATTTTTTGTAAAACGTATTACAGTAATAATATTCTGCAAATAAAAATACCATGTAAAAATATTTTACTTACTCAAACATACACTGTAAAAGATGTTCTGGTAAACTTCCTAAGCTCTAATGGAAGTTTTTCACCTATTCATTGTATGCGAATAATACCACACATCAGACTGCAAATATAGGAATGTTTAACGTCGCTTTAATAAGAAGTTGGGGATTCCCTATGCATTTGACCGTTCGGTGAGTGAATGTAGGAGCGCTACCATGTATATATGAAAAAAATAATTTACAATACGCACTTTCTCAGTATTCATAGACACTGATGTGGTAAATTGAAGGGGTGGGGGAAGAAAGTGTAAACCCTGATTTGGGTGGAAATAGGGTTTATTGCGCTTGATGTTTTTTTGGCAACATATACTGAAAACTGGTTGCGTGTAGTTAAATTTTCCTCCACTAGAATGTGCTGGCTACTCTGTGCACCTTTTTGACTGTGGATGTTGATGTGTATTATTTTGGGTCAAGACAGTCCTACCCTACTGTGCCAACATAGCAGGCGTATCTCGTTCTCTTAATCCTGTTCAAAGGAGATTAATCTACGATTATTGGGGTAATGATTATGATGAACCTGGGGATTAAAATGATGCTGATCCAGCCGATTCATCACCAAATACCCGGGAATATGAAAATATAGCAAGTGTGGCTTAGCATTATATCGACGCGAGTGTGACCTCAAAGTTAGTTTCCTTAACATTCGTTTACAATTATGATTACAGATTACCCGTACGTATACCAAACATTCATGTAGTATGCAGAAAAATACGTTGTATCTGTGATATAAGCTAGCTTGACTCTTATACGTTATGTAACGAATAATGGCACAACATGTTTTTGAGTGTTAGCATTATTTTGAGAACAAATAAAAATGATTTAATAGTTAGCACGTCATTGTTTCGAAATCTAATAGTGTAATGGTTTGGTTGCACCCACAGTAGGTGAAGTAGGAAGTATATCACGGCATCCTTCTGCGGAGAGGCCATTGTCTAGCCAAAAACTTAACACCAGTAAAAATGAATGAAACAAGCAAAAGAAAAATGAAGTTAAGTATTACAGAAACAATGCTAGTTTCTGGACATTCTCTTGGGGAATTGTGTAGGTATTCATTATAATGAAAAGAAAAACTTCTGCCAATACGAAATGAAATATTTAATGGTGTTTGGAATTTGGCTAACTGTGATAAGCAACATACCTATCTGTTTGATTTCATATAGGCGAACAGTGTGAAAATAAGGCGTGGTTCATCGTCATCTAAATTCTCTTGCAGGAATAAAATCATATTTTTATGGGATTAACATTTATTAAAAACTGATTCAGCTTCCAAAGCAATAGGGAATGATTGAATAACATTTCAAACCATGTAAAATCAGGTACCTCGCCCAAAACGACCAGAGAGGTAAACATGACAATCGTCCTAACTGTATTTCTGACGAAAGAGTGCAGGCTGTTGAAGAACACATTAGAAGAATACTGGCATACCAGACGCACTACAGCCGCAGACAGAAACAGAAACGAGTGAGTTTTGATAGTAACTTAAATATAACATCATTATATAGAGACTATTTCCTTAAATACTGAGAGTACAGACATGTCGAACCTGTTCCAGAAGACAGTACAGACGAGTATTTTGTGGCAGCTACAATATTGCGAGTAAATTACCTAACGTCTGATACTTTTAAGGCGTGTGACACTCTCCAGAGTGTAATAAATAGTCCAACAGCTAACGACAAAGAGAAAAACGGCTACGACAGAAAAATAAGTTAGCTACATTTGAGAAGAGCTGAGGCCATGAGAGACAAGCTTAAGAAATACACTGCCAAGGCTAAAGAAGAGCCTGAGAATGTACACACATTATCTATTGACCTGCGACAAACCATGACCACGTCAAAACCGACCTGCGGCCCTGCATTGTATCTACGAAAGATTTGAACCTACAACGTGGGCATACATGTCTGCAGCATGGATGTGGAACAAATGTTTATGTGGAATGAGAGTATTGCTAAAAGAGGCATTGATGAAATAGCTGGTTGTTTGTTGAAATATATTCGCAGCATTAACAAAAAGGCTGCTAAGCTGGTTATTATTTTCTGATAGCTGTAGAGGCAAAAACCAAAATTACAACTTTGTTAGCCTTTACAACTATCTCATCTCCACTGGTATCTTTACTAAAATTGAACATTATTACCTAATAATGGGGCATACGTGTCTACCACCTGATCGGTATTTCGCTAAGATTGAGAAATACCAAAATAATCAGCCCAATGTTTATACCCCAGGCCAGTGGATAGATGTGACTACCAAATTAGGAAAGATTACGATGTTTACAGTTACAAAGTTGACTAATGAAGACATCCTTGACTCTTCCAGATGACGAAACATCCTAAACACAGAAAAGAAAAAGAGCGATGAGGGTTGCGACATAGATTTCATAAAAGGCATTTGTATTAAGTGTGAACCAAAAACACCCATGGCGATGAAAATAAAGCAACAGGTGGATTCAGAGTTCTTAACACTTCCCTAAAAAAGACAGGAAAATTGGTCTCGTTAATGGAGTTGATTAAGAAGTATCATGGTCCTAATTACAGCAATAAGAAAAAAATGGACGATCTAAAGGAGTTGCTTCTATACATACCATACATCATGGCTATTATAACAACCTTCGAGCAAACCCTGAAGAATATGACTCTGAGGAAGAATGGAACAACCCAGAAATAGTTGATTAGGTTTTGTTACAGTTTACCAGGGCTAACATGATTTCTAATCTGCATATAAAACTATTTCACTGAAGGAATACCTTCAATGTATTCTAGTGAATTAGCAAGACGTAAATTATGCCCGTTTGTATATTAAAATAGGAAAAAACGTTTGGTTCAAAAATAACCTTTTAGTTTTGGAGGAAGGCAGTGCTACCTTCAACAATTGTGAATATCATATTATTGTATTCAAATTTATTGACTAAACTTTTTTTGTTGAACAAGTTACTGTGGTTGCCATTATAATAACCAATCGTTTCAAATAATACCTAATAGTATTTTACACAAACTTGTTTTACAGATTAAGACAAACATTCCATATTGGTTATCTCCGAAAGATGGCAGCTTGGGTTAGCACTTTCCTCCCCCAACCCCAGCATTTATCTTGACGTTTAAAGTCTTTCTATTCTCAGGCAATAATACTATTTTACCTATAAACTCAAAAAAAAAAAAAAAGAACATGAAAAAATTCTATACGCCCAAATTTTGTGATAATAGCTTTTGCTGTAATATGTATATTCCTTCATTAGCTATTTTATTGTTAATTTTCATCTCTCGACGGGCAATTACTATTTTATAGTGAAACTAGTTTTCCGCTTAGTCACAGCACTAACACCGAGGAGTGGGGAAAACATTTAGTGTAAATTTTTGCGTAAGCTTCTTTTAGCAATTACGGCTCTCATAAGCCTGGTAAAAATATATTAAAAATATGTGAACAAATTTTAAACGAGTTATTTGATTATGAATGAACTTGGCAAATTTCGGCGGAACATGTGAATAAAATATATCTGATAAAGTTTGTAATCAAATAATTTTAAGCTTCCTGTCAAATGGAATCGTTCCTATTTCCCTCTTAAATTTCAGTTTCTCCGAAAGAGTGATCTTGTAGAAACGAAAACCACATGCACGACTTCTTGCACAGCTGTACAATTTATTATCTGTAAGTTACGCAAAGTTAAAATTGAATCCGATTCTATGAACACTTCTAAGTAATGCCAGGCATAGATCATGTTTAAACCTCAGTAGTTTCATTACAATGAAATACTGGATAAAACGTAAATTCTGGAGAGCTTCCAAAAGGAGATCTTCAGAAACCAATCAACGAATTTATTTCTGTAGGAAATGAATTTGGTTAACAGCAAATTATTCTGAACAAAACCTCTCACAGATGAGAAGAGTTAACAAACGTATATATAGCACCAGTACGAACAGCATAAAACTGTATGCCCTAAAAAAGTTTTCTTTTAAAAGTCTAACTTTAGTCTAATTTTCTTTGGTTTTATTTAGATGACTGCTTATAACCTCCAATAAGTCTTGATTTCTTTAGTTTCCCAAAAGCTGCAAACAATGGAGTGTCAAGAAATGCTAATAAATGCATTCGGTGACAGGTCGATTGTTTAACTAGTAAATTATCTATAAATTGCGTGACAATGCCAGGATCAGTTGCACAACAGTTGTTTATATCCATGAAACAAAACAACAGGATTTTATTTCAGCACAAATCACTTGCTAAATTCAAACGCAAGTGTGCTAAATGCTAGCCCAATATGTTCACAGTTATGGCGAGGAAGCTAGAAGCGGAAGTATTTAAAATGTAGCAAACATTTTAAAAAAAATATTAAGAAATATTTACTGCTGCATGATACAAAAAAAATAATTTTGTACTACTATGTGTTTTCATTAGTCACACTGTGTTGAAACAATGGAATTTTGCAAGTCATAGCACCTATTTCAGATAAATAAAGAGTGGATAGTATGAAAATTGTGCTAGTTCAGATTTTCTATTTTATATTTCATAGTTCACTAATGGTAAAAGGCCTGTTTTATTGCGATTCATAAAACATTTTACTAACTTATTCTAAATGTAATAGATTTGTACTTACTGTACTTGCTGTTAAATTTAATCCATCAGTTTTCTAATTTATAAACGTCTTTATGTGTAAATAAGTGTTACTTGACGTTTAACTGTCATAAGCTGGATTCTGTGCAAGAGAAAGCCTGTCATTGTAGTATGTCTTTCCCACTAATATTTTCCATATCACTAGTTGATTATGCATATACTCTAACAATTTCTTCAGTAACTTCCCATTATCTCTCTTGGTAACATACATTAAAAACGTTAAGATATTTGTCTCTTTCATTTACCTTACTATTTCCTCCTCCTTGGCCACGCCACTTTCTCTCAATATTGAATCTTTGCTCACATATTTATCTGTTCAATAGTGATTATAGTCATAGGTTTAACGAACTACCACTTCAAAATTTGCATTCTCGGTTTGTAAACTCACAGTTGGTCGAGTGATTTTTCACTTAACCCCTTTGCCCAGATTCCAACGTTAGATCCCAGGCGATTGGTTGCCAGGAAGAAATTTTCTGGCAAGGCTCCTCGTGTTAAGATTTTATAGGACAAGGCTGAGGCACATGTAAGCTCCATACACCTTCGGCTGAAAAAAACGTCCATGCTTAGAGATGGCGGAGTTCTCATCTTCACATCTCATTCTCCAACAATTAAATTACAAGGATGGTATAGTTTATTAATGGCTACTTCCAGATGTTCTGCAGCTCTTCTCTAAACTTCTGCCTTCAGGCTTTTCCTCCGCCTCATACAAACAAAATTTAACTAAGTCTAGAAAATTAAACTAACTTTACGACGCACCACATTTTTGCCCGCTCAGTTTAATAATATTTTGTATGAAGAATATTTATTATTAAAAATTACCAACAAACTTATTTTCTCTTATTATTAAAAATTACCAACAAACTTATTTTCTCTTATTTTTTCATTCATGTCAATTAAAAATTTAATATTACAATTTATAAATACAACGTAAGTAAAAGTTCTTTTTAACCAATAAGAAGATGAATTTATGTTAACAGAAGTGTAAAACGCTTATGATATATAGGATGAGTATAAAAGAATACCCCGAATTTGAAGGTCTATAATATCAAAGTCAAACAACCTACAACCTTGGTTGACCAATCAAATTAACCGTGGAACCGTGAAATTTGTTTACCATACATTCATAAATGTTAAATGTGACCACCACGAGCGGCCCGAACGACATCTGCGCTATATTCAAACTCGTTCCACGCTCTTGTCAGCACATCTGGTGTTACGGTTAGGATGGCGTCCGTAATTCTCGTTTTGAGGTCGTCAATGTTAGCCGGCAATGGTGGGTGAAACAATTGATCCTTTATGTACCCCCATATAAAAAAAAATAGCATGGGGTAAGATCCGGGCTTCTTGGAAGCCAGTGATGAAGAGCCTTGTCACCAGGTGCTCCTCGACCAATCCAGCAGCGTTGAGGCAACGACTCGTTCAGGTATCCGCGAACAGCTAGGTGCCAATGGGGTGGCGCACCATAAAGGAAACATCAGACCGTCCCCTTCACATTGACGTTTCGAATGCGAGATCGCTACCCCCTCACCACCTCAAACCGAGAGGTACGAACGCTATTCAAACCGTAACACCGGACATGCTGACAAGAGCGTGGAACGAGTTTGATTATAGCGCAGATGTCGTTCGTGACACTCATGGTGGTCACATTGAACATTTATGAATATGCAGTAAACCAACTTCAAAACAAACTTCATGGTTCCACGGTTCATTTGATTGGTCAATCAAGGTTGTAGGTTGCTTGGTTTTGATATTATAGACCTTCAAATTTCGGGTAATTCTTTTATACTCTTTTTGTATATGAAAATACCGTGAAGAAATTATGGATATGTTTACAATAAAAACAGCTAGAAAATAAAGCAACAACAATAAATGTCGGTCTGCTTATTACCATGGCATAGGGTAACCTATCTATACCGAGTACTCTCACCAGGCCATTTTTTTTTTGGTATGATGTCACAAGCTCCAGTATATTAAGATGGTACAAATACATGTTTCAAAATCTTTTCAGCCTTAGTAAACTGATTACAATGGTCAGGAGTCCGGGGTACTAAAGATACACGTTATTACACGTGGAATTATTTCAATTTAAATGTAAGTTACGTATATACGGCAATTAAAACTTAAATTTGTTTGGCGCAAAATTTAAATGCATTTTATTTACAACTGAAAATTAAGTAAGATCTACGAGAAAAAATAGCGCTAATCGTAACCATTTTGATGCTATCGTGCCAGTTGATATTGATAATTTCTTTATATTCTTGTAATTTAGCCAGAGTGAGTGAAGAGTGAAGAGATTTTGGTGGCTCTTAATTGCGAGGTCTTGAGAGTCGATGAGGATGATTGAGGTGAGTATGGGGCAGCGCCGGAATGAAAGTGCGGGGTAAACGGGAGATCCCCGAGAAAACCCGCAGCAAACTGGCAAATGTTTCCCATAATCTTATTTGCAACAAAAGCTGGAGAAAGGAGGAACGGTAATTTTATCGCCTTCCTACAGCCCTCTTCCCACCACACGTTTGTCCAAAAAATGGCGGCCAATTATATCCACCATCACGGTCCTTATTCCTAGTATAGTGCACAGAAGCTGTCCCGTTGGCGAGTACGCGAAGTTGCTTACTTGTTGAATGTGTCGGCGTACTTGCTGCGATCGCCCATGTCTGTTCCGTCTAGAGTTGTGGACGTTTTGAGAAGTTTATAAAGAACGCCGCCGCTGTGAAAAGTCAGGATGTGTTTACGAAATGTCATTTCAATGTAACTCAGCTGTTTTAGGTCACGCCTGTCTCCCGTAAATATTTTTGTGCACTATAATTCAAATTTAGTTTTTCTTTCTTCCAGTTATAAGATATCCCAAGGTTTTCATAGTTGGCTACTATACACGCCAATATTAAAGACACGTTTGATTATAGGCTGTTCACGGTAAAGTGAGTACTTTTGGTGCCCTAGTTAATTTTTTCTTTCAGCTATATTTTTATACCATTTTTACTACCTTTTTTTAAGAAATATTCTCATATAAGTAACAAATACATTTTATATATGCCATCGAACTTGGAAGTTAACGTCTTACCCTAAAATAACACATATTTATTGTCTATTATTCCCAATGAGAGGTCTTTCAAAAGAGCTCACGCTACCGTGGATAGCATATAGTTATTTGTTCCGTACAGAAAGAACCACAGGGAATATTGCTAAGCATCGTAACATGCTCGTGTCTCCACCCAACACATGCTTATGATTTCTCGTAGTTCATGCTGCTGCCGTCAGAATGTGTGGCGAGTCCATAAGGAAGAGGCCAATCCGTCCGAGTTGTCTGGAAAAGTACATTCCATGGCCACTTAAGTTAGAATAATTCTACACAGGTAAGGAACAAATCGAGTTTACTTATGGAAGTGTTTGGCACAGGGAAAATTTCTGCCGCTAAGTAAGCGCTAGTGTTCTAAAGAGGTCACTTAAAATTAAAATTTCTAGCTACGTTAATAATAAATGAAAAATATTTCAGTCAGTTTAGTATATATTTTATATTTGATTTATGATTATTGCCTATATTTGTTTCTTTATCGTAGAAAATATTTAAATATCTGGTACATATGCGACACTAGCGCTTACCTAGTGACGAATAGTTTTAGTAGCCAAACCAAAAGCATCGCGCTTTCCAACCTGAGAAGAACTAACCTTACCTATACGTTTGTGCATACTTAACAATTCGCATAAGGTCTTTGTGGTACGACATAGCAACGTAAAAACATGGCTCCTCTGAAAACACAAACTGGAAACCTCGTTATCAGTCCGTGTTACTTGTGTGCAAGCTTTGTAGATCGTAATAAATTAATTATGTGCGAATAACTTTTAAACAGCAGGGGCAATAAATATAACACAAGGATACTTTTTTCCATTTTAATATGTTGACTATCCGTTGGTCATAAAAATACATTCTCACATATCAACAAATTTTCCGCAATTTAAAAATGGCAGCTGTGATAATTAACACGAAATAATTTACTGTCAGGGATAGCATTTGCAGTGGCTTGGAATATTCATTCCATTCATGTTATACCCAATCTCTCAGTCTTCCACCTTAAATACATTCTTCAATATTTGTAATGAACAAGTTTTTCATTTCTAGCTTGAAAGTATTTCTACTGTGGAATGTAAGAACTGGTGCTCAACGTTGTCTGTTGGTTGGCAACCCTGGTATGAACTACGGAATAAAGCTAGAAACTTAATTTCTCCAATATGTCTAAAGAAGCGAAAACTTGCTTCGCAATATAAAATAAATAGTCTTATGGGAAGAAAATAGTACCGATATTATTGGAAAAAGCAACAGTTAACGTGATGGGATATTGCAATAATGATGGGACGGTAGATTTTGCTATTTTCTTGCGAACAATTTCTAACGGTGTAATGGTAACCTAACTGGATAAGGCGATAAAGTTGGTGGGTGGTCATTTGAAAAAATTTTCAATATTTTTTTTTGTTTTCTCTTTCATGGAATTTAACTTCAAAAACGTTATGTTCGCAGTCCAATGCTCGGACAATTAGTACAATGATGACAAATATTAACGGTTGCAGCCAACTTTTAGGCAAAATATAAATTACAGTAAATAAATTTCATTGTATAACGATATCTTTTTGTAAAATACTAATTGATATTGTTTATAAATTAGTAAATTAAATAGTTATGCCAGTTTTGTGAATCCCGCTCTTGGAAGCCATAATTAAACCGACTTGTGACTGGTGCTGTCAGTTGATAAATGCTCGCAGATGGAGCATAGATCTCAAAATCTATTGTTGAAAGTAAAACGCGTCAAAGGAATAAATTTGTCTTTACAAGAAACCAGTTATAGATTGCGCAGCAGTTCTACGAAATTATAGGATTTTTATCCAACATGTAGGACAAAGTGCTGTAAGTTAATATGTCGTGTTAGTATGAAACAGTACCAGGGATATTTTAAACAAACAACAGGAATAAAATGAGTTTTATATCACAATAAAAAGCGTTTTATAGGCTATCAGAATAAAACACAAGTGTTGAAAAAAGTATATTTTTTAAATTGGTAAAATATCGTTACCTACAGAATGATGTAATTTTAAATAAAAAGAGAATAAGAAATACTAATATACTTAAAAATAAAACATAGATTTATATAAAATATTACAAATTACACAGCTGGAATTACATTCGCACCCAACGGAAAAGTATGCATTCTTGTAACTGATATAATATGAACAAATATAGAAGTTAATTGTAAGTAGTGATCACGTGGATCGTCACAAAACAGTTACCCCATGTTAATGAAGTTGAACAATTGGAAACGCGGAAATAATCCCGTTTACTTTCGTTCACTGGAACGAAATATGGCCATCCGTATACACGGAAAATATTTTTCTCCTGTAAACGTACATTGCTTACATGGAGTCATAATATAATCTTGTTTTTATATAACTTTAAAATACTAGTTTTTCTCTCTTACTTTTGCCCATCGTGCATAATTCTATCACATGTAAAGAGCGACACTAACATGGATATCCGTCGAGCAAAAGAAAATTTGAAGTTTACATAAACGTAAATATGTTAATAATACGCTCAAAATATATTGTGATATGATTAAAATACCTAATCGCTCTCCCCAAATAAAATATTAGCGTGTTATAAAAATTTGAGCCTTTAATATTTTCATATATTTTCCGCCGGTTTTATAGAATAAATTATTTCATAATTTTATTTTAATGTGTTTAACTAACTCTGAGCCAAATGAAAAAATACGAGGGAACACACCAATAGGGGATGGAAGCTTCGAGTTCAACATCCCTCCCCCCAAACGATAAAGTATACACACTTCAAATTACTGCGGGTGGAACTACACCCTGTAACTCCACATAATTTTAACCTTTAATATGTACGTTCGACGAGGGGATGCTGTTTAATTTCGTTTGTACATGATGAAAACCCTGCTCCGTTTATTACAGTCAAGCAACGAGAACAAAATGTTGCAAATTATTATGGGCTGAATAAAAAAACTTTAATAGCCACCTTGTTAATCCACACGACCGTTTCAACTTCTGTCAGCATCACCCTCGTAAAAAAAAAAAAATATATGTATACAACGTTTCATTAAACGAAAAAAATTCCAGGAAAATGTTTAATTAAAATAAGCTTGGTGCAATGTTCTTCCGTTGTCGTTTTCGGAATAACGTTTTATGTCATATGAGACAACGATTTTTTTGAGCCCTGTTATTAAAACTGGGAAGCATTTTTTGCCATATTGGATGCCAATTACCTTGTACACTATATAAATGTTTTATTAACGTCTATACTCCGGCAATATTTAATGCCGGTTATTATATTGCCATATGACTTAATAATTGATCGCTCTTTCTTTTTTATTATCTCGTTATATACGATAAATTAAGTGTAGCGCAGGATAAAATACGGAACTTATGTATCTTCAAAATTGAAAAAGAAAGTTTTATTCTAGGTAAACAGGCCATTTTATAATTGTTTACAAGGAAAACCAGTCATGGGTAAAAATCGCTATTATACATAACACATAATAGGTAATTTTGACTACAGAAATAAAATACAACCACACTCTTGATACATTTACATAATATAAAAAGGAGATAATAAATGTTATCACTGAATTAAGTTTATATACGAAGTATACAATTTTTTGAATTCTACTACGTAAATAAATTATGCTTTAGAAGGAATAGCTCATATTTAAAAACTGGACGTTAGGAAACAAACCTATAGTTAAAAATCTTTTTTGTTCCTCGCATGTTAAAAACAAGAGGATCTTAGCAACTATCAAATCAAGCGAGTTTCTGTTTTCGCTATTATTTTTGCGACTTCTTTAGTTGAACTGTTTGTTGTATAAGTTGAATAACTATTCACAACTGTTGATATTTACTATTAAAAATAATACTACATTTTACGTAACAAATTTGAAAATAATTTTAATTTCAAGAGTATTATAATTGTACGCACATGATACTTTAGATTACTAAAAAGGAATTGTTGTTCCCCAAGAAAACATAAAAAATAAATCCATATCCTGGACAACAAAAATTTATGCTGTAGTCAGTACCACGAAAAAAGTGTTAATTTTTTTTCTTTTAGTATTTAATTGTACACCGAACTGAAACTATATCCAAAAGAAACTGACTCTGTTAATCCAAAGGAAACTTGTATACTTGAATTATGCAAATGTCTGGGTACCTTAAGAAAGAGTATGTTGATCAATCAAAGAGTTCTAGGTGTAGCAAATTTTTGCGGTAATACGAGAAAAGGAAGAGGTGTTTAGAGAAACCTGAGGCTAAAATTATGGATTTAGAAGACATTTATATTGGCAACTGTATGTATCGCAACTAAAGCAACATTGAGAAATTACACCAAAAATCCTGAACTTTCTACGTACAAAAAATGTAAAAATTTCAGTTAAAATATAAGTTCCATAAAATATACATTGCCGTAGAATAGGAGTATAACTATAACCAATTTTTGCTTAAATAATACGGCTAAATTTCCTAAGGAAATACGCTCGAAGGCATGTAACAACACAGGAAAATAATTTTTGATTAGTTCGGAAATGTATTCTTGCATTAGCGTTATGTACCAAAATGCGCAGGGAAAGATGTTTATGCATGAAGATCCATACCTTATCTACACGGAATCATATCCCGTACACATGACAGAACACGCCCCACATTGTGCCGTTTGTCCGAAATAGATAACCAAAATCATAAGGACATTTATACTTTAGAAAATAAGTGCCACTTAGCATATTTTCAACTTTTTTCATAATTTAATTTTCTACTTAAATAATTAAATAACAAAATCTGAAATAATTAATTTGATATTAAGTGTGAAGTAAAAAAATTTTTAATAAATGTTATTAAGATTACTTTTATAAAAGTTTTTATGTTCTTAAAATGTTTGTTTATTAATCAATTATTAAAATAAAAGTCTTTTACACAAATATAGAATAAAAAGCTGAAACCGTTTACTATGATATTTCATCAGCTATTAGGTGGTATACTGCTGAGTCAGTTCTAGTCGTTCCCTTGAGTAATTTTGCTGAGTTTGAAGAAATATTAATTCTATGTATCATGTAACATCATTACAACATTCATTGAGCAAAACAGCTAGGGAATTTAAACGAACGCTGCATAAAAATTATCAATATAAATGAGACGTGCAGTATCAAATTAGTTAAAAAATTTGTTTTTGTTTTCCTTAACTTATAAAAAATTTGTAATTATAATACCATGAATTGTTAAATTGAAGTAATTTAAACGTATTATAAAATGTTTGTTTAAATTTCAATGTCACTTCCTAAAAAGACCTTCAAATTCACCAGAGAAATTAAGAAGAATAGTATAAAATTTGCTTTAATAAGAGTAAGTTGTTTTATTACTAAAGAAAATAAACGACTTGCTCACTATACGAAAATTATAAATTCGGTAAAGTAACGCCTAGAGATTTCATAACATCCAAAACATTTAGAGAATCTCAGCTTGATATATTTGATAACCAAATAATAGTAGCAGTGACTGTATATCATCTTCATTTGTGTTAAGGTGACACACTATTTAACGTTCTTGATTTTCTGAAGGTCTATATACCTTGTTTCCTCATTCTTCAACATACACACGTTGACATAAAAATTTCAGTAACGAGAAAGTGACGTCGAAATTGAATGAAACCTTTCCACAGGTAATAAGACAGACGAAAAAATGTACTGGTCACTGCGCCAATATTCTATAAAATGGATATTTTCAGGAAAACGTACGATCCATAATAAATATTTATTATCGGCAATATTCTAACCTACTTTTCAAACGAAAGAAAGGCTTATGAGATCACTTTCCTGTCTCGGTGTAATTTTTGTGTATGTGTTGTGTGTGTCTGTTTGTGTGTGTGTGTACATGCGAGTGTCCCTCCTTTTCAACTTTTTAACACATTACCGAATATCACCAAACATGGTCCACATACAATTCTTAGTAAGGAAATCTGACTTCTATAGTTTTTGACCACGCTAGGCACTCACTTTTAAAATGGCGGTCATTTTAATATTTAATGTGATATATCATACCTCAGGAGCCATTCAACCTATTAAAACCAAAACTTGTGTACCGACAGAGCATAAAGTAAGCATTGAATTTTGAAATTATTTTGTTGTTAGTCCTCCATTTTAAGAGATAGCACCTCATGAAAAAATAATGCTTTTATGATATAATTAAAAAACTACTCAACTAGTTATATCCAAGTTTGGTAAGTAAATAATACTATAGTACGATATGTAAATGAGCACTATTTAAATTAATTAGGCGCTTATTTAAAAAACTGTGGCTTTACTGATATTTTAGGTTTATTTGATATTTAAACCCACACCGTTTTACCAATTTCGACCTAATTTGTACGCTGAAAGTATATATTACAAGCGTCATATATGTCAACACATAGACAATATTTATTTCCATTTTGTATCATAACGCCACATGAAATGATTACGTTTTAATATCATATCTCGGGAAACAATTGACCGATTCCTACCAAATTTGGCGTACATCTAGTACTGAGGCAGGTGATAGAAATGTGTGTGTTTTAATTATGTCGGACACTTATTTCTAAAATGGCGTCTAGATAGCTATTTTGTCTTTGTATGCTATATCGTCAAAGTTATGTAATATATTCCAAATTAATTTTGTGTGCTAGTAGTACATATCACACCTATCTAATGTATTTAAACGGAGCCTCTATTTCCCGACATTTTGTAATATAGTGCCAACTGAACAAATACAGGTTTTATGTTTTATCTCTGGAAACAGTTTACCTATTCCTACCAAATTCGGCGAACCAATAGAAATACGGCAGGTGATGAAAATTGGTATGTTTTAAGTAGGTAAAAAACTTATTTTATAGATGGTGGCCCTATGGCCATTACAACTTAGTATGCAACATCGTCGAAACCATTTAGTTATTCCCCAATTATCTTTGTATATTGGCAGTACAACCATCAAATATGTACATACACAGTCTCTTTTGCCCACCATATTTTCAAGATATCAAATGGAAAAATTAAATGTTTGTCATACCTCTGGAAAAACCAACAGATTTCCACCAAATTTCACAAACCATTGGCACTACAGAAGGCCATGTAATATAATATTTCTTCATTGAGTCTGCACTAATTTTCAAAATTGTGGCAATTTAAATATTTTAGCTGAGTTTGTTATCTCTACGAAACTACGAAACAAATTTAAACTTTGGTCCTAACTTTGTCTGCTGACGATATGCATTATAACCATAAAATTTTTCTATAATGAGTTTCATTATCCGCTGTTTTGTAGTATAGTGCCACATGAAAATATAAATCGATTATGTCATTGTTTGGGATGCAATCAATTAATTCCTACCAAATATGGCGAATAAGCTCTACTGGGGTAAGCGATATTAATTTATACGTTTTAAGTGTGCCAGGCACTAATTTTCAGAATGGTGGAAATAAATTTTTTTATCTTTGCATGTTATTTACGAAAATATGAAACCGATTTTTAATTAATTTGTATACTATATCTATGAAAATCATCAATTTTGCTAGTACATAATTTTTCATCTCCATTTATGAAGATCGTAAAATGAAAAAATTACGGTTTATTGCGATATTTCGAGGACTAATAAACTGATTCGTACCAAATTTAACACAAAAGTAGTGCTGCAGTAAGGAATGTAAACTATTTTTCAGGCAAAGCCGGCCTTTTATTTATGTCATTGATATGAATAATTTTGATTACTATATTATATCTACTAAACAATTCAACCAAAATTAAATTAATTTTTTACATTAACAGTATGCATTATAAGAGTTAATTATGCATACAGATATCCTCTTTTGCCGGCTTTTGCAAAATACTAGTGCCAGGTGAGTAAATTGAAAATTTCGCCATTTTCCCGGAAAATGCCACTATTTTCCACCAAATATTTGACGCCGATAGTGCTACAGAAGGCCGTATTAACTGTTATTATTTCAATGATGTCAAATACAGATTTTCAAAATGGTGTCTAAATACATTTTTGATTAGTTAGTAATATTTTTTAACAATTGAACCAAATGGAACAAATCTTTGTAGGTTTCCGGTATATATTAGAGGCATTGTACAAAAAATATTTTTCAGTTATTTTGTGAAATAGTACTAAATATGAAACTAAAGTTTTGATGCCATATCTCAGTGATATATCAACCGATTTCCACCAAATTCTTCACGCAAGTAGCACTACGGTAGTTCATGTAAACATACGTGTTTCAAGCGGTTCAGACTGTTATTTTCAAAATGAAGTCTCTGCAAATATTTCGAATAAGTAAACCCTATTGTTCAAAATATTGAACTGATTACACTCGAAGATGATGCTTCTAATCCTACTTTCGTAATATAGTTGATTGCATTCTAGCTTATGGTACGAGATCTTATGGGTTCAATTCCTTTGTAAGGCACATGTGTTTTTGTAACTGTACCATTACTGTTGTAAACCTATTTTTCTAGTTTCATAGTTATTGCTGTCAACTAGACGTTGAGGTCTATATACCATCTTAGCTTGTCAAAACTTCATTAAAATTATTTTGACCCACATAGAAGAATGTAGGCTTATTAGTTATGTCAGTAACATCTTGTTTAATATCTGCATATTAAGGATTTCTTGTCATTAGGTGAAATATTAACTCAGTATTCTGTTATTTTTAATCACACTGAAAAATTTCAATTTCTATTGTTCATAAGTTGCAGAAGTGTACTAAATGTTACCTTGTAGCCTGTTCAGAGTGATAGACTACGTTAAACTTCTTCATAGTATCACAAATATAATTGCTAAGTACCTTTTTAATGCGAAAGTATATTCCATAAATATTTTTCGTCCATATTCGCTATTCTAAGCTTCTATATTACAGCATTGAAGAATTTGTAGTGTTTTAATAATCTGCCATATAAAAATATGTAGAACAATACGAACACCAATTTTAATTCGTTGAAATTTGTAGAGAGTGCAGCACTGTATATTTCTCTTTGGCAGGATATGTCAGTAGTCACCATTGTATGTTAGTGTCATTGTAGTGGGGGTAAGAGATTGTGTAGTGGGATTGATTTATTTTGCAAAGTAGATAGATGGAAAATATTTTGATATTTGTCACATCAAGCCAAAATAATATTCTATTTCTATTTCGATTTCATATCACACTTCTATCTACATTGTTTATTTCATTACAACACACAGATTTTAAAATTTCAAAGCAAAAGAAAAAAACCATAAAATTGTTCCCCTCCGTGGTAGTTACCTGCGTGATTACATGATGGCAACGGAAATGACTTTCAACTCATCATTAGAACTGAGGCTTCGTAAACATTAAATTCTGTTCCGGTGTTTCTCTTACTTTTTTCACCTACAGTAATAATTTCGGAATTTATAAAATAAATTTAGTTTTTCTACATTGAATTGTAGCGTATTTTATGATCAGAGTATTGAGGAAATCTTTACAACTCTTATAGGTACCTTAAGTGCCGATCACAAGTAGTATAAATATATAAATTTTTCTCTGATTCACGTCAAAAACATGGTGGTTATGACTTGGTCAAACTTATCAAGACTGGCATATGTTAAGAACTTTATGGATGTATTTAAAGTTGAAACATGCGAATAGTGATGATAATATATGTATAATGATGACAGGAAGAAAATAAAGATTGAAAACATTAAAAAGTAGAGAAAGATTTGAGAAGACCCTACGTTATATGAAGAAAAGGGGAGAGATGTATATTTCAATGGCAAGAATGGGAGGATATTTAAAAATGTAGAACAAATGAGTGAAAGAAAAGGAATGACTGCAAGAAAGTACTGGAAGGGGTAAAATTATAAACCGCCAGTCAAAGAGGCGGGTAGAAACTCTTCAAATATAATTGGACGAATCTTCATCTGCTCCTATGAATAACAAAGTCGGTGACAACCCTCAAGATAAAGTAGTGAAACCAGTTGAAAGTGAAAAGACGAATATTCTAGAAATCAGTTCGGGCTACAGAATTATGTGCGGAAAACGTAGACCACGAAAGAAAAAGAACGAGTTAGAGAGACAACTGGCGAAAATTGAGAATCCCATAGTTATAATTAGTAAGTAATTTGATACATATCGCGAAAGATTTGAGAGACGTACACTCTAAGAAGTAATTCGCAAATTTACTACATGAGAGTTTACGTAGAGTGAGAAAGCGCGAATGGTAAAGTTATTTCCCGTGCATTCATGCTAGCGTTCCTACATTTACTAAGGAAACAGTCAAATGCGTAGGACACTTCCCAACTTTGTACAGTAACGACGTTAAATATTCCATTAATATAGCCAGATGTGTGATATTATTTCCATACGATACAAGTGTTAAAAACTACCACTACAGTTTAGGATGTTAAACTGGAATTGTTTTTATAATGTAACTACAAAGATAGCGCAAAGAGAAAGCAATCTTCTAATTATGACACACCAAAGGGAAAGGTTCTAGAGTTCTTAAAAGGATAAAAATTATCTGCAGATGTTAGGCGAATGTTGTTGTTTGTGGAAATTTTTTTTAACAATATTAGAAAGGTATTTATGGAACTAAATGTAAAAAAACCGGAGGAAATAAAAACTTAATTTATAGAGTGCAATACTGAGAAAATAATATAGATATGTAAGCGGTATGCAGAAGCTCACCTCACGAAGAATGAGGGCGAGTAAGGACCAGAGATATTTAGAAGCAGACAAAAAACGATATGCAGCGAAATCCTGGATTAGGCTTTTTTTTATAGCAAAATGTTCCAGTATTCATTGTAAACTATTATACAATTGGATTTTGTTTCTGTTAGGTATTGAAACTCATATAATCATAATATTGAAAGACACTTCGTACTTTAAATTTTTTATGCCAAACTGACATAGTTTGTATGTTTGTGACCAGTAGAAATTAAAAGTATATATGTCATTTCCTAGTTTATTTACATAGGCCTTGTTGAAATACATATTGTTCTTAACATTTATAAATGAGAGATAATTAAAAAGTGTAACTTATTCGAAATTTCGAGTGCATTCGAATCTCTCTTGTCACTTCCGTGCCCAAGGCTTTTCATGAGAACATTTTTAATGAAAAATATCTGTCAAAGATTGAAGTTACTACTGTCATTGGTGTCAGACATATTTATGGCACAATTACACGAAAATCAGATAAAATTCAGATATTTTAATTTTACTACTTTTAATTTGCAAATTGTAGCTTTCGTGAGAATGGCCCAAAACCCATTTCTTTCGGTAAAATTGAACAGTTTAAAAGTAACTTTATTACATCGTTGCACCACCCGTAGCATGGATTTAAGCGGCGATGACTCCCGGCATGAAGTAAGAGAATTATAATGCCATCCTATGGAAAACCTAGCACAGTAGTTACAACTACCACTCCAGAGACTGCAGACTCGTTGACAGCTAAAATGACCATTCCAGGTGTCTCCATCCTTGCTCTATAGAAGACAAGTCTTGAACTGGAACCGGTCTGGCCATACAAGAATGTTGACAACACGAACGTAGTATTGGGAAACCCACGTTGCATGTGGATAGGCATTATTAAGATTTATTCAATTCAGGTAAGCAGCAAGACGAAATTTCTTATGGGAGAGTTCGGCAAATGGAATAATTCCGCCGCTAGGTCCGCTGGTGTTCCAAAGAGGTCATTTTTAAGATGGCCGTAAATTGAGAAATTCTATTTATATGCGTGTAAAAACTCGTGTTTGGCTGGAATTGTGATATATACTTACAACAGCCAAAAATTTGAGTATTAAATTTATTTCGTGACTATTATTTACACTCTCCAATAGTTTTCACAAGAATAAAAAATAATGATATACGCGTGTTTGGCTTTCAGTGTTCATAAACAGCTTATTTAAAAAGAAAAACTGTTACGAATTTAAGTGCGAAATGAATATAGCTGTTATCTAGAGACTTACTTTACTAATTTCCCTTAATAGAAACTGCGCAGGAAAGCACAAAAAATTTTATTTTTAAACCATTTTCACTTTTTTTCGACTTAGATGCCATGTGCAAGCAAACGTTCTGCGAAATCGAGTTTTACGATAGAATACTAAATTTCATGCGGATATATTTCGTTATATTTTCACTCTAGTGCTACGAACCAAGTTTATTCTTTAACACAATCCAAATGGAACGATTTTACACTACTATTTTTATTTTATGAAAATTGGAATTATCCCGTTTACTTGCATACAAAACGGAAAAATTCCGGTACACATGCGACACCAGTGCAATCTGGCAGCGAAGGTTTCTAGTTGTTAAACTTAACACATTCAGACCCAGTTTACACAATTTTGTACATAATGTACGTGTAGGTAGATTTTTGTCTGTAGGGTAGATTGGATAGTAGAAGAAAGTCAAAGTAAATATATCCTAGCAATATTAATGGACATAAGCAATGCTTTTTCATCGGTTACATGGTCTGATATAAAAGCAAATTTAAAAGAACTCACAATTGGTAGGAAAATAAAACAAGTACTATGGGACTATTTAAATGAACGCATGATAACTATACAAGAAGATCAGATATATATACAAAGAACTACAAACAGAGGCTGTCCACAAGGATCCGTATTGGGACCTACATTTTGGAACTTGGTCATTGATAAATATATAATACAGAATAACAACAATAATACAAAAATTTTAGCATTTGCGGATGACTGTTTGATATTGATAGAAGGAAATACAAGAATATAATTGGAAACTAAAGCTAAAAATATCATGCAAAAGACTTATCAATGGCTTGAGAATCATAATTTAAAACTATCTATAAATAAAACTCATGCAATAATGTTAAAAGGGAACCTCGAAAGAAGATATCCAATAGTCAACTACAA
>NQII01001641.1:669114-738441 GCA_002778355.1 Clitarchus hookeri | reverse complement strand
TTTTTAAGATGATATAAAAGGGAAATATTATGACTGTAACAAAACTGTGATTGGTTGCCTGATTATGACTGTAATTGTGATCCACTGTTGGAGATTTAACGGTGACAGATTGTAACTCGAGTTATTGATACTGCCACTGTTACCATGAAAATGACTAATGTACTGTAATTATATAAAAATAATAATATGATAAAAATGGAGGGGATGTGTCACATCTGATAATTGTGACTAAGATAGAGTGTTTTTGATATTGATGGTAATTGTGATTTACCGTTATTAAGTGTAGTGGTGATGAAATTAATTGTAATTAGAGTTATTGGTTTTGCTATTATTACTGTTACTGTTATGATTTATATGATTGATGTATTGTAAGATGTTTGTGTGTGTGAATACATTTATGTGCAGGTATAGCGGTTGATGTATGGATACGAATGTACATGTAAACAAATAAGTTAACAGGTAAAAAGGACAGTTGTTTGGACAGGACAAATAGAAGTTTAAAACAAAACTTAAAACACTAGAATGGAATCCTCGGAAGGCCGATAGGCTAAGTGAGGTAAAAAGTAGTAGTTGTTGTTTTTGTAGGGTAGACCGGGTACGGTTGTGCCATTTTGCATTTGATCAGCCATAGTTTTGTATGTATATCAGTTAGCTAAATAAAAAGTGATTTTTTATATAATTTCTACATAATCCTACATATAATTAAGTAACATTTTATCCCTAAACATAATGGTTTGCACACAGAAGCAAGTTAAAACAAAAGGGAAAATGTTACAACAGACCACACCCCAGGGGCCGTTGTGACAGTGCTTGGGGTCGAAAGTGACAGGTTTAATAATACTCTGAAATGGTCTGAAATCACTTTTATTGCAACACTCTAGCATTTATATTACATAACATTCTTTTTAAAAGAAAAGAAACAGAAAAAAAGTATGTTTGGGAACACTTCAATCACTTATAACTAATAAGGCAACTTTAGCATTTATATACATAATAGGTAATTATTAAAACCAGTCTTCACATTACAATGAGTCTCAAAATTTTTGTTTTGCCTAGAAACTAGCATAACTATGCATAATCAAAATATAAAAGAAATGTTAATTAACTTCATAAATATCAATATTATCTTTGCAACAAAACAAATAAAATACCCATTTTAATCACTTACAACTAATAAGACACTTTAGCAACCATTCCTCGCCAGCCATCTCATTCTCAATCCATGTAGTTGGTCGTTTAAGATTACATTTATTTGTAAGCTCAAAAGCTAACTTCCGCACCTCTTTAGGAGAGAGGCCGAAATAAATGTCCGCGCAACGTGTTAAGTATTTTGACAGCTGCTGTTCTTGTTCTTCCGAAAACACTTTATTGTGAGCGATGTACCCCATGCTGACATTACCACGGGCATTTCCATTCTCATCCGTGCCAGCGCTATCACGTTTACGAATGTATCTGAACGAGGGCATTCGATTAATTTGAAACATTTCTGCTGCTTGTCGCAGAGATACACCTAGTTTTGTTTCAATATATGCATTTTCGTATTGAGTAATGTCTTGCCTCCCCCTTTCGGTCTTCCGCGAGCGTTGTCTGGGCATCTAAAACAATAAAACACAACTTTTACTTATGTCATAACCGTAACCACAAAAAAATGTCACAACCGTACCCAACGCACTTTTTTCATTAAAAAAAACACCATGTTAAAATTAAATAATCTATGAACAAAGTAATCCCTGCTTTTTATTTACTAATGTATATGTTAAATAGATAAATAACACTTAATACTCAATCTGTATATATGTAACAACAACTATCAAAAGAAATCGAACAAAAATACTTACTTTTGACTGTCAAAAACAAATGCGGGTCTCTCCTAGCCTACGCAGCGCGCAGCGGCTGACGCAATACTGTGACACGGGTTCAGACATACAAGCCCCTCCTTTCGACGTTACCACAACTCGCTAATCCGTATACTTTGGCTAATATTTCGACTGTCACTTTAGTACCCTGGCACAACCGTACCCAGTTTCCCCTACTTCTCTGGAATTCACTGGAGATCTGATGATGTAATGGTTAATAAAGATCTCCATAGGTTATGGAACAAATTCGCGACTTTAATCGGTAAACGATTAGAAGAATTTTATAAATGGTATTAGCGAATTTCTGATGACCCATAATGGGGTGCTCAGGTAAAGGTTTATAAAACAAGTAAACCGGAGTATCTCTGATTGGCGAAGAGGACAGGTTTTTAAAGAGAAAACCGGTATAATACCGTCTACAGGCAAATAGGAAGTGAATGGCCCAAAGAAATGGACAGAAAAAGTGCAGCGCACTGTTTTACTCTTCGGAGTACAGTTACAGTGCGAGAGGTTTTGGAGGGTGCATTGGCCTTCGGGCCTTAAAAACCTGTACTTCTCGGATCAAGTGCCGCCTCGAGATCAGACATATCTTTGCTGCGTGGCGACCAGTAAAAGGATATTTTGCCAAGTGTTTGTGAACTTTGAAATTGAAATATATCTCGTGACACTAGGTGCGCTTCCCCTCAGTGTGGGCCGGAAAGTGGCAACGGACTCTAGTTTATCAGTCTGCCGGGTACAGCGATGGACATGTGAGCAGCCATAATCTCCACTTTGCAGTTCTCTAGAGCCGGCGAAGAGAACGCAGTGTAGAAGGGCAGTGTTGGCCCTGGGTCTTGACCCCTGGCCAGTGAGGCTGAAATACTCACAAAATTGTGAATAGAGACTGTTTTTAGTGAAAGTGCAAAATGTTAGTGTAGTGACTTTTGTGTACAAAAGTCTGCACAATGAGTGTGTGGTGAACGAGATGTTAGGGTTAACTGACGTGTCCAAAACATTTGTTCTTTGGGTCGTCACCCAATTGCTGGACCATGAGGCAATGTGGGAGCAACTGGAAGAACCCAGCAACTCCAGGAATAGGTGGATGAGAGAGATTAATCCACTGATCCTCGGTGTGGAGAAGGACAATGTAGTTCAATACAAAAGGGACTCACCAACAAGGTGTTTCCAAAGAAATCGGAAGAAATATAAGACGATGAACAATCTTCAGAGACACAGGAATTGACGGTGAAGAAGGTGGAGTTTCTCTAGCAGGAACTGGTAGAGTACTCCACAGATGCAAACAAAAAAAATACAAAAATGAACATGGAGAACTGCCACTATATCGTCCCAAGGCTAGCGAAGCTAAATGCATACCTAACTCGTGTGCGTTTGGAGAACGCCAAATTGAAAGGCAATATAGAGGGACTTAAGTAAGTTGCACAGGTCTGATTAGAAGGCGAGACCTACACAAGAGCAGTCTCAACAGTCATTCCATCGGAAATGACAAAGAAGGCGGTGGTAAAGTCTTCAAATAAACTGGTAAACTTGATCCCACAGGAGGAGGATTAAACCAGTAAAGAAGCAAAAGATATACGGAAAACTCTCAACCCTGTAAAGGAAGGGTTAAAAATTCGCAACATTTATGTAATGTGAAATGGAGGAGTGATGGTGGAGGCCGCGGATGACCTGACGCTCCAAAAAATCCAAACAGCAAGTAGAATAAAAAGCCTAGTGATAAAACCGGAAGAGCCCAGAAGACAAGGGTAAAAAATCATGGTATATGATGTCCCTAGAAAAAGGGATAAGGAAGGTGAATGGATTGAGACAATTCATGCTCAAAATTTTGGGGACACTGGTGTGAGCCTGGGTGCTCTTAAGAGAACAATGGTTCCCAGAATGAGGAAAGGTGACAGAAGGGCGAACACAGTGCATATTGTGTTTGATTGCTCAGCGCAGTTGAGGAAGTCCATTATTGAACAGGGCAAGATTTACATAGGCTTTTCTTGCTGTAGAGTCAAGNTGCTCAGCGCAGTTGAGGAAGTCCATTATTGAACAGGGCAAGATTTACATAGGCTTTTCTTGCTGTAGAGTCAAGGACTTTGTAGAGCCGCTAAGGTACTTCAAGTGCCCGAAGTATGGAAACCTTGCCATCAGGCGTAAGCGAAGAGTTACATGCACTGAAGAGGGACACACTCACAAAGAGTGTAAGAATAAGGACGCAACCAACNCAGGCGTAAGCGAAGAGTTACATGCACTGAAGAGGGACACACTCACAAAGAGTGTAAGAATAAGGACGCAACCAACTGTGTAATCTTCAAAGGGGAAAATAAAGATCATGGTCACAGAGTTGACTCGAGAGATTGTCTTGCTCACATCAGAGCCTACGAACAGGAGACAGCCCGTACTGACTATGGCTGTTGATAAAGTGATATGCGGAGAGATCAACCTTCGAGAATAAGCAGTGGTCACTGCAGAAATGGGTTAACTGACTGAGGAAACGGGCATTGAAGCGCCCTGTTTCAGGAACCATATGTATTGCAAAGGAAATTCATGGGGTGGCCAGGTATAATGTTGACTAGTCGTGAAAATCCCAAGGCTGGGATATGGTTGCGTAAGCAACATACAAGCATGATTCTGGAGAACATCTCAACAGAACACCACTTAGCAGTATAGTTAATAGTGAAGAATAAATAAGTTTTCCTTGTTTCTTCATAAGTCGCAAATGTGGTTCTCGCCAGAAACTGATGACACGGGAGTAATGTTGGAACAGTTCATCAAAGCAAGAGACTTATGCGTTTGCAACACAGCGGGTCATATGGTAACATGTGTGTCTCCAGCANGGAACAGTTCATCAAAGCAAGAGACTTATGCGTTTGCAACACAGCGGGTCATATGGTAACATGTGTGTCTCCAGCACATGACACAGAAATATATATAGACGTTACTCTGACCACTGCCAAAGCTGGGAGAAAAGTAACAGATTGGGAAGTTATAGAGGACATTGCAAGTGACCACTGGCTGATCTTGTTTGCGATAATTTAACAGAAATACATGAGCACAAGTCAGGGCTGCTAACACCTAGGTACACTGACATGGGTGCTTGTTGGAAAAGGTTCGACCACCTGCTCCAGGCCAAAGCTGAGGTACTAAGTGGCATTGAAGACCCTCAGGAGAGAGCTGAGAAGATCACATCTGCAATGCAGTATACATGCGATCAGGCGCTGAGGAAGGTCACAACTCAAACTTCTACCAACAGATGGTGGGATGACGAGTTGGAAAACACCAGGAGAAATGTACGTCATAATTGTTTCATATAACTGTAGCCGAACATACAGTCTACAGTTAATTGGCTGTGACAACAAAGCAAGTTTCATGTCGACTTAAACACAGTACGCATTACAAAAATTGTGTTTGCAACATCTGAAACCAGAAACTTCACTCTAAAACTCTTTGCAGCACATGATTTGTTGCTACAAATAAATTTATGATTATATATAAACCACTGCAAACTCCAGTTCTATTGGGTTTTATAATACAAAGATGAGAGAAGAGCTAAGTATTTATGGCTAGTATGTTGAACATATTGTTATTTAAAATTTATATTACTTATGTCCTTAATTTTTATGCATTCCTGTTAATAAGTAAGATTTTAAATAAAGTCAAATAAAATCATACTCTTGTAGTGTCGTTACAATAGTTCAGAAATGCTATTTCTGGTAAAGTAAATTACAATGTTGCGTATGTTAAATCTTTTTTTTTATTATCTAGGGAATGAGTCATTTGGTAACGTAGTCTTTAGTACGTATCATTACGTACTTAAAACTAGAATGTTGTAATGAAAATGTAATATTAACAGTATATTTTGGTACGCTTTNGGAACAGTTCATCACAGCAAGAGACTTATGCGTTTGCAACACAGCGGGTCATATGGTAACATGTGTGTCTCCAGCAAAAGACACAGAAATATATATAGACGTTACTCTGACCACTGCCAAAGCTGGGAGAAAAGTAACAGATTGGGAAGTTATAGAGAACATTGCAAGTGACCACTGGCTGATCTTGTTTGCGATAATTTAACAGAAATACATGAGCACAAGTCAGGGCTGCTAACACCTAGGTACACTGACATGGGTGCTTGTTGGAAAAGGTTCGACCATCTGCTCCAGGCCAAAGCTGAGGTACTAAGTGGCACTGAAGACCCTCAGGAGAGAGCTGAGAAGATCACATCTGCAATGCAGTATACATGCGATCAGGCGCTGAGGAAGGTCACAACTCAAACTTCTACCAACAGATGGTGGGATGACGAGTTGGAAAACACCAGGAGAAACGTACGTCATAATTGTTTCATATAACTGTAGCCGAACATACAGTCTACAGTTAATTGGCTGTGACAACAAAGCAAGTTTCATGTCGACTTAAACACAGTACGCATTACAAAAATTGTGTTTGCAACACCTGAAACCAGAAACTTCACTCTAAAACTCTTTGCAGCACATGATTTGTTGCTACAAATAAATTTATGATTATATATAAACCACTGCAAACTCCAGTTCTATTGGATTTTATAATACAAAGATGAGAGAAGAGCTAAGTATTTATGGCTAGTATGTTGAACATATTGTACTTTAAAATTTATATTACTTATGTCCTTAATTTTTATGCATTCCTGTTAATAAGTAAGATTTTAAATAAAGTCAAATAAAATCATACTCTTGTAGTGTCGTTACAATAGTTCAGAAATGCTATATCTGGTAAAGTAAATTACAATGTTGCGTATGTTAAACCTTTTTTTTTATTATCTAGGGAATGAGTCATTTGGTAACGTAGTCTTTACTACGTATCATTACGTACTTAAAACTAGAATGTTGTAATGAAAATGTAATATTAACAGTATATTTTGGTACGCTTTAAGCCCGAATCAGTGTTATCAATAAGNTAAGCCCGAATCAGTGATATCAATAAGTGAAATAATAATCACTGAAAGTCAGTTAATAAGCTACTCCCGACTGGCAAATCAAGGAAATGACCTGGGGACCATTGACTTATTGCAGTGGAATTCTCGGCATTCAGTGGGAATCGCAAATAAATCACTGAAATTCAACCATCTTGTTAACTAGTTATAATGAACTGATTATCAGTCGCTCAATTTCACTATTTTAACTGATTTGGCTCAATTCTCACTGTTTCAGATTTAGAGTTTGTACAACCAGATTTCTTTACTGTAAACCAAACAAGCACTAAGAAATTTTCTTCTTTGCTACTAAGTAAGGAAGTATAGCAATGATACACATATATTTCAAGAAAAAATGTAACAATCACGTACCAAAATTTTTTAACCTTTCCTTAAAATTTAAGAATAAATTTTGTTACTGTAAAAAAAACCTTTGGTAAACAGAAATATTTGTACGTATTTTTTTACAGTGTACTTGACAAGAATAGTCAAATATTTCAACTCAAGATAAAAAAAGATATCTTGTTACACAACCAGTAAATATTAAACTAATCTAATATTCATGCACTTTTTGTGAACTATCTTAAACATTTTATTATTTTGGTGTAATTTTGGCTGCAAAAATTAAACCAAGTATAGCTACAGCTTGTGAACTGATCTGGCACCATATCTGATTTAAAGAAACTACTTTTATGCAGATTTTCTTGTCTGTGTATACTGCAGTTGAGAAAAACTGGCCTTAAATGACGTAGGCATAAGTGATAAAATAAGTCGTATTGCCACATTTCTGAATTTCATTAATACTGCAAGAAACTTATAATGTGGAAATTAGCTGAAATTTAAAAAATTAAAGTACAAAAAAACTTATATGCAATACCAAAAAAAAAATGCCAAAAAGGCATGATTATAATGAGTTCTTATCTTATACAGTGGGCCAATAAATTACAAAAAAAAATCGATTTGAGTAATATTTTCTTAAAACGTGTACTTTTATTGCAATATTTATTTTATAATTTTATTACCTTAAGAGTAAATCTTCGTACTCTTCACCCATGAGTTTAATTGTATTTGTAATATTATGTTTTCTGAGAAATTAAATTGAATAATAGCTTCATAAAATTAACATATGAAGAATATAAAGTTAATTATAATTATGAGAATTTTAAGAACTCACAAGTGGTTAAAGCTGTGCTTCCATTATTTTATACGGTAAAAAATTTGCTAGAAGTTAACACGCGCTGCCAATATCCCTGATGTGTTAACATCATATAAACAAATAACGTCTTTTTCACCACCTGATACTGAAAGAAGTCGCATGTAGACACCCTTTTTTTATGGTTATCTTGAAATCACTCTCATGCTCTGCACGTTAGCCACAATTTCGCAAAAATGTATGGACCACAGGACCAGAAATGGATCAGCAAATTTTTTTTTTGCTAAATGCGATGACAGCCTTTGGCGNAAAAATGTATGGACCACAGGACCAGAAATGGATCAGCAAATTTTTTTTTTGCTAAATGCGATGACAGCCTTTGGCGGCCCCACCCTCCAACTACTATTCATCGCAAACCACCCTCTCTTTAACTCTATCTCGCACTCTGACGACGATTTTGTGGTGGCAATTTTTATTGTATGTCATGAATTATTTAATTAATTATAAATAGTTAGCAGAAATTGAAATTCATTTAACATACTAATATAAGAACGAATTAAAATTATCCCTTAATATTTNATAAATAGTTAGCAGAAATTGAAATTCATTTAACATACTAATATAAGAACGAATTAAAATTATCCCTTAATATTATCTTTCGTTTGAATACAAACACATTGTTTACGTCCAAACTAACTTTAGGTTTATGTGTGTGTTAAAAGTAAAATATTGGCATAAATAAAAATTAAATTATGCAATAAAATATAATTATTAATTAACTTTATCGCAGTTTCTTCGAAGAGATAATATACATATGGGATAATCAACGTCAACAACGCTTATCTAATGGTGACATGAATTTCTAAACGTCTAAAAAAAACTATATAATCAATTGTCTATGTATTGCCAGATAAAATACTTAAGGCTATGCGTCAGCGGTGCCCCATGTGGCCGCATATTTCACACGGGCCTTAATCCGTCCAAGTACAAGAGAAATGTTGGCAAATAGTTTAGTCACAAGTAATTTATAAATAATTCGATATCAGGTTTCGGATGTCTGATAAGTATGTTTGGATCAATTTTCTCATACGAGCCATGTGGTAAAGAGATTTTCTCGAGGTACTCATGGTTAACATTTCGTCTTCATACCGCTGCTTCCCCACTCGCTATGCGTTTTGAGGTTGGCTTCGTTTACCTTCCTCCTCTCATTTCACCAGCATTGGCAGTGCTTCAGTTAAAAAGTGCACGTCTAGTATGTCGTTACAAGGCCAAAAAAATTGCGGGAGGGATCCGCAGCCCTCAAATATACGGCCTATTTTATACTGTGTACACTCTCGTCCTTTCTCATGTCTCAGAAATAAAGAGAGCCATGACTGCTCTTTGGTACATTTGTATCAAGTTAAAACTGAACAACAACAACATCTTGTGTACGATGCCAAACACGACAGGCTCGTGCAGTATTTGTTGCCTGCTGAGTTCAGCGCACACCTTAAATTTTTTGGCTTTACAATAATTTTAGAGTGACACGACACGGAAATCTGACACATCAGAGCACGAAAAAATTTTGTATGGTATTTTATTCAGTGTTTACAGTACTCCGAAATATTTGTCGGATTTATTAAGTACTCATTTGTAGGAAATATCTAAAATGGGAGCCACCAAAATAACATATAATATTTACGACATGAATATAACTTTAAAATTCCAGCGCTGCTCCATTCTCACCTCGTTTCACTCTCATCGGCTATCAAGACCCTGATGTCAAAAGCCACCCACACCTCTTCACACTACTTGTGTCGTTCTGTCGGTACTGCGATTGTCTCGGACTGACCTTGTTTCTTATTGGCTGTTGTAAATGTTTCGTCATGTCGTCGACTGTAGTGTGATGCACGATTGCTCTCGCCAGAAGCATAAGTCACATACAGGAATTTTCCTCGTGTATGATACAAAGTGAGATCACTATTATTCATGTGTACATGGAGATATACGAAATATCGATAATCGCCGTTATTGATATACGATTACAAATACTAACGATGTATTTTACGACGTTCACCTCCAGTTGAGAGTACGTGAAGGGAATGAGGCAGTTTTCGGAGGCAATGCAGAGAAGAGACGATAGACTGGTGCACGTATCAACATTACGCAATGACCATATTATTTTATTGTTGGAAACTATGTAGCTAATTTCAGTAGAGTCCGCTGTCGTAGATTTGCTCACGTATGAGTAGTAAGTTTAAAAGTACAGTGGTGTGAAAAAAAAAAAAGCATTTTTAAAGATGGTGCAGGTCCCCATAATATTTATAGCTTACGTGATATCTTAAAAGTGGCATTCCATCCTCATCTCTGGTATATTTCCTTTTCGTAGGTTAACATACTGGGTGCACTTTCAATAGTTCCTTTAAAAGCCACGTATTTGAAACATAATCCAACGCAGTTCAAACGCCAGGTAAGCGAAACATCTACCATAATTCGCTTGAACCTATGAGGCACACACAACGATACAACGGGTCTTGTTTATGATACGGATCGTCAACTTTTTCTCGTTCCTAACGGGCCCCGGGGAAAAAAAAATAAAACACTCTCACGCCTCCTTCGTTTGCTTCCATGGCGGCTGGAGTGGGAAAGGAAATGCGTTCTATCCGGCTAATTTCTTCGCCGGCTCGTTTTGGCTAGTTTGGTTCATTTTTATTGCGGCTGTTTTATTCGCCGCCCCTGCAAGGGGAGGTGAAAATCCCACAACCTTTGGTGTTGCTCCCTTCTTCTCTTCCCCTCTCCCAACAGTCACACGTCCTCCAGGCCCCTACGGCAAGGCACGAAATGGTTGGGGGAAGAGAGGGTTAGTAAGGGAATGAAGGGGAGGGGGTACTGAGATGAGGGTGATTACTCCCTTACACACAACTCTCCCAAAACTAATGTAGAGATGTAACGAGCTTGGCCCACGTGGAAAAAGCGCGCAAAGTTCAACCCTCGTCCATCGCGGGGGCGAACTTGCGAAGCCACGCATTGCTGCGTCGCCTGATCTGGAATGCTGGAGCTCGCTCGCGCTTGATTGAGCGTTTTATGAAAGTCACGGTAAGTTACGTCTTTCAAATCAATGGTTTTTCCCTCCACACAACTCGTAAAAACTATAATTGCGCCGCCAAATCTCTCTTCTTAGTCTTTTGCAGACCTTCGTCATCCCACCCAAACCAGGTTTCGACTCACTTCGACATGAATCAGTTGCCTGAGTTATTTGTGGCTCAATTTTTCGAGAAAAATTTTGACGAGTGTCTTAGAAGGTCATAGTGATAAACTAAAAGGAATTAATTTTCCGGCAAATTTTATAGAAATCTGTATAGCAAATTTTCAGACACGATTAATTTTTATAATGCTTGATACTACCTGCCAAAATGGCAGGCGATTGGAAACAGCTGACTTGGTGCATACTAAAAGAAACTTCAGCTAAACAAGTAGAGTTTGATTATGATAACTGCATCCAGATATATGACGTAACACTAAATTTATAAGCTTACCATTCTGAAAATACATTACTGCTATATAAAAATGTTGCCATATATTACATAGTAAAAACTACAAGCCAAACGTAGTGGGATTTGGTTAATAAATTAATAATATATTTTATTGAAATCTATTATTTAAGATGACGCTATCCAAAAACAAAATGGTTGGGCAAAGAGGTTCTTAATTAGCGATTTAGTTCACACGATAAATACTGACAGTATACCAAGTAAGATCCTGATCCGTTAGATGATCACGGAGATATGGCATGTAATATAAGTTGTTCACGGTTACTTCCAACGTTTCTGAAGCCCTGCTAAAATTCTACTTTCAGGATATTCCTCCACCTGATGCAAACAAAGCTTAACGCAGCACCGAATTCGTGCGCACTTATTGTAATATTATTTTGCATAACAAATATTTCTTACTAGACGTTACAAACACATCTACTTTCTCCCTGTGTTTATTCATGTTATTAATTTAAGTAATATTACAATTTGTAGATAGAATGTACGTAAAATATTTATTTAATTAAAAAAAGGAACACTAACGTTATCTCATGTATAAAATGCTTGAAACACATGTATAATTCAGGAAACAACCGAACACTTAATACATAGGGTGATTTATCGAAGGTTTAATTAATAGAGTTTGAAGAAACCGCTAATGGTCTATACTAATTTGAAAATTGGTACATAAACTTTTAAAATTCCTTGGTTGGATTGCAATAGCGCTAATAATAATTTATTGGTATTAGATTTAGTACTCCCTGTGTTAGGATATACGTTCTCTGTTTTCAAAGGTTTGTCTTAAATTGGTTAACCAAATATGTTACAATTTAATAAGTGTCGTGTGTGAAATACGGGTTTTGAGACCAGCTCTGTTTATATGAGAGTACTTCATTTATCTAATTTTACCGAATACCACGTTCAAAATAGTTCACTTTGCACTGTAATACAACGCTCCCAGCGTTTCTGCCACTTCAGGAACATATCCTACTGTCTTCTTCTCGAAGTGTGTCGAACTGAATCTCCGTAGTCGTGTCAAAATGGCGACCTTATAGGTGGATGAGGGAAGAGGGTGGAGTCCGTAGGAGACAAACATGGCGAGTAAGATTGGCGCGGAAGCAAAACCATGTACATTGTCGGCGAGAAACTCGTGTAAGACGAGAGCTCGGTGACAGGGTGCATTGTCATCACGGCGCATATTGTTTCTCGCACGCCACAAATTCGGACGCTTTCGCCGAATCTCCTCCTTCACTCGCCTCGAAACCTGCCGTTAGAACACGCCATTTACGGTCCGGACCCTGGAAATCAACTATCGATTCTCAATGCCGTGAATGAGGAAAGAGTCGATAAGCATGCACTTGGTCGAGCTGTGGACCCGCCTCGCCTTCCCCGGTCGTGGAGATAAGCTCTTCGACTGTGAAGAACGGACCAGTCTCACGAAGAATTTGACGTTCGCTCTTTGTTCTAACTTGCTGCGCGTGATCTAGTAGCAGAATAATGCCAGTTGCACAACTCCCTGTGTGTATACGGGGCGATTTCTCTTATAGTGGTTTCGCATGTGGGAATCGTGCCGGACGATGCCGCTGTTCGGTGGGTGTTACCGGCGATCTCCCGTTTACCCTGCCCTTGCATTCCGGCGCTTCTCCTTGGCTCACCTCACTTCACCCTCATCGGCTCTCAAGACCTCGGTGTTAAGAGCCGCCCAGATCTCTCCACCTCACTCATTAGCACACTGACATATGAAGGTCTGTGCTCCACATGACTGTGCGCACAGAATTATGCTGCCATCTGTTGAAGTCTTACGAATTAATTTCATCCCGAAAATTTTTGATACCTCCCCGTTGATGTAATGATTCGCTAGACAGAGCATATTGGTTATACCGAGTGTTCGGGAATTTTTGAGCGTAATGTAAAGGGGTGGTAGGACACGCGTAGGCAAACATTTTGATACAAGTAACATGTGTCCGGAAACTCCCCCATACAAAGCTGCAGGAGTCAAAATATGTGCGCTCCGTTTGAATTTGGCGCGCTGCCTGGGTAACGCATGCGCGGACCGAGCTCAAATGAGAAGATAATTTTCGCGCAGCTTTGACGGTGGGTAGGTGGGGAAGGCAGTGTAGGGGAGGGCTTTCCCGAGCTTTCCTGGAGGGACGGAACCCACGTGTAACTCTGGGCGATGTACACACCAAACTGATAACATCACTCGCTACTACCACACTATTAAACACCGCGCTGCGCAACCAACTTTTTTTCGACAGCTGTTATTTCACGTGTGGTGCGGCTCTCGCCACACCCGCTCTCCGCGGCTGTCGCTACTGAACTGAACAACCTCACCCCTTCGTGCAGCGGCAATGGACTCTCCCGATTCAGTCATCTGCGCGTCATCTTCTCATTTCGATAGCACTTTACACAGGCGCGGTGCAGCGTGGGATGGAGCCGCGAGTCGGCCTGCAAGTGGACAGCAGATGGCAGTCTCCAATTGTCATCAGCGATGACTTGAGAAGTGTCTGTGCAAGCGATGTTATGTTGCTACACTCATTTACCGAAATAGCATACATTGGGTACGTTTACATGTAGGCGCACGGGGTTGCAGGTGAATTCACGTAGATCCTTATCCCGACAGGCGGCAGCCGAATAGGAAAACGTTCGTACGCGTCTTCCAATGCTTACGTGACACAGGACAGCTTCAACCGAAACATACTAATGCTGGAGCGACGAGACGTGTTAGAAGACCCAGTTTCGAGCAGGACGTTCTCGAACAAGTAGCATCACAAGCTAATAAAGGCACATGTGCAATTATGCATAACATGAGTGCAGTAATTACACTGTTTGGGAAGTGTTAAATGAGCAACGGTTTAAAAAATGCCGCCCTTCACATGTGCCCTACAGGAGCAATTGTATACAATGCCGCCCTTCACATGTGCTGTACTGGAGCAATTTAATACAAAAATATCGCAGATCACATGTGTTTTATCGGAGCACTTAACCTTCTCAGACGAGGTCCGGTAGCTTCCCCCCTCCTGCCCGGTCCACCGACTTAACACCCTTAGACTTGTTTACCGAACACCCGTGGAGGGTGAGAGGACTTGATCGCGATAATTCCTTCTGCCTGCCTTGTAGTTAAACGAACATGCGGCATTTTGGAGAGTGCATAACAATATAGTTGCCAGTGTAAACACCTTCTTGCAAGTTCAGACGACGTCACTTCGAACTGCTCCCGGAAAGGTGAGCCATACTTCACTTCTCTTTGTTTGTTTGTTTACTGCGGTCAGATGTTTACCTCCACGGGTGGGGATTGGGGACTCTCGTATGCTGTCCACCTGCAGATCAGCTCCTCCCACGTCCGCATATGATTGGCCGAGTCAGTGCGCAGAATTCAAATCGCGCGCCCATAGTTTGACGCCTGTAGCTTGGTTCAATATATTTCTTTATATCAAAATGTTTGTCATCCGGTGTAAGGAATTAGTATAACAACTACTGGCATAGGTCAGGATGGTCTGCCATTACTCATTATCATTAACGTAGGCATTTCCAAAAGAACAATTTATCTTAGATTTTCTCCTCATGACTTACCGTTTCATCTCTGCAGGGTTGTAGAACACAATGACCACCACTTTTCTTTCTCTTCATTAAGTTAATAAATTTACCTCGATATAACCTTAACACAAAATTTACACCAATATTCCAGCTACATCTTTAGTTTTCGTTAGTATTAGTATTCTGTCAGTTACACGTATCATGGGCACACAATGGGAACAAAAATTCCCATGTTTCATCTATGGAAAATAACATTAACATTTGCGCTTTCCAACTATGCATATGCACAGGTGTGGTAAATTTGCTAATAATTTCTTAGAGTGTACAGCTGGTATATCAGATTCGGTTTTGATCGGTTAAATGATTCCTGAGAAGTTTTATATTACCGTTAAAATCTGACAGATAGATATTCATAATGTTAGCGTCGTAAATGGTTAATAACGATAAGCGTCAGTTTTACTTGGCCTATAGTATATGGTGTTATTAGGTGAAAGAGTTCTAAGTTATTACGAGTGGGATGAAAGACAAACTTAGAGACAGCTGCTCGATTGTAAAAGCCTGTCTTTCCACGGATTATATGCTAAAAAGTCACTACGCCCAAAGTGTGTTTAGATATGCTAATGGAACTTTCATAGTATGGCATTTTTAATTCAACGAATTTAATATCTAAGCTGACTTATTCAATTCACTGAGGCCGTGCATAAAACTCACTTGCGAAGTTGAGAGAAATCAGGTTTACCCATCCTCGATGTTTTCAGTTGGCCACTATAGCAAGAAGATATGTACCAAAATTTATAAAAATTCACACGCTGAAGAAAAAGCAAAATTACACCAAAAACCCCTCGTTTATAACTGAAGCTGCAATCGTTCACAACTCGACTGACAGTGCTTGAAATCTGTGCATAAACAAAAAAGTCTTGGCTACAGTACTCTAGCCCAGCGTGTCCCAAACTTTTTTTCCGTGACCCGGTTATTTTCAAGCCTTTCCTTCAAGACCCACAAAACAATTTTTTGTGGATTCTGGTGTATGAGCGCAATAAAACATGTTTACGTGTATATTACAGTTTAATATTTTAACAAAGATACGTTAACAAATGTCGTACAAAAATGATAATCATATTAAAACCAAACTGTTTATTAATGAGAAGTGTGCAGTTGTTTCTTGTTAACTAAAAACTTTACGTTTGGAGGAATAACTTTATCCTCGGATCCGGTTCAACTTCCAATCGGTTCCTATTTTTATTTTTTAGGAAAACCAGTGTTGAAAACCCTGCTTCACACTTATATGTCGTAACAAAAGGCATTAGAATCTTTATCGTTTTTCTGCTAAAACTGGGTACTCCTGACGGCAAGACAGCCAAAAATCCATCAGCGGTATGTTACCAAATGTGTCTTTGAGTGCCGTGTCATATGACAGTTCAATTATAGACTCAATATCTAAATTCGGAAGGTCAGTCTCGCATTCTAAATTGACTGTAAATGCATTTCTTATCCATGCTTTGTTTCCGTGGATGGGGGGAAAATATTTCTTAAGATTTTTCTCCAGCGCTAGCAGATGTTCTTTGATAGCAGCTGAAATCTCACCCGGCAATAAACTCATGCTATGATCTTTTTGTGGTTCTGTAAGCTTTGTAAAAGCTTTGCAATTTCCTGCTTCCGCGCGACTCGACCACAAAGTATTGCTTCATTAGGTTATGTGAATTAGCATGTGTTTTGTGCGGCAGGCATGTATAAATGGGACTTTTATAAATAATTTATATAAATATGTTATATCTATGAGACATTTCAACAAAATTCACCCATATTTTCTACGCAAACAGTATTAATTAGAAGCATAATTAATGCATAGGTACAGATATATTCTTTTGCGTTTTAATTTTTTGCATAATAGTCTGGTGAGTAAATGGAAAATTTTGCCATATTTCCGGGACAATTAAACTAATTTTCACAAAATTTTTCTCACCTACAGAAGGCCACGTAAAATGATATGATATAAATGGTGCCAGATAATGATTTTTAAAAGGCCGGCGATATAAATATTTTGATATATCTGGCATATTTATAAAACNATAAATGGTGCCAGATAATGATTTTTAAAAGGCCGGCGATATAAATATTTTGATATATCTGGCATATTTATAAAACAGTTTGAAATTTTAAATAAAACATATTATGCTGACAGTATCGATTAGAATCATTGTGTAGTGTGCCTCCTTTTATGCAATATTTGTAAAATAACCCCTTTTAATCAAATTAGGATTTTACGCCATATCTCGAAGACCAACCAAACTATTTCCAACAACATTTTTCACACAAGTAGCATAATGGAAGAGCCTGTAAACTCATATGTTTTGAGTGGCTCATGCACTTATTTTGAAAACGATGGCCGTGTGAATATTTCAGGTAAGTGAACCCTATTATTCAAAACATTAGACTTATTGCAACAGAAATTGAGCTCCGAATACTACCTCCGCGATGCAGTTGATTGAAAGCTAGCTTAATTTTACGAGTTTTTGTGATATCGGATCCCGAGTAAGTCACCTGTGTATTTTAATTGTCTTCATACTGTTTCAAATGTTTGTGGTTTTATCTCTATAATAAAGCTGTCAATGTTTAAGAACTTCACTAAAATTTACTTGCACCGATGTAGAGTAAAGTAAGCTCATTATTTATCAGTAACTTCCTTTTCTTTAATTCGTTTCTTTTAGTGTATTATTGTTATAAAACTTTTAATAAATTAATTTTCTTGTCACTCTGTTTTGAGTGTCTAGATAATTATTTGTTTATATCTATCTGATATTAGAGGGTTGTTGAAGAGCATGAATTTATGTATTGCGTTGTAATATTAACAAAAATAATAATTTTTTTTTGTAGGTATTTGNGGGGGGGGTAGGTAGGAAAGAATTACTGATTAGGTATACATTTCAAAATTTTAACATATTTTAGTCAGTAATCGTTGTTTTCAAATAAAATTTGCCGAACGTATTTTCCTTGTTGAACTTACGTGTAAGTAGTAGCGATAAGCTACTTCGGGGACAACGGGATCCGAGATAGGATCAAGAGGCCGACTGGCCGCCATGTTGTTGCGTCACTCGGTGGCCATATTATGATGTCACGATTACCATATATTACGTTTTCACAGCAAAATCATTTCATAAATCAATTATTTTACCCTAAAACTGCTTTTTAAACATAGAATTTTAAAAAACTTAAAATTTTTACTACTCTGCTAGTCTTCGTTCCGGGAGGATGTGTGCTCCATTTTTTTTCGAACTTGGGACCTCCTACATGAAAGTCTTAAATGGTTTTACCCACAGTTTTCCAAATTTAAATATTTTTACCATTTTTTTACGATTTTTGTGTTTTTTCTCGATTATTCGGGTTTAAAATTGCCTGGGTTCAGGGTCAAGGTCACAGATATCCAACCTATCAGCCATTGTCAATAATGTAACTTATCCCTTATGTGTTAATTTTTTAAGAGTTTTTATTTGTATGAAGTTTACTTGGGGTTAGGGTTATGGATGTCGAAGATAGTGGCCGAGGTACGTAATGCAATATAACTTCTGATTTTTACAATATTTTGAGGAATTATTGGAAATATTCTCGATTTTTTTTTATTTTTATGTCTTCCTGAAGTCATTGCAAGGCCAGGCCGAAGTCACGGGAAATCCCATATAGTGGTCGGGTTCATTAATATAATTTTATCCCGATTTTTTAATTTGTTGGCAATTTTTTTTGTGACACTATCCCGAGTTTTCGATTTCAGGGTCGTTATAACGACATGGCAATCACGGTTTTGGAAATCTAACTTTGTAGTTGGGGTGAATAATGTTGGCAAACATGGGCGGAGTTTCTCTTGGCCCACTGGGTTTGGCTCGGAGCCGTAGTTTTTGTCTTCCTGATTTAAGAATATTATGGCTCATGCATCGAAGTATCTGGAATCCGCCTTGCTTATTTGAGGACTTTATCAATGAGTCATGAATCTACTTGCCTCATTTGAGGAATGGTTCGTAAAATTTAAAAAAATTGATTTAAAAAATTTTACTTCATTTAGAGGTATTTTCTTGCATTAAATTTTATTTTCGTGTAAAATCGTTAATTTCGAAAGTGATTTGAGGGTAAAAACGTGATATTTTGAAGGACGTTTCTAGCAAGATGGCCACCGGATGACGTCACAACATGGAAACCGGTTGGCTGCTGGCTCCTTTCCCGAATCCCGTGGTCATAGAAGGAACATTTTACTAGTATTTGTGTGGTAACTGGGCGAGTTGGGCATGTTTAATTTATATTGTTTTCTTAGAGTTCTGTTTATTAAGTTCGGCGTGGGCACTGTCTGCCTATGTAATAGAAACTCATGACAGTGTTATTTGATTGCTACAATATTTTTCATGTAAATCTCGAAAATAATGAAAGTATAGAGTCTGAAACATTATATAAAAGTAAATTACAACTTACGCACACTTGTATTTCCACACTTAGCCAGACGAGCCTTGTCACATAATATTCCAACCTCTTTTCGGCCCTTATCAAGTAGACAGACCTTAATTTTGACCATAATTATTTTATTGGTTAACTACAAACAAGATCGTCGAACAAAATACTTTTCACATGCGAGTGAAACGCACACATTAGGGTATGTAACAACTCCGCGACTACGAATAATCGCTTGGATTCCATTTAGCGTGGACTACAAATTAGTACTGATGTAGATAATATAAATGTTAAGCCACACTTCCATTTATATGCAGTTCCTCTAGATTTTGCGTATGTTTTCCTTGGCGTTTTACTCGTTTTTCTAGGTAGTCTGAATGATTTGGGGCGTCTTTATAGATATGTGAATTCACCTGTAACTTTGCCATACCAAACAATTACTTTTTAAACCATATGAACGCGAGAATATTGGAATACATAGAAAATAATATCATGTTCCGCGGTTAGATAACATCCATAAAACTAAACCTGGTTGTTCAGCAGCTCAACGTACAGCGAGAAAAAGTTATTGTTTAATGTAACAAAGTTCGTTTGGCCCGACCAAAAAAGTGTTTGTATAAAGACAATTAAATGTTTTGTTTTTGAAACGTAATTAATTTTGTTGTAATTATTTGTGTTTGGGTTGCTCTACGTGCATTGAATAATTTTGGGTATTATAAAAAAGTAATTTAAAGCACACCCGTTGTTCGAGCCCGAACATTTTGTTCCCGAAAGCTACATATTAGCAACGTCGCCAAAAGATGTCACTGGCGAAAATAGCAGGTTTTCTTTAATATGCACGCTTAAAATACAGTACACATATAGAAAATAATATTCCAAGAGTTACAGCATTATTTATTTGTTTCCTGTTAAACTTGCTTCTTTGGGATTTTTATAACATCATTGCGAATCTATAAATGCATTAATAAACACTGTTACTGTCCAAAATGTCTCAAGAATTGCAGTGAAACTATTGAGCTGTATTTTCGAACGATAACAATCAAAGGAATTAGTCGGCAAACAAACACAATTGATTAAACAATATGTTTTGTCGACGGTCTAAGTTTTTTGGTCCAAAACAGAGATTTTGTTTACTCAAGCATGTGTTTTGCTAGATGAACAAAATCAATTTGGTTTCTTTTAAAGTTCTTTTACTAAACGAAATATTTGTCGGGCTACAAAATATATGTTTAGTCATATAAAACAGCATTTTATTGGTTGGAACAAATCTTCCCCTCATCGGCCATATTGGTCAAAATTGTCTGTTTCCTAAAACAGAGGAGCCTTTTCTGCGTAATTAAAACACTTCCAAAACGTCATAGAAAAACCTCCAGTTTGAAACAAGCATTCCTCATTTAAGGCTTTCAGAGGGTCTTCGATGATAAATACGCCTAACATCGTTTCTCAATGTCACACATATAGAAAGAACAATAATCTTAACATATTGACCTTTTCCAGTCGTGAAAAGTTCAACATTTTGTCCTTTCGTCCACTTTGACTGCACTCTAAAAAACCCATTCAATGTTTTCTGTACTGCAAAGAAAACCATTTATTTGAGGCTGTTTTGTTAACAGTTTACGGATACACAGGTTTGCGGCTAATATGCTTTCTTTGTACGTTTTTGTTTTATGGCAAAATTTACCTTCCTCTATAGTCAAGAAATAAACATTCCTTGAGCTGCTTTTGTTAAAAGTAAAGAAATGTTACTTCGTACAAAATGTAACGGTTAAGCGATTTTAAAGGTTTTCTGTATGAAACAGTGTAGTTTTCAGCACGTGACTGTTGTCCCGAAGCAAACATCCGTTATCGATTCTCAGAGTCGTCCTTGTGGTTCACTTCTTTTAGTAAATAAAGTTTTTAAAGAGTTATTAATTTTCTCTTATTTTCTAATAACGGTTGGTTTTCTGAGTTACAAATCTCCTTTTAACTGTAACTGACATTACCACTAACATATCTGTTGAACTAATAAAACGACAACACAAGATTATCGTAGTCACTGCTCTGTATAGCTAACCAAAATCGATTTTTTTTTTGCAATTGTATATTGCAGTAGTTCATGTTTAAACAAACATTTTTTTTTCTTTTCGGTAACTAATCATGTGTTCCAGCAAAGAAAGTGTTTTTACAGAGTGGGGAACTTTGCCTGTCACTCTGCTCCGGGTGTTCATGGGANATGGCTCATGCATCGAAGTATCTGGAATCCGCCTTGCTTATTTGAGGACTTTATCAATGAGTCATGAATCTACTTGGCTCATTTGAGGAATGGTTCGTAAAATTTTAAAAAATTGATTTAAAAAATTTTACTTTATTTAGAGGTATTTTCTTGCATTAAATTTTATTTTCGTGTAAAATCGTTAATTTCGAAAGTGATTTGAGGGTAAAAACGTGATATTTTGAAGGACGTTTCTAGCAAGATGGCCACCGGATGACGTCACAACATGGAAACCGGTTGGCTGCTGGCTCGTTTCCCGAATCCCGTTGTCATAGAAGGAACATTTTCCTAGTATTTGTGTGGTAACTGGGCGAGTTGGGCATTTTTTATTTATTTTGTTTTCTTAGAGTTCTGTTTATTAAGTTCGGCGTGGGCACTGTCTGCCTATGTAATAGAAACTCATGACAGTGTTATTTGATTGCTACAATATTTTTCATGTAAATCTCGAAAATAATGAAAGTATAGAGTCTGAAACATTATATAAAAGTAAATTACAACTTACGCACACTTTTATTTCCACACTTAGCCAGACGAGCCTTGTCACATAATATTCCAACCTATTTTCGGCCCTTATCAAGTAGACAGACCTTAATTTTGACCATAATTATTTCTATTGGTTAACTACAAACAAGACCGTCGAACAAAATACTTTTCACATGCGAGTGAAACGCACACATTAGGGTATGTAACAACTCCGCGACTACGAATAATCGCTTGGATTCCATTTAGCGTGGACTACAAATTAGTACTGATGTAGATAATTTAAATGTTAAGCCACACTTCCATTTATATGCAGTTCCTCTAGATTTTGCGTATGTTTTCCTTGGCGTTTTACTCGTTTTTCTAGGTAGTCTGAATGATTTGGGGCGTCTTTATAGATATGTGAATTCACCTGTAACTTTGCCATACCAAACAATTACTTTTTAAACCATATGAACGCGAGAATATTGGAATACATAGAAAATAATATCATGTTCCGCGGTTAGATAACATCCATAAAACTAAACCTGGTTGTTCAGCAGCTCAACGTACAGCGAGAAAAAGTTATTGTTTAATGTAACAAAGTTCGTTTGGCCCGACCAAAAAAGTGTTTGTATAAAGACAATTAAATGTTTTGTTTTTGAAACGTAATTTATTTTGTTGTAATTATTTGTGTTTGGGTTGCTCTTCGTGCATTGAACAATTTCGGGTATTATAAAAAAGTAATTTAAAGCACACCCGTTGTTCGAGCCCAAACATTTTGTTCCCGAAAGCTACATATTAGCAACGTCGCCAAAAGATGTCACTCACGAAAATAGCAGGTTTTCTTTTATATGCACGCTTTAAATACAGTACACATATAGAAAATAATATTCCAAGAGTTACAGCATTATTTATTTGTTTCCTGTTAAACTTGCTTCTTTGGGATTTTTATAACATCATTGCGAATCTATAAATGCATTAATAAACACTGTTACTGTCAAAAATGTCTCAAGAATTGCAGTCAAACTATTGAGCTGTATTTTCGATAACAATCAAAGGAATTAGTCGGCAAACAAACACAATTGATTAAACAATATGTTTGGTCGACAGTCTAAGTTTTTTGGTCCAACACAGAGATTTTGTTTACTCAAGCATGTGTTTTGCTAGATGAACAAAATCAATTTGGTTTCTTTTAAAGTTCTTTTACTCAACGAAATATTTGTCGGGCTAAAAATATATGTTTAGTCATATAAAACAGCATTTTATTGGTTGGAACAAATCTTCCCCTCATCGTCCATATGGGTCAAAATTGTCTGTTTCCTAAAACAGAGGAGCCTTTTCCGCGTAATTAAAACACTTCCAAAACGTCATAGAAAAACCTCCAGTTTGAAGCAAGCATTCCTCATTTAAGGCTTTCAGAGGTCTTCGATGATAAATACGCCTAACATCGTTTCTCAATGTCACACATATAGAAAGAACAATAATCTTAACATATTAACCTTTTCCAGTCATGAAAAGTTCAACATTTTGTCCTTTCGTCCACTTTGACTGCACTCTAAAAAACCCATTCAATGTTTTCTGTACTGCAAAGAAAACCATTTATTTGAGGCTGTTTTGTTAACAGTTTAGGGATACACAGGTTTGCGGCTAATATGTTTTCTTTGTACGTTTTTGTTTTATGGCAAAATTTACCTTTCTCTATAGTCAAGATATAAACATTCCTTGAGCTGCTTTTGTTAAAAGTAAAGAAATGTTACTTCGTACAAAATGTAACGGTTAAGCGATTTTAAAGGTTTTCTGTATGAAACAGTGTAGTTTTCAGCACGTGACTGTTGTCCCAAAGCAAACATCCGTTATCGATTCTCGGAGTCGTCCTTATGGTTCACTTCTTTTAGTAAATAAAGTTTTTAAAGAGTTATTAATTTTCTCTTATTTTCTAATAACGGTTGGTTTTCCGAGTTACAAATCTCCTTTTAACTGTAACTGACATTACCACAAACATATCTGTTGAACTAATAAAACGACAACACGAAATTATCGTAGTCACTGCTCTGTATAGCTAACCAAAATCGATTTTTTTTTGCAATTGTATATTGCAGTAGTTCATGTTTAAACAAACATTTTTTTTTTCTTTTCGGTAACCAATTATGTGTTCCAGCAAAGAAAGTGTTTTTACAGAGTGGGGAACTTTGCCTGTCACTCTGCTCCGGGTGTTCATGGGANTATGTGTTCCAGCAAAGAAAGTGTTTTTACAGAGTGGGGAACTTTGCCTGTCACTCTGCTCCGGGTGTTCATGGGAAGCTGTAGCTTAACCAGTAGGTGAATCGAACGAAGAATACGGTGATATGGGTCCATCGTCAGTGGTAAAATATCTTGGTCTACAGGAAATTCTCGTCAAAACTGTGGACGCAAGGTAAAACTTAAGTGCTGGGGCCGCCGCTTGTGTCACTGTTTGTGAATAACCTCAGCATGGCTACCAAGCTATAGATGCTACTATAAGCAAATGCAGGCGTTACACAAAACAATTCACGAAAGGAGAATTTGTTTGTGAAACGCCTGCGTTGACTGTACAACCTATTCGCAGCTGTGAATCCCGAAGCATGCCACTTAGGTATTTGCAGCCCGATCATTTTCGTACAATGCCATCGACAGGAGCCTGAATTTACTTCTACCTTTAACAGTCAAGGTAACTAGATTTATACGTGTTACTGAATTATATAAGTAACGTATTTCCTACACATTTAGAACGTCTGTACAGTCTAAGTAATAACATTTTGTAAACCCTTCACATTGTTGTGCAGTGCTTATTTTTTAATTATTGCCGTTTAAAGTCCACACTTTAAACTGGAAGACGAATTGAAGAAATGCGTAGTTAGCACGCGCATGTAGACTTGGATACAAACTTGGCACACTCATCGAAGGTTTATTGGAATTTGAAGGCAGAATCACCCGATACAAACGAGGCTAACCAAATCGAACTCCGAAATGACCTGTATTGTCAAAACATATCAACCACGTTCATATAACGGCAGAAATAAATAGGAGAATATATTCTAAGAGCACACTTTTAACCATATTGTTACGCTCAGACTCCCGTCCTGGACGCGTGTTACCTGGTTATGCGCGGTCAGGCACTGTGAGGTGTGGCCCACTTCGACCATCCCCTCCTCCCAGGCTGACCTGCTCACGGCTCCGTCACCTGGCAGCCGGGGGAATGATTTACAGCCGACCTGGCTGGCGTCACAGCCCCTCCTCCCTCCTGCCGGAAGGATTCGACGTCTTGGGAGGAAGGGCAACACTATTCTGGAAATCCTTTCGCTCGGCGCAACGCAGCATTTGGAGAAGGTTCTGGACCAGAGCCGACTATATGTGAATCCTCCTCTCCCCCCAGCTGGAGAGAAGTCAGTCTTTGTGGTAGTAATTTGGCTGAATTTCGGTTTTCTAGTAGAGTCTGGTGCAGCGTGTTTCATCAGCGGAGAGGATGGATGACGGCGGGTGATGTGATATTACAGCAGCGAGTATTTGTGAGGTGAGGATGGATGAGAGGGCGTGGTATCCGACGAGTAGAATAATACTATGCATGGGGGCGCCCGGAGTACTCTAAAACATTCGAGACTGGTGGAATCTGAACTAAATTAAGGCGGGGATCTATGAAAGTATGATACGTACTTTTTTGTAAATAACAGAACTGCAAAACATGGACATATAATTTGGAAAATAATTCAATAGGTTTTTAAACACTGTTAATTGAGACTGATTTTAGTAATTTGGTTTGATTTATTTCTTTGAGGTGATTGTGAATTATTTGGATTAAATTGATTAACTGTAAATATAAATTTTTAGCCATTTATTGTGAGTTATTAAGTCGAGAATTTAGAGTGGTTGTAAATAAAAAAAAACTATAATTTACGCTTTTGTTTAATTAAGAAGACCATCCCTTAAAGAACCTGGCTAAACCCAATGAATGAAATATTGTAATAATACAACGAATATAGAAAATTTTCACACCCCGCCAAAAACATAACGATATTTTATTTACTGATGTATTCCAGAGTGATTTCCTTACGAGAAANAAATTTTCACACCCCGCCAAAAACATAACGATATTTTATTTACTGATGTATTCCAGAGTGATTTCCTTACGAGAAAATTTATGGAAACCCAACTTTCAAGGAGGCTGAATAGCTACTGGTTAGCGATTCGAAATATAATCCTTTGAGTGGGCTGGTTGGAATCCGAGGAACACGAGGTGAGCTCACAATGAAACTTTCATTGCCGCGTACCTGCCTTTNTTGAGTGGGCTGGTTGGAATCCGAGGAACACGAGGTGAGCTCACAATGAAACTTTCATTGCCGCGTACCTGCCTTTCGTATGTAGTTCAGTAAACGTATGCATGCTGCTTTGTGCGTGTGTATTAAATATACTCTTGTATTGCGATACTCCATCGCCTAAAATCTGTTGACTTTTCATGCCCCTCTATTTTTCCGTAACGGCAGAATTTTTTGTTCNTGCGATACCCCATCGCCTAAAATCTGTTGACTTTTCATGCCCCTCTATTTTTCCGTAACGGCAGAATTTTTTGTTCGTGTACAAGGCGAAATTTTCGTTTTCATAGCTATATACACCGAATGATCATTATCATTGGAATTCGAAAGTTCCTGNGTGTACAAGGCGAAATTTTCGTTTTCATAGCTATATACACCGAATGATCATTATCATTGGAATTCGAAAGTTCCTGTGAATTGAAATTTAAATGAACAAAAGTGACTAGGCACCCACAATTTTATAAGAGGAATAATTTTATTGCTGGCAGCAGATCACTTTTATTTTCAACGTTATCTGAAAAACTTGAAATTCTATTTTAAATAAATTTTATTGTACGTGCTGTACTTCAGTCGACACAGCACAAGTTTTTGTTAACTAAACCATTAAGTTGTAGGACTTTGTTTTCAGCTGTAGAAATATGAACCAGTCATGAACTTGAAAAGTAGCATGGTTTACGAATAAATTACAGACAAGGAAGATTATTGGACATTAAGGAGGCCGCCTACCTGACGATAGAACTGCGTTGTAGCATGTTCGAATAACGCGATTCTTGACGTCACTATCAAACGTGCTCCAAATAGGTTTACCTACGAAAATATAACATTGCTTACATCATACAAGGACGGCCTGGTACATTCTAGATATCACGCATGCTCTAAATATTATTTCGGAGAGCTCTATCATCGTTAAAAGGTGGCTTTTACAGACTTGTGTTTCTTGAAACGTACTACCGGGGCACGAGCGAATCTNTAAATTACAGACAAGGAAGATTATTGGACATTAAGGAGGCCGCCTACCTGACGATAGAACTGCGTTGTAGCATGTTGGAATAACGCGATTCTTGACGTCACTATCAAACGTGCTCCAAATAGGTTTACCTACGAAAATATAACATTGCTTACATCATACAAGGACGGCCTGGTACATTCTAGATATCACGCATGCTCTAAATATTATTTCGGAGCGCTCTATCATCGTTAAAAGGTGGCTTTTACAGACTTGTGTTTCTTGAAACGTACTACCGGGGCACGAGCGAATCTATACAGTAGGAGTCTGCTTTAAACCTTGTTTTACAGTTTACAAAAATAAAATGATAGTGTAACCGCTGAAAGTGATATAGGTAAAAGCAGTACGATGAGAACAATGCACGCCCGTTTAGATCCTTGCGCGTGGCGGCAATGTCTAATTTAAAGTGCGTGGCAATGCGCTCTCATCACTCTCGTTCTTATGAGCCTCAAAAACGGGGAAATAGGCCCAGGTATGCGACCGCCTTAAGGGCGCCGGTCACCAAAATAATTTATTATTTTATACTTGTATAAAACACTGATCAACTTGTGGGCATAAAAAAATTTAAGATCGAATTTTTTATTTTTTTTTGCATTATGGCGTGTAAAAATCACAATTTAAGTGTTTTTCGGACATACAAATAAGTTAAACGAAATCTCTTACGTAACATTTAACAAGGGTGACTAAATTCATTTTGAAACATGCTTCAAAATTTTTATTTAAAAATATTATGGACTGCTAAAGATTAAAAAAGGGCGAAAATTTTCTTTATTTTAAGCAATTTTTAAAACTGCGAAAACATTTCGTAGCCCCATTTTGAAGAGTCCTCGAAGTAACTCATGGTTTCTTATTTCAATGTGGGTTATCTCATTTCCGCAAGCGAGTTACTTTTTAATATTGGCACGTCCGAGTAACACTAGGATGCAATTTGGGCAGACCGTTGGGTAAGCAAAGAAATATAATGGCGTCTAAGTTTTGTTTCATGCTGGGCAATGGTACTTGTAAGTAATGTCTAAAAGTTGATCAGCATTTGGTTAGAATAGAGAACTATTCAATTTTCTTTGACCAGCACCTTTTACAGTGTACAGTGCTGAGAGAAAATAAAATTTGTGTGCTTTGTCTACATATTCGTGCACACTCGCTTTGAACGGGTTAAAATAGCGTTGCTCTATCTACACTCGATCGCAGTCTTCAAAGAGTTAAAATACATGTTTTGCCAAATATACAAAAATTACAGCAAAGAGACAAAGCACCGATTCGTGCGCACCCGATGTAATATTATTTTGAATAAAATTTGTTTCTTACGGGGCGTTACCAACTCAGATTTTTCTTAATTTTTATTAATATTAAATAAAAATTTAATATTATAATATATAGATAGAATATAAGTAAAAGTTAATTAAGTAAAAAGAAGTTGCTTTTAAGTTAAGACCAAGTATAAAACGTTTACAATACGTGGCATATTTAAAGAAATAACTAAACACGTCATACGTTCAGTGATTTTCCAAAGGTTTGATTTAAAAAAAGTGTAAATAAACCGCAAAAAATCTAAATAAATAAATAAATATATATATATATATATTTCAATGTCTATTCCAATTGTGTTGAATCAATCGCGGAAGCATCTACAGCACAATTGGTGGTTGGCCGGTTGTGGGGCGTAGCTCGCGAGCACACCCGTCCCAATAAAGCTCGGNACTCCTTTCCGCCGAGCGCGAACGTCGGGTAAACTGCCACCTTACAGCGACAACTGAGCCCCCCCCGTGGGGTGGCTCGTAATCCCACAATTACTTCCCCAGAACTTCTTTCAACGTAACGCCGAGCGGATGTGTACACTCTACTCGTAGTATCTCCACACTTTCTGAATCACAACTTCATTGTGTATTCACGGTATTTTCACACTTGTTTAATCGAACAATTTAAAATAAAACCATGTATGACGCGTTTGGTTGTTCCCGAATTACGTTATGAATCATAACCGTTTTGATACTTGTGTTAACAATAAAGGACCTTATTTTTGGATAAAGTTAATTTTTATTTATATTTTGCTTATAAATTATAATATTTAGTTTATAAATATTATGAACTTAAACTGTGAGATAATAGGTTTCTTGGTATATCTAGTATGAAAGAGTTCTTCTCGAAATATGATTACATTGAGCGCGCACGAATGCGTTTCTTTGTCACCTTGGTGTAGTTTTCTAGACTCGGTTAAGCTTGGTTTGCGTGAGGCGGTGAGATAGTCTGAAAGCAGAACTTCAGCAGGGCTTCAGGTAAGTCGGCTGTAACCATGAATGGACTATACCTAGGACCGCCTGCTTTTTCGCGAACAGATCTACCCGGAGGCTAGACTTCAATACCCTGGGCGCACACTTGCAGTATTGATTCCCCCATTCGCCGCTTGCATTTTTGTGCGGAGAGAGTTTGTTACGAGCGCAAGTCAATCAGAACTAAGTATCCCGAAACCGACCGTTCGTGATTCGCTGGCAGACAGATAAGACGCGTGACAATTNAGAACTAAGTATCCCGAAACCGACCGTTCGTGATTCGCTGGCAGACAGATAAGACGCGTGACAATTCAAATTATCCGATCACGGAAGTGGTTCTAATCTGAAGTGTTTTTGGAACGTAACCTGTTCCTGAAATCTTTTTTCACGACAAACATGAGCCCATGACTATAGTTGTCCCACCGCGCTGGTTGGTAGATCTCTGCAACTGCGTTATTGTAATTCGGCAACATCCCACCACTCTCCTCCCTCCTGAGTTTCACCCGTCCGTGTTATTACCAGCAATTTCTTTCGAAATAGTCTTTTAGCCTAACGCGTGGCGAATTTCGCAAACCGGAAAACCACTTTTACTGAAAACAGTTTATAGGAAGACAATTCTATTTATTAATTTTTTACCCCAATACTCTTGCAATTAGACTAAATGGTTTAAATTGAACGTCCCGTTCNCACAATTCTATTTATTAATTTTTTACCCCAATACTCTTGCAATTAGACTAAATGGTTTAAATTGAACGTCCCGTTCCCCTTGCGAACTATAAACTCGCAATATACGTACCTAAAGTTGTAAAATTATAATTGCATTCACATCGATAATTTACCCGCGTTTCCAACCGGCATGCTCGTAGTTCAAAGTTAACTCTTTAGACACCTCAATCGTGAAGACCGAGGCCAACAAAAAAAAATTTGTTACAAAATATTCAGAAAATTTTTAAAATAGTTTTTGTTGTCACGCGTTTATGGACATAAGGTCTTGCACTAGATCTTTAGCAGGCCTTTCAAAAGTGCTCAGTTTACCGGCAGCAGTCTATAGAAAGTTTTTAATATTTCTAAGGCTTGTGAAAAACTACGAACGATGTGCCCTTGACCGGCGGCTATTCCGAGGAAGGACCGGGCCACCCGCTGCAGAAGTTCCCCGCTTCGCTCGCAGCATCCGGGCGAAGGAGCCGCCCTCGCGACGTCTTAAAAGTCCGTCCGTCCGTTCGTCTTCTCCGTCTGTCAGCGGGCAATCCCGAGATGAAGTTTGCCCAGAGGATTAGTTTGTTTACCCTGAGATGTAGCCATGGAAGGGGAGCATCAAGGGTTGTGAGAAAGGGGGGCGGGAGGATAAGACGAGACAAGACGACGGGAGATGAAGGAAGTGGTAGCTGAAGACTATTTCTTCTCCAGGGTCTGCGGAGATGCCGTGTGTTTGCCCTTCCATTCTTCGGCACCGACACGCTAAGAGGTGAGGTGGGATGGGGAGAAGGCTGGAGTATACAGAAACAGCCTTGTGGTTGTGTGTGTGTGTGTGTGTATCAGCCGCGCACAATGCACAAAATAATATTGCTTCTCGGGCTGGGAAGGAAATTAATTTCGGTAGCCAAGGAGCATTTATGTCTTCGAGTGTGTCCTTCCCTGAGCTATATCGCTGATTGCCAAGAAAGAGTGAGGTGGAGGTGAGCCAAATAACATATAAAAATTCTTATAGTAAACGTTATGATCGTAAATAACATTTTTTTTTTAATCTCTACAGGGGGAAGAGTGTTTTATTTTTTTTTAACAACTATGATATGAGTAGCCATTCGAATTGCTGCCGCTGGTATTTGACACTAGTTTATGATCCACAAATTTTTCTTCATGGGAGAAAACCTCAGTTTTTAAAATCCTTAGTGACGTAAAAAAAGCCATTTTAATGGTCGGGCTGGCACACAAAACATAACACGGGAACTCAGCTCACGTCACGGAAATCTTGCACTAGAAATAAAATTAATATTATCTAAAATACGTCAACTCTTTTAAGACCTAGTAATAAACAGGTACAATACAAATATCGATAATTAACCACAACATATTATCTTAATATTATATACCGATATTTTTTGTGTTAGGAATTTAACAAAATTGTGTATGGTTCAATCTTGCACACGCAAGGTTATATGAAAGTACGGTTTGTAAGAATATTTAAAAGATATTTGTATAAATATTTTGAGTATTTTTAAAGGGTCAGGAAAGATTCCACAATAGCTATCCCCAATCAATGACCTCGTGTCTACGTACACCAGTACCTAAATCAGTGCTTGAGTCACAAACAAAAATAGATTCAATCCAGAGCAATAACGAAATTCCTTAACTAACACTTCAAGAAAAGTTTCGAATGCTAAAGTTATTCCATCGTGCGTCAAAAAATATTAATACGACAGAAAAAAAAAACTTTTTTTTATTCGGAAGGATTTTACTCATAGTAAGTCCGGTAGGGTGAATTATTTTATACAGTACACAGAACACAATAACAGCAAACCTCGCAATAGACTCAGAAGTGTACTGACCAAAATGTCTTTCTTATATCATTAATTTTTGGGTAATTATGAATTTAGTGCATAGGAAAATTTCGCAGTTAAACTCACATCATGTGAACACCGCATTATGTCGTAATAAGTAAAACAATAAAATCGAGCTTAAAATTTTTATGTGTACGTGGTATAAAGAATATATTTAGAAATCTTTCCTAACAAAAAATCTTGTAAAGACATTAGAACGTCTCATAAATTAACTGANTATAAAGAATATATTTAGAAATCTTTCCTAACAAAAAATCTTGTAAAGACATTAGAACGTCTCATAAATTAACTGAGAGTCCTACTAGGGATTTTCTTAATATTCTTACTTCTAATCGAAATAATTTTTTGTCAGCAAATCTTGCGGTATCGTCTGGAGTCAGCTCATTTCGAGTGAATAACAGCAACAGCGGGCAGAAACACTGTGCTAATCAGCGATTTCATTGTTTCACTAACAAGTTGCGCGTCAGTCAACGAATAAAAATTTAAATAATTTGCACTCTGTAAACACTCTCTGAATTTTGATTGAACTAGTTTGCTATAACCTTTTAANTATAAAGAATATATTTAGAAATCTTTCCTAACAAAAAATCTTGTAAAGACATTAGAACGTCTCATAAATTAACTGATAGTCCTACTAGGGATTTTCTTAATATTCTTACTTCCAATCGAAATAATTTTTTGTCGGCAAATCTTGCGGTATCGTCTGGAGTCAGCTCATTTCGAGTGAATAACAGCAACAGCGGGTAGAAACACTGTGCTAATCAGCGATTTCATTGTTTCACTAACAAGTTGCGCGTCAGTCAACGGATAAAAATTTAAATAATTTGCACTCTGTAAACACTCTCTGAATTTTGATTGAACTAGTTTGCTATAACCTTTTAANGATAAAAATTTAAATAATTTGCACTCTGTAAACACTCTCTGAATTTTGATTGAACTAGTTTGCTATAACCTTTTAAGTGGGCAATGTAGACGCATGAATGACAATACTTTATTCACCTTTGTAGCGGTTATTACAGAAATTCCAGGCTGTTTTGAGTGGCTATGCAAAATCTTACAACTTCACATCATACGCACATGTTATTAAAATAAATGGTTTTCTATTGTAAACATCGTGTTTTACCGGAATAAATATCACTGTACCCTTAAGCAATGAAAGCTTTATGCTAATCAGCCAAAATTATTTAAAATATTTGGTGAGTAATTCTATATTTCAATTTTTAGTATCACGGGCGAAGTGTAGTGGTTTAAAATTGTTCGCCCTCACAATGCAACTTTTAAACGAGAACGTCTTGTGTAGTTTAAAAGCGCAGCTCCCTTAACTGGTTAAAAGTATTTTATCAGTAAATGTATTTGCGATCCCTGGTAAATAAAATATGTCAATATTCATAGTTTTTGTGCATTCTGAGAATTGAAAGCAATGATTGAGAGATAACCTCATGAAGATATGAAATAATCTGAATTCTTCTGCAAAATACTGTAAAACAAAGAAACGAAATATTTTTTTATTACAAATTATGGAGCTAAACAAAGAATATTTATACAATTTGGGCATAATATTATCTAGTTGTGTGTTTTTGCCTGAGTTTCAGCGTGCTAATTACCACTACGTTAGGCCTACTGTATGTTGTTCACAGTTAACTGTGCACTTTTGAAAGCCCTGCACAGTATCTACTTTTCTCTTCATGTTGTACCCTTCTGCTATACTGCCATGGACCTGATCACTTCATTCGTGCGCCGTTCTAAGTGAAATAGAGAAATTATTAGGAATACAAAAATGTTACTAAAGGCTGTTCACGATACAGTGAGAACTTCTGATATCAACCCTTAAATAATATAACTGCCCGTACCTGCATATAGTTTAACGGGCACACTGACTTGCCTGCATCTAATAAAGTTGGTAACGACGGAAGGGAAATAGTTCCACATCTAAATGTTGAAAATTGAAACTATTATGTTAACATTTGTGAATACTGAAATAATTTATTTTGCTTTATGGTTTTAAAGTGCTTTAAAAAATATAAATGAGTAAATTTGTAAAATATTTAATTTTCTAATAATTTTGAAGATAAACTTGACCGAACTCGAATAAAGTGATCAGGCCCATGGCAATGTTAAAACAGCATATGGCGTAAGAACACACAATGTGCATACAAGTATATCTGAAGCATGGTTTTCAAAAGTACTCAGTTTATTGTGAACGGCATATACGCAGATTCATTCTCTAGTCGGCAAAAAAAAAAAANATGGTTTTCAAAAGTACTCAGTTTATTGTGAACGGCATATACGCAGATTCATTCTCTAGTCGGCAAAAAAAAAAAACGATGACTGAGTGCTGGTTATAAATTTAGATATCGTACTCGAAATACAACGTTCACGTTTTAGAACTAGTTTCAATAATTCTCTGTAAACTTAACTGGGATCCTATAAGCCAGTGTGTACTGGAGCATATACGCTGTTATGGAAGTGATTATTTTTAATGACTATTNATGGTTTTCAAAAGTACTCAGTTTATTGTGAACGGCATATACGCAGATTCATTCTCTAGTCGGCAAAAAAAAAAAAACGATGACTGAGTGCTGGTTATAAATTTAGATATCGTACTCGAAATACAACGTTCACGTTTTAGAACTAGTTTCAATAATTCTCTGTAAACGTAACTGGGATCCTATAAGCCAGTGTGTACTGGAGCATATACGCTGTTATGGAAGTGATTATTTTTAATGACTATTTGAAAGTACTCACTTTACAGTGAACACCATATAACACCTTTATGGATTTTTTTAAGACTGTTGTAATTACTTACTTAAGGAAAGGCAAGAACAAAAATGTGTGTTTTAGCCCTATACTAAGCAAGGCGGCACAGTGGTAAACCCTCTAAATCGGTGTCGGTACGACCAGGGTTCGAATCCAAGCCGGGCCACCATGATTTCGGTTTTCCGTAGTTTCCCAAAATCACTACAGGTGAATGCTGGTATTGTTCCCTATTACAGGCCATGGCCGATTGCTACCCCGTTCCTGTTTCTCTGAGCAACTTTCTCCGTCTCTAATGACCTCGCTGTCAAAACTTTAAACACTGTCTGTCTGTATCTCGGTCTCTCTCTCTTTCTCTCTATATATATTTATATACACACACACTTACATATACATACTTATATTTTAGCCCGGTAAACGTATGGCGGTGAGTTCCACTGCCACTCTGAACGTTGTGTTGAGCAATTTCCATAGTGTTTGCATAGGCCTATGATTAGCTAGCTCTCGTTTTCCTGGTTAAACTAATCTTTAGCTTCAAATTTAGGTCTACTAAAGAAATAAGGTATAACATTTCACGCCTTGGCGTATCTAAAAATGTCGATCCGACATACAACGCGTTGGTGATTTTTTAAGATCGGGAAGAAANCTTGGTTAAACTAATCTTAAGCTTCAAATTTAGGTCTACTAAAGAAATAAGGTATAACATTTCACGCCTTGGCGTATCTAAAAATGTCGATCCGACATACAACGCGTTGGTGATTTTTTAAGATCGGGAAGAAAGCCTTTGAAGACGCACAACTTTTATGTCACGAAATTGTTCAGCTATATAAAACAAACGTGAAATTATATATGTAACAGCACTTAAAACTAAAAAAAAACGTATTCCTTTTTTTTCAATTACTTGACGTGTTCATAGAAAATTATTTATTTTCAATTAAAAGTTGAAATGTTTTTCCCCTCTATAATTTGTTGATGCACATGTTAATATAAATTTCCATTAATTTAATAAATAATTTAATAAGTAAAATGATTTGGCCGACTTTGGCTCAAGAGGACGGGGGACCGGAGCACCGGAGCTGTTCATGCTCTGTCATTCCGGTCCACCGGTGGCCATCTTGTCCAGAATGTTGGATATCGGTGACCTTTACATTGACCTTTGACCCTAACCCGCTTACCATTCGCCTTGAAAACCACAAAAAAATTCTTTAACTCCCAAAAATGTATTTAAAATATTTTCAAAATTTATTAAATAAATATTGAAAATTTATTTCAAAAACTTTTAAAAATTCATTAATAAAAAAAAATTTTATTTATNACTAAAAAAATTTTTTATTTATACAAAATGGTTATTTAATCATTGTTATTAACATTGGTATTAAATAGTTTATTATCAAACATTATTTCAAAATATTATTTTAAAATTAATTTTAAAAACTTACGATTTCCGAAGGTCCTCCTAGTACCACGTCCAGCAGACGACTGACCATGGCCAATTGCTATTGGCGGTTTAGTGGGCAGGCCTCCATACCCACCAATCATCCATCCCCTTGCGCCAAAGTCGGCCAAATCATTCGACTTAATTTCATATTAAAAACATTTTTAAATTTACTGTGGGCCTGTATGAATAAATACGTAATTGCAAAAAATGCCCTACGTAAATATGATTAAAAACTTAAGTCTATAACGAAAACATTCTTATCGAATGTTTATGCAAACAGCTGTGTAAATATTTTGGATACAGTTTATTGTCATAATAATTAACTGTAACATGCTTTATCCTGTTAACAAGCCATAAATTGAAAATAATTCTGCAGTGTGAAAACACGCAAATAATANAATGTATTTAAAATATTTTCAAAATTTATTAAATAAATATTGAAAATTTATTTCAAAAACTTTTAAAAATTCATTAATAAAAAAAAATTTTATTTATACAAAATGGTTATTTAATCATTGTTATTAACATTTGTATTAAAAAGTTTATTATCAAACATTATTTGAAAATATTATTTTAATATTCATTTTAAAAACTTACGATTTCCGAAGGTCCTCCTAGTACCACGTCCAGCAGACGACTGACCATGGCCAATTGCTATTGGCGGTTTAGTGGGCAGGCCTCCATACCCACCAATCATCCATCCCCTTGCGCCAAAGTCGGCCCATTCGACTTAATTTCATATTAAAAACATTTTTAAATTTACTGTGGGCCTGTATGAATAAATACGTCATTGAAAAAAATGCCCTACGTAAATATGATTAAAAACTTAAGTCTATAACGAAAACATTTTTATCGAATGTTTATGCATACAGCTGTGTAAATATTTTGGATACAGTTTATTGTCATAATAATTAACTGTAACATGCTTTATCCTGTTAACAAGCCATAAATTGAAAATAATTCTGCAGTGTGAAAACACGCAAATAATACCTCCCACTTCATTAGGTCAAGCTGGCAGAAGTAGGAAAGAAAGGTTAACGTGACGGTTAGCCATTTTGAGAGTCTCAAAGTTTTCATTACAGGCATTCATAGTTATAAATAAACAATTTTACCAAACATATATGTCAATGTGTTGATTTCCTGTTTTTCTTTTCTAAAGATGACATTAGTTCTGTGCTTGTACGCTAATTGGGGAACGGTCTATGTTTAAAAACTTTAAATTTACCCGTGTGCTACACGAGATTTGAACCAAGATCCAACGTACTGACAGCTAGCATTCCAACCTACTTAGCCACACATGTTGGCCAATATAGAATGCTGGCGGAGGCACGAACTCTCCTGTGTACGCGTATAGTGTTACCTTCTGGAAAGAAAATAAAACAAATTTGTGGTACATGAATATCATGCTGTAGTTAGATTTTTTTTGGCCCTTTGGAGCCGGGTTGGGTACAGGCTGTGGTCTGGCAACCAACCTATAATGGGTGTAAGGTGAGNTTTTTTTTGGCCCTTTGGAGCCGGGTTGGGTACAGGCTGTGGTCTGGCAACCAACCTATAATGGGTGTAAGGTGAGGTGACCGGGTGCCTGAACACCAGACGTGTGAGCCCGCGTCCGCCCAGTAAGGGGGAACCTCGGAACTGAGTACCTGGTAGAGCAGTCGTGACGGCTATGGAATGACTGCCCCTGTTGGGTCTAACCCTGGTTTCATGCTCTAGTGGTGGCAAACCGGCGCAAGTGTAAGAGTAAGCTTCGGCGAACTCCGGTGGGGCCCACTCATAGAAAGTAGTGATCCTTTTGGGTGTTCCCCAGCCACTATGAAAGCTTCCATCTTAACTCCAGTAATGGGGCAGTGATGCTAATACACAGCCTAGCACTGCTCAAGTCCATCTCCACCTCCTCGTGGTCTGGGCTGGTAACATGGCGGCCGCGCCANTAATACACAGCCTAGCACTGCTCAAGTCCATCTCCACCTCCTCGTGGTCTGGGCTGGTAACATGGCGGCCGCGCCAGGGCTAACGGAGTGAGGATGATTGAAGGCGTTAACAGCCTGTCTGTGCACAGACAACCAGTTACAGCGAGGTTATGTGCAGTCTTCCAGAGGCTGTATATATTCTTCGCCTTGCGGTGAAGACCCGCGAACCGAATTGCACTCCCAAAGCTGAGTCTCGACCTGGCAAGTCGGGGTGATCTCGGAGTGGCAGAGCTCCTAAGAAGGTATTGTCTGGCGTCCTGGAGGAGTTGGGCTGTTCTGGGTGAAAACTCATTGTCCATGTCTGAAAATTGTGGGTACCCAGGGGATCAGTGTGAAAGCCCCGGCTTCGGCCGTTCTGATCGCGGGTTGGACTCTGGGTGGCAGTGGTTGAACCTTCTGCTTAAAAGGAGATCTGGAGGTGGGTACTTACCTGGAGGGTGGGCACTTCACGTACGAGAAGGGTGGGTAGCCGCTGCCCTGAAAAGCAAGCGTGCTGGCACCCTTCGGTGTCAGTTTCGAAGGGTTGGTGTTCATTAACGAAGGATCGACGGTCTGGTCCGCCTAGTAAGAGGACTCGTTCACAAAGCGGGTTTGTAGAGGTGGTTAGTCCTCGGCCCCATCAAGGTGGCACGTGCAAATTCAACTCCGTACGCTGCTGTTGNGCGGGTTTGTAGAGGTGGTTAGTCCTCGGCCCCATCAAGGTGGCACGTGCAAATTCAACTCCGTACGCTGCTGTTGGCAGGTGAGGTGGAACCACCCTCGGGTGGTCTTGTAGGTGGGTGACGCTAAGGAAAGGGCGTCACTCTTTCTATTGGCAGTATTCAACTACTGTCAATTAGAGCGCTGACCGAGCTCAAATCTATTCATGGTTATGGACTTAGTCCTGTCTGGAGGGGAGTGCACACATCTTACAGCCTGNCCGAGCTCAAATCTATTCATGGTTATGGACTTAGTCCTGTCTGGAGGGGAGTGCACACATCTTACAGCCTGATGTGTAAACAAGCATATTTTCTCTATATGCAGTCTGTTGTAGCAATATGCAAAGCCTGAATGTTAATGGAAAGCCCTGATCTTCACTCCCCTAATACTGATCTGAAAGTTGTCTCCTGCTAAACCTTAATGGATCAGGTGCAGGAAGAGCAGGCTGGGTCACAAAACGCGGCACCTCGGTGTCGATAACAATGTAGTTAGATTTAAATGTAATTCTGATGAAAAATAAATGGTAATACAAAAGATAAACACTATGGGTGTTATTTTTGTTTTTTGGTTTAGCAATATCAAGTGATGCCGAATATGAATCACGTTTTACATCGGTAAACTGCAATGACAGAACAATGTCGCAACAGTAAACGTTCTTTCAAAAACTATGTTTGAGTTATTTACGAAAGTTCTATTGTAGGGCTCTAAACTGTACTCATGTAGCATAGTCCATTCGCAAGTAAATCCAACTTTCCTGAACCGCTGCTGAATTTCTACTTTCAGCATGTTTTTGCACCTCATGCAAACAAAGCTTTACTAAGTCTAAATAATTACATCAAAGGCGCACCGCACCGCATTCATGCGTACTCAATTTGATAATAATTTTACTAGAGAACTTTTCCTNCATGCGTACTCAATTTGATAATAATTTTACTAGAGAACTTTTCCTTACTAGGCATTACCAAAACACATATTTGCTCTCTTTTTAAAATGCTTATTAATTATAAATAAAATATAATAATGTGTCGCCGAAACATGAGTAAAAGTTCAATTTAACGAAAAATAAGTTAACTGTAATGTTAACATAAGTGGGNCATGTTTTTGCACCTCATGCAAACAAAGCTTTACTAAGTCTAAATAATTACATCAAAGGCGCACCGCACCGCATTCTTGCGTACTCAATTTGATAATAATTTTACTAGAGAACTTTTCCTTACTAGGCATTACCAAAACACATATTTGCTCTCTTTTTAAAATGCATATTAATTATAAATAAAATATATTAATGTGTCGCCGAAACATGAGTAAAAGTTCAATTTAACGAAAAATAAGTTAACTGTAATGTTAACATAAGTGGGCNTAATGTGTCGCCGAAACATGAGTAAAAGTTCAATTTAACGAAAAATAAGTTAACTGTAATGTTAACATAAGTGGGCACATTAAACGCTTGTAATACCAGCCATATATAGGATACGAGCAAACACGTCATGCATTGGGTGGTTTCTCAAAAAATGGCGTGAGACACCGCAAATAGACGATATTCTTAACTGCTGTCAAGAACTGTTGCGCGTATTATATATCTCGTCCCGACACCGCCATGCGGACGTCGGGGTACTGGAGGCCCACGCTCGTTGGATCTGTGAACGCACATCCGCAGAAGTTGTAGAGGGGAGGAGGGTGGCAGTAGGGTGGGTGCGGTGGGGTAGGGGGGCATCTAATGAGATGACATCTCATTAGTGAGAACTCCTGGCGAGTGGCGAAGGGGCGAGGTAATGATGGTCAATGACAAGACATGGCCGAGCTGCGAGGAGGGCGGAAGAGGGATTTAGGGATGAAACAGGGTTGTGGGAGAGAGGTGGAATGAAAGAGTCATGGGGCGTCCTGTCACGTTTAGATTCTGGGATAGGAGATAATCAGAGGAGCCAACAAACCCACTTCACAGGAGCGTCTTAGGAGGCTCGGCTAAAGCGCTGCTCAGTCCACGAATCTGAGTCTAAATGTTGTGATTTTCAACAGCGTCTCCATCTCTTTATTGAAACAGCACGTTTGAATGAAAAAACCTCGGGAATAAAAATAAAAACCCAAGATTAATATTAAAAAATATACTTGTAGTATTAAATAAGAAAATTACTGTAATGAACATTAATTAATAACTGGCAATTTTAAAGCACTGGATTATCACCATTACTATGACGATCTCACAATTAAGACCACACTTTAAATATTAAATATGCTGCTGTCTGTCAGTTGAGAATATAAGTTGCACAGACATTCGCGGTTGCAAGAACGTTACATATGTTTGAGTTTACCACAAAACCCTTCTCAAAATTAACGAGATTTTTAAAGCTTTGCTGACGATATTTAATCCGTTGTGTCACTGCAATATTAAATTATCGNTCTCAAAATTAACGAGATTTTTAAAGCTTTGCTGACGATATTTAATCCGTTGTGTCACTGCAATATTAAATTATCGCATTTTATACCCGCAGTCAGTTTCTCCACTAATGCGCAAACCTGATTTTAATATTATTAATTCAATATGCATACACGTAGCTGACATCAGGAGGAAACGCAATGTTTAGTGTCTAATAAATTATACTTTCTTAAAATTTTTTTTTAGTAATCTTATTTTATGGCTCCGCGATGGAAAATTCAGGAAAATTTATACTCCTGATGATACAAAATGACGTATATATATACTCCTCTAATATTTTGTTTCCAAACTATAATCATTCCATTGGTGTCTGTTCACGTGTCTCCATAAAGCCTCGGTAAAAATCTTAGGTGCATCACTTTTACGTTTTTGTGTATCATTCATTTTTTGAAGTAAAATTCATGAACGTGCCTAATAACGTAAAAGTTTGAAAAGGAAGCGCGATCTTTAGTCATATATCAACCGTTTTTCTAAATGAAACCAGACTTTGAAGCAAAACTATTGTAACTGACATAATATAGTAAGTTATTGGGCGTACTGATCTCTCATTTGCATGTGGTAGAAAATTTCGCAATGTCCACTCGGAGCTCAATTTAAAATAGGATATTTAATTGTGTACCGTCAACCAGTGCCAGAATACTGCCTGACGTCTTAGCTTATAAACTATCAAATCCAGAACATTATAATTACGGCATCTTCGCCATATNGCCAGAATACTGCCTGACGTCTTAGCTTATAAACTATCAAATCCAGAACATTATAATTACGGCATCTTCGCCATATTTGCTACTATACGTTTGTACAGATTACTCGTAGGTTTCAGGATGCTGCCGGCCAGGACGTATTTTTCTTGGAGAACGGAAGCGCTAAAGACGATCCAAACACACTCATTACATGCCACATCGCCTCTACACGCAAAGGAACTGTTCCGTCGACAATTCACTTCTATTAAATCTCAACAGTAACACATCTATGTCGTTAAAAATAATGATAAAAGTGTGCTTACTGTAGTTGATTTTCAACGCCGTAAAACTGTCTTGAAAATCCTCTTTATTAAACAATTTTATTTTCGAAAAGTACACTAGTATTCAGTCGTAGAGTTAAATCCCTAATCAGATATCGTTAAAAGTTGTTAAAAATTTATTGTACAGATGTTCTTGTGTCACCGGATCTTAGCAAACCGTACGACGATGGGGCCGGGATAGTGTAGCGGCTAGGGCGCTTGCCTTCCACCAAGACAAACCAGATTAGATTCCCGGCAGGGGCGCTCCCGGATTTTCGCACGTGGGAATCATACCAGACGATGTCACTGGTCGGCGGGTTTTCTCAGGGATTTCTAGTTTCCCCCACCATTACATTCCGGCGCTGCCCCATACTCACATCGTTTCACCCTCATTGACTCTCAAGGCCTCGTTGTTAAGAGCCACCCAAACCTCTCCCCTCTCCTAGCCGTTTGACTGCCTAAGAAGATGGCAGCCTTAAAATGCATTCTTGGGAATCTTACAGTGGCCCATCTGTCCGAATTAAGATCTGTGGTACCTTAAACCCACAATTCGAGTCATCCTAAGCCATCCTTAAACCCACAAGTCGAGCCATCCTAAGCCATCCTTAAAATCATCAACCACACGTCTACAAGACTCGAGTATATAACCTCCTATCACCCACCAAGAATGCAAACGGGGCGTTAAGGGGGAGAGACCCCAGCGTCTTGTATTAATGTATATTACTCAATAACTTAATTTNAAGAATGCAAACGGGGCGTTAAGGGGGAGAGACCCCAGCGTCTTGTATTAATGTATATTACTCAATAACTTAATTTAAATAATCAACCATTATTGTATGGACGCAGTGAAAACATCTTAACACTTTCAGTCACGTAAAAACCCGTTCAGTCAGTGTATCCACGTATGTGGACACGTTACACGTGAAGGAAACTTATGACCGCTACTGTACAATGCAAGGCACCAGTGCGCAGACTTCGTTGTGGCTAATTTGATTTGTGGAATGTTCCACACCTGTTTGACATGAATAGTTGGCGCCAGTATCATCGAGCAAGCAGCGCGATGTTCACAGTGCTCAACACGAATACAGCGCAGACCAAACAAAAACGCGATTGCAACACGTGAACTCAGAAAATAATGTGCGACCGAACGGGTTAATTAATAGTTTCAAGCGGTGCAACCAAGTAGGTTTTTTGGTCCGTACTGAAAATATAGAAATTCAACACTCTCTTCATTCACGCATCCGATAGATTATGTGCTTGTTATTTAAGAGATTTTGGGAAAGCCGTTCTTAAACCGAATCTGTAGAGATGTCCGAAAATCACAGGGGACGGCATTGGGCAATTATCATAGCTGTGTGAAGCTCTTGTCATATATTTCCATCCTCTGCAACATAATCACTGTAAAAGACACAGGGACTGGAAGAGTTAAGAGTTATTTAGCCATCCAACTACTTTTTTCCTGCTGTTACTCGTTTCACCTCTATAAACTTAATCAGATTCCCTCATTTTTTTATAAATATTCCCCATATTAAAAAATATGGATACAGCTGAAATAGTTCAAACTTCAACAATATTGTTAATTGTTCCTGTATGGCACGTCGAGCTTGGCTCTTTGTTGTTTGGTTATAAAGTTTCAATTACAATATTTGGCAAAAAAAAATCTAAAATGGATGTAATGGCCGCAATTAAAGGCCTGGTCTCATATGTTACGTTAATTTTCCCATTTATATGCTACACATTTCTTTTTTATTAAATAACAAAGTAATTATTTTTGATGCACGTTTACATTTTACAAATGCCTTTAAGTATAGTAGGTATATTTTTCCTACACGTTTTCTGGTACGGCTAATTCACGATAATTTCCAACTTTCCTGAAACCCTGCTGTAGTTCTGCTTCCAGGATATTCCTCCGCCTCGTGCAAACAAACCTTAACCGAGTCTGGAAAAATTACACCAGAGGGACTGCGTACCGCATTCGTGCACACTCAGTGTAGTAACATTTTGCTTAAGAACTATTTCTGACTGGGCATTTTCAACACGCCTATTTCCTCTTTGTATTCATTAGTTTTAATTATGAGTATGATGTCATAATTATCAAATAAAATGTAAGCAAACGTTCAATTTAATGCAACATAAAGTGTTCTTATCTTAAGTCAGGTATAAGAACCTTGTGATACGCGGCATATCTAGGAAACAACCAAGCACGTCATTCATAGGGTGATTTTTGAAAAGTTAAATTCAAAAAGTGTGAAGAAAGCGCGTGTAAACTATTTTTGTGAAATTGCAAGCATCTATGAGCAATAACAAAACAATGCTTCACTTACTAATTACGTCGCAATTACTGGGCAATGTTCAGAATTTACGTTTGTTCTGCATCGTAATGTAGAATGTATTTTTCCAGTGCCATACAGTTGTAATTTCAAATATACTCCTAAACAACCGGAATAATCTAGAAACCAGTAATTGGCGTCCGGGAACACGCCTTATAAACGCTGGTCGCCAAAAATTGTCATTATTTTATATTTTTGTACGAAATGCTATTCAACGTTTGTATACATTACTTACGACTACTATTTCCTAGTACAAAAATTTTAGAGGTCATATTTTTTGCACAATTGCATGTCAAAATCACAATTTTAGAATTTTTTTGAACGTACAAATTGTAAGAACTAGCTTACTTACGAAATGAAATGAATTTACTCACTCTGAAATAAGATGCCATGAGATACTTCAAGAAAGTTTTAAAATCACGCTATAAAATGTCTTAGCAAATTAAAAATAAGATATGTACAAGGAACATTTTGCATATTTTTATATGAAGTAGTTAATGATTTTTTTATAAAAAAAATTATTTTTAACGAACCTTAAAATGAACTAAGACACCACCTTTCAGTCACCCTTGTTAAAATTTCTGTATATTCTTTGACCTGTTTTTTATGTGCACGTTCCAAAAAACACTAAAATTCTTTGACCTGTTTTTTATTTGCACGTTCCAAAAACACTAAAATTCTTTGACCTGTTTTTTATGTGCACGTTCCAAAAAACACTAAAATTCTTTGACCTGTTTTTTATTTGCACGTTCCAAAAACACTAAAATTCTTTGACCTGTTTTTTATGTGCACGTTCCAAAAAACACTAAAATTCTTTGACCTGTTTTTTATTTGCACGTTCCAAAAAACACTAAAATTCTTTGACCTGTTTTTTATTTGCACGTTCCAAAAACACTAAAATTGTGTTCCTGACACGCTGCGGTTCAATAACTGTGAGATCTAAAAAATGTATACGAGAGCAGAAGAGTANACTAAAATTGTGTTCCTGACACGCTGCGGTTCAATAACTGTGAGATCTAAAAAATGTATACGAGAGCAGAAGAGTACTTACATGTAATCTCTACAAGTTCAACCGTATTTTGTACAAGTAAAAAAAATAGTGACATATTTGTTGGCCAGCACACTTACGAGGAACAAATCTGCTAGGTAGAATGCGCCCAGCTTAAAGGACTGCACCGCGCTAAGACGGCGTCGTGTCTTGAGGGCCCAGCGTTAAGGGGGATACCGTGTTCTACGAAGGGGGCAGGAACAGGGGTGCCGTCCTCTTCAGCGGGTGTTAGGGGGGACGGGACAAAGGGACTCCGGGTCATTGAAGGGAGTGCGACGCCGCAAGTTGCCATCTACCCTTCGAGTGCCGCGTTACGACCACACAGCCTCTTCCTTCATGAATATCTTCTCGCGCCAGCGGATTTGTTTTAATTTTACTACCAAACCCCCCTACCCCTCAGCACTCAATCATGCCGCAGACGGGGAGGGGAAGTTGTCAAACAAACCAGAATTACGCGCCCATAACCTTCCACACGATAAATCAGGTTCTTTTCGTCTGTTTATAACTTTCCAGGAACTTGTGAGGAGGGGAGCTTTTCTCAGCATTGCAACATTTCTCAGTTTCTTCTTACCATAAAGTTGATAATAATTAGATTTATAGTTTCCAGTCTTGCGGGGGGTTTTTTTTTTGTACGTTAAGTTTTACGAGATGATACTTTTCAGAAGGTGTGTATAATTTCATTGGGGGAAAACGAAATATATCGTTCCAAGAAACAAATGATATTATTTCACAAATACGAACCGTTACTTCTTGTATTTTTATAAGTAATTTCCAGTTATAAGGCTGTCACCGCTTTTCCACAATAATCATTCCCACAAGGTGTCTCGAATGATTTGGGGTATTTTAAAGTCACTTTTTGAAACAGCCAAATATATCTCACCCCTCGTTTACACCTCACTAGCCCTTAAATCAGTGGGGAAATATGGAATGCCGCGAGACTTCGAGCGATATTCTCACCGCATTTTGTTTTGGTGCAGCCATTACAGTACGTTTCATGCATCATTACGCACAGTTTAACTATGTTACGTCATTTGAGAGCAAAGATATTTTGCAGAAGCTTATAAGCTTAGAGCAGGTATACAAACAGTTTATAGCACAGTGCAATTATGTTGGTCTCGCAGTTCTAAGCCTTTCGGCGCATAACTGCGACATAAAAGAAAATTATTTGGGTCAAACGNCAATTATGTTGGTCTCGCAGTTCTAAGCCTTTCGGCGCATAACTGCGACATAAAAGAAAATTATTTGGGTCAAACGTTTTTCATAGAATCTCGTAAATCGTAGCCGTATCCTGCGAACAAATTACCAGATATGCATGGGTGATGATTTCTCATGAGTGTGTGTACTGGCAAGGTAACATACTACTCAAATATAATATCCTTAATACGGCCGAGATGGCTCGTTAAACTAAGACGGTTCCTTAATACAAGCACTGGCCGATTCCTCCCCTAGCTGATAAAAAAGTTTTGTTGAATAAAAAAAACGTTTGTTTGGCACAAACACATTAATATTTTTATAGGCGCAAATAAATAATTTGTTGCTGAGACNGAATAAAAAAAACGTTTGTTTGGCACAAACACATTAATATTTTTATAGGCGCAAATAAATAATTTGTTGCTGAGACCAAATTATTTTTTTCTTCGTGGGTACCACAAAAAATTGTACAATTTGGTTTCCACAAATTCGTAAGATTTGGTCGATTCAACCAAAGATTTGTACATGTCAACGAACACCAAACCGTTTTGGTTATCATAAAAAAGTGAGAGCTCTGCCACATTTTGAACCCGTATCATTTGTACCCAAATATTACGTCTGGGCAACCTCATCTAACATGACTACTGACTAAGACGGAATGCCTGAATACAGATATACGTGTAATATAATACAAGTACGTCATAAAATGTTTTCACGTTTTACTGCTTTATCTTTGTGTTTCCCCTTAAAATTGTTTCATTTATATTGTTTATACTATATCAGGCATCAATAAATGAATAAACACACACTGTTGCTCACGAATATTACAAACAACTTTCGAACCATATTTATGAACCAAGGTAATAAAATGACACGATTACCCTACTGCCAACCAAATAAATGCCAGTTCTGGAGCAAGCCAACATTGTTGCTGCAACACACTCTGTAATAATATATATCAGATTGTTCCAGGTAACCAAATTCGTTCCAACGAAATATTGATTTGACTATACCATGATGTTTATGATGTTTACGTTAACCGGACCGTTTGGAGGAAAGAACATGTAAAATAGTTGTGTGTACTTAATACAAACAGATGATGCTCGAACAACCAAATATGTGTTTGACTCAATAAGTTATTTTTAAATTATTTATTGGGTTTAAAGGAACGGACGCAGATGTTTGCATCAAGAGAAAATGAGCTGAGTAAAAAAAATATCGTTCATTGTATACGTGTTGTTTTCAAACGAATGAATTTGGCACCTGCAAAAAAATCTTTCCTTTATTGCAATGCTTAATAAATTCTAAATAAATAGTGTTCCCTTACTACGTACTTGCGCTGTTCTAAGGCTCTTAAAACACAAAATAAATAAGAATAGAATGCAAAATAATATCAGAATACAGCTAAGCACTCTCGAAAAGACCCAAAGTAACCCGCCCTCTGACCTTGTATATCCCAATTAAAATTCATTGTCCCTGAAGAAAAATGTTTGCCAAGTTAACTTTATTGTATTATTAAAACAGATGACCATCATATTTGTGGCTGGTTAGGTTGGTGCGCTGCATTCTCATTAAATTTCGAGAATCATTAAAGTTGTACGAACGTGTTTTTATCTCTAAAATCATGCACTTTACTACAAGAATAATATTTGCAATGGAGGTGAGTGATGTGTTGAGATATTACTTGTGAACATACGCCATTGCAGAGCTTTGTCGTTGAGGGAAATCCTCAGGATGAAATCACACACCCCGCCAGTTGCGCATGAAGAAAACTGTTTTTTTCTTCTGAGCTCCCTTTGTCGTGTCGTTAGGTTTTGAGCTTACATGTGTGTCTTCGCCTCAGTGTCCATCTGTTTGTCTTCGTTGGGTCGTTTGGGAATTTGTACATGCATTTATATACATATGATGCATTGTCTTTTCTGCTGTATCATTTGTTTCTCGTCATTTTTAGTTTAGTTTGGTGGAACTATTAACTGAATTCCTTGTGGAATTGTTTTCATATTTTTAATTTATGTTAACAGCAACTAGTATTCGCTTGTTTTCGGGCGTTTTAACGCCATCCTCTGTGTTTTAGTTAGCGACATAGCTCTGCATTGGCTTATATCCAAGGCAATTTTTGAATAAATCACTATAGCCAAGTATTTTTACTGCACTCTAAATTCGAATCCGTGGAAAACCATTGATTTGCAGTGAAATGAAACTACACTAATTAGTGAAAATGGCTCCACTTTGAATTGGTGAAATATACTGGTTGTTTTAGTGAAACAATTTCACTGGATTAACAAGTGACAGCAAAATGTGTGTGGCGAATATATTTTGCTAAATCATTACGAGAAAAAAACATATAACGGATAGTTACTGTTTGTATAGCGTAATTTAACGTAACTTAAAAAAGTATTTTTTTTTAATTCTGTTTCTAGCACTTGAGCCTACAGCATCCCGTTTATAGAGCATTACCTTACTAATCGAGCTATCAAGCCAATTATGAATGTAAGAGGGTAAATGTATGTATTATATTTCTTTATCGAAAATATGTAGCCTTAAATTGTATTTACTTTCTTTACGTTTTTTTTTGTATAATTGGTATCATTGAGAACGTTGAAACCAATAGTACGAATGAATGCACTCATTTCACCACATTTGCCGCAGTTTAAACACTCAAACACAAACAGAAAAGAAAGAGGTAATAACAAAATTAAAGACTGGATATTTAAGTTGCCTCGTAAAATAGTATTACAAAACACGAAACTCGCATTTAGTAAGTATATTTTATGGGTTTTACTAGTTTATGCGTTGTTATTTCATTTGATACAAGTAATTTAACTAATCCATCCGTCAAAAAAATTACTGAAAACAACAAATGAAATGGTTTATGTATCAGTGGAAAATGTCGCTTAATGATAAGTAAAGTAAAACTGGCATTTTTTCACTAAATCATCAGTTAAATGGAGTAAATTACTATTGAATAAGTCAGGTACTGCTAACCGATATAAAGAGTGAAATTCTCACTGATTCGCCTTTAGAGTACGGTATTTAAGCAGAGATAAATACAACATTTTTCGTGAATCGAAATTTTATATTAGCGGTAGGANGCCTTTAGAGTACGGTATTTAAGCAGAGATAAATACAACATTTTTCGTGAATCGAAATTTTATATTAGCGGTAGGAAAAAAATAAGCAGTGTTCTCTGATGTACTGAATAATGCTGGATTCACAATAATACGACGTGCACGACACGAAAGCCCAGCAAAACGTCAGAGCACAATGACATGTCATATGATATTTGCACAGTGTTCACAATACCCTGAAAATACGTTTCCAGTCCATTTTGTGTTTGGCTATTGTAAAATCCTACATTTGGAAATCACTCAAAAAACATTCTATACTTACGGCATAGATATCACGATAAATTAATTATTCTTAGTTTTTAACTAAATTTAACACTTTGCGAGCTGTCGACGTAATATTAGGTCACCTGAATTTAACCGAGTTGTATGGAGTTTGCCGTAACACTACGGCATCCACATTCTTTGAAGACACTGGCGACGAAATACTACTTCTCCAGCAATTTTTTTAAGGTTTTCTGCGATGTTATATTGCCTCAGTATCAAATCACTAAAATGAGCAGAGTAGATTGTATATTAGTCTATGTAAGACATAAGGTTTAGTTGGGTCACATTGAACTCGGCATTATACTGAATGTTTCATAAAAATTTGAGGAATTACTAGATTTTATTGCTACTAAACCAATGAACTTACAGTAATAAAACCAGTTAAGATTGAGCGTGGAACTCAGACAGTTTGTTTTGTAATCCTACAAATGTTCAATGTGTGCACCGTGGGCGACACACAGCACACGTCCACGCGATAATTTAGTTCTTCCCACACTCCCATCAACATGGATCTTTCGATAGTGCCTACCGCTGCAAGATCCGCTCTTTTACTTCTTCGATATTACGCGGCAACGGTGGGGCTTATACCCTGTTTTTGTTGTAACCCCACNCAAGATCCGCTCTTTTACTTCTTCGATATTACGCGGCAACGGTGGGGCTTATACCCTGTTTTTGTTGTAACCCCACGAAAAATTTTACACGATGTGAGGTCCGGTGATCTAGGCGGCCACAAATTTGATGCTGACTTCGTGGTGTGAAGTTGCAAAACACAGAACGAGCTCTCAACGTAGGTAGGCTTTGAGTTAAGAACACTGTTTCTCACTGTGAGCGACGCCTAGTTGCAGGACTGTGAACACGCCACGTATCACAACACACATACTCGAACAGTTTGCGTTCCTCGTTCATTCTACACTGCTGTCATTAAATTATGCTACGAGGTTTAGTTGNCAAGATCCGCTCTTTTACTTCTTCGATATTACGCGGCAACGGTGGGGCTTATACCCTGTTTTTGTTGTAACCCCACAAAAAATTTTACACGATGTGAGGTCCGGTGATCTAGGCGGCCACAAATTTGATGCTGACTTCGTGGTGTGAAGTTGCAAAACACAGAACGATTTCTCAACGTAGGTAGGCTTTGAGTTAAGAACACTGTTTCTCACTGTGAGCGACGCCTAGTTGCAGGACTGTGAACACGCCACGTATCACAACACATACTCGAACAGTTTGCGTTCCTCGTTCATTCTACACTGCTGTCATTAAATTATGCTACGAGGTTTAGTTGCAATGAATTTCTGCAATAGCTCAACTCTTCATGAAACACGGTGTACTGCCAGATAGGCAGCCAGTCATTAAGGTTGCACAGTATAGAAAGCGTGTCTGGTGTTGTGTGGACCAATAGGAAGGTGGTAAAATGTGAATACAGAGACCAGCAGAACTGACGGTCACGCGGTCGTGAATGCAGGCGACTCACTTCACGCTCGTCGTAACTGTGAGTATATCTGCACCGCACTTTAAGGGCCAACACTTTAAAAACAGTGTCCGTCTGCCATACGTACAAACACGTATTTATATTCCCTTGCTTTTAAAATACTATACATCTATATAATAATTTGTATTCTAAAATCTGATCACCAAGGAGTATAAGATGAGAACTCTGTTCCTCAGAAAACATCACAGACAGGGCTGGAAACCACCGCTCGACCATTAAATATGTGGATGAGTTTGGCAAACTGATAAACACAATTTATTCGATTCGCTGCTCATCCGTCAGTACAGTAGGCGAGCTCTTGCTGTGGACAAGTGAACACAGGTCATGGCGAAAAGCAATAACCAACGATCAATCAAACGTTTACCTCTTTACATACACGCCAAGATATTTCGCNCAAACTGATAAACACAATTTATTCGATTCGCTGCTCATCCGTCAGTACAGTAGGCGAGCTCTTGCTGTGGACAAGTGAACACAGGTCATGGCGAAAAGCAATAACCAACGGTCAATCAAACGTTTACCTCTTTACATACACGCCAAGATATTTCGCATCTAGTTTACTGGAAGAGGTAACTTCGCAAAATAACTTTACCGAGTTTTGAAAGGGTTAAATCACGGCCGTCTTTAGTGGAAGGTCTGGAGTTAGTTTAAACGTGTCAACGCTCCAAGAAAGCGGTGGAGGGGAGGGGCTGCCTCGCGTCTCCATGGGTGGCCCGGCTAGGCGCACGCTTTTCGAACACACGTGCTTCCATATTTTTTTCCTGCTATTGTTCGCGCAACTGCTTCGTAAACGTTTTACAGCTGTGGGCTTCGCGCAAAACCTAGTTAGGTTTTTTTTTCGCTAAAAAAATTCCGAAGAAGTGTTGACCTGGTTGCCATAGTAACGACGCATCCGAAACTATTTCAGGCTAGGTAAATGCATTTTCGTTTCCGCAAGCAGAAGAAGAAAAGCTTAAGTGGATTAGAAGCATTTCTAGGGACGACTGGGCATCCTCAGTGGATTTCGTCGTATCAAAAATTTCATTGAGCGAGACGGGTCATGTGTCGAGGTATATTTGTAAGGATAAGAAAGGTTTTGTAATGGAATATCCTAGAAATCGTCCCATTTTGAAACCATGTGCGATACACAGTATTTTTCCATCGTTACCATCTTCCTTGAGTAAGCCCCAGACATCTCAGAGAAGTGACTCTGTAAGAAAGAAGGTGACGCTTTGATGAATATGAAGAGAACGGGAAACATTATATTTTGCATAAAGATTCAATGTAAGACTTTACTTACTTCTATTAAGATTTTAAGGAAATGCTAAATAATCATAGTTGTGTCAAGTATAAAATAATTTTTTATGCTCTCTTCTGTTAGACAATTAAATTGAAAGAGATTCCGGAAGTGACGNATGTGTCAAGTATAAAATAATTTTTTATGCTCTCTTCTGTTAGACAATTAAATTGAAAGAGATTCCGGAAGTGACGGGAAGTTTAAAGACATAATTGATATGTATAAAGCAGAATGCAATTATTTGGTGAAAACAGCCCAACAACTAAATTTTAAAACCTTTCTAGTTGCGTTAAAAACAAAGAAAATCGTTTCTGAGAGAATGATAAAGATAAAAGGTATAATAATAAAGAGACAAAATATTTTAAACATAAAAACCTTTCTNTCGTTTCTGAGAGAATGATAAAGATAAAAGGTATAATAATAAAGAGACAAAATATTTTAAACATAAAAACCTTTCTCAAAAGTATTGTGAAGAAAAGTAACTTATCTCACTGCTTTACAAGCGTAGATAATAAAAGATTTTTGAATTTTTTTGTTTTTAGAAATCTGTTATTTGGTTGGAAACTTGGAAATCACTGTCTTTGAAGTCAGGTTGTTTAACTGCTGATACACTGAAATATGTTCATCACAGTACAGTAGTTATTGTGAATTTCATTTGGTATTCACTTCACGACTTTGGGAATGTGTACATGCTCACAGGAAAGCTAAACCCGCCGACAATCTGGAAGCCCGGTTTAGCCAATACAGACAGCTATAAAGAGGTAGGTATGACATTTTTGTGCAGCAATTAACTGAGTCAGAGAAAACTATACGTGTTATAAGTATATCGTGGCTTCATTCTTCCAGACAATGACAGGTAAAATTTAGTTATATGTACAAGATGATGTAAACTGTCCTGATAACAGCAGTTCATCTTGTTCCTCAAATGACCCCCCTGAAAGGTAGATTTACCTGACGTCGAATTGGGTGATGCCGACGAAAATCTTTCACTTTTGTATATTTGTGGTTAAGCATGTCACAAATTAGTTATACGCATAGGCTTTTGTTAGTCTACTGAACTGTCGATTCAGCCCTGTACTGACGATATATATTTTAACTACATTAGCAGAGGCGGACTAAAAATTCCTTCAGCTGCTGTTATATGCGCAGCAGTGAATGCACACGCAGTTATGAAATTCTTAGTTTCTTAAAAGTATGAAAAAAAAAAGACTCGAAAATAAACACCAGGAGAATTTTTTTGTGAACTTAGCCTAACAGTACATTCTGTTACTATACAGAAATCACAGAATTTATTGTTTGGCATCATCTCACTTTTGGGCAATATATTTCAGAACAATTACTCAGGCACCGAACCGATTAGTTGTTACGAAAAAGAAAAGTGCCGGAAAGAAAAGAAAATTAGATGTTAACAACTGTATGTGACAATAAATAAAGTAGCAAAACTTCGTAAAAACGTAAGAAAAAGACGTATTATGGAAGATTGGTTGCATTTATTTCTGTTATAATTTAATATTTTGCTTTCAATACTGTATGTCTTAAAATGTTTCTGGATTGAAGTATAATTGATTTAATTTATTCGCAACAGCAGAATTATTGTAAATTGAGCCGGCATTTATTTTGTGTATTTTGAAAAACTGTAGATATAAACAAGAAAATCGACAAATGTACGCGGAGTGTCGATGTACAGTCATAATGTTTTATGGTTATGAACTTGAATCCAGGACTACAGAAACGCATTACGTACATGCATGCATAATAAGAATGCATTATTTTAAACGTGTAATACTGAAACAGGATAGTACAAATATTAAACTCAGACTAGGAAATTTGAAAACTACAGCCTGATTACTGCACTATTTCGGTTGGTAAGAGGCGATTTCAAGACAAAATATAAAATGTTTTAAGTCTCTTGTTGCATACCAATAAAANATCGTCCCATTTTGAAACCATGTGCGATACACAGTATTTTTCCATCGTTACCATCTTCCTTGAGTAAGCCCCAGACGTCTCAGAGAAGTGACTCTGTAAGAAAGAAGGTGACGCTTTGATGAATATGAAGAGAACGGGAAACATTATATTTTGCATAAAGATTCAATGTAAGACTTTACTTACTTCTATTAAGATTTTAAGGAAATGCTAAATAATCATAGATGTGTCAAGTATAAAATAATTTTTTATGCTCTCTTCTGTTAGACAATTAAATTGAAAGAGATTCCGGAAGTGACGGGAAGTTTAAAGACATAATTGATATGTATAAAGAAGAATGCAATTATTTGGTGAAAACAGCCCAACAACTAAATTTTAAAACCTTTCTAGTTGCGTTAAAAACAAAGAAAATCGTTTCTGAGAGAATGATAAAGATAAAAGGTATAATAATAAAGAGACAAAATATTTTAAACATAAAAACCTTTCTGAAAAGTATTGTGAAGAAAAGTAACTTATCTCACTGCTTTACAAGCGTAGATAATAAAAGATTTTTAAATTTTTTTGTTTTTAGAAATCTGCAATTTGGTTGGAAACTTGGAAATCACTGTCTTTGAAGTCAGGTTGTTTAACTGCTGATACACTGAAATATGTTCATCACAGTACAGTAGTTATTGTGAATTTCATTTGGTATTCACTTCACGACTTTGGGAATGTGTACATGCTCACAGGAAAGCTAAACCCGCCGACAATCTGGAAGCCCGGTTTAGCCAATACAGACAGCTATAAAGAGGTAGGTATGACATTTTTGTGCAGCAATTAACTGAGTCAGAGAAAACTATACGTGTTATAAGTATATCGTGGCTTCATTCTTCCAGACAATGACAGGTAAAATTTAGTTATATGTACAAGATGATGTAAACTGTCCTGATAACAGCAGTTCATCTTGTTCCTCAAATGACCCCCCTGAAAGGTAGATTTACCTGACGTCGAATTGGGTGATGCCGACGAAAATCTTTCACTTTTGTATATTTGTGGTTAAGCATGTCACAAATTAGTTATACGCATAGGCTTTTGTTAGTCTACTGAACTGTCGATTCAGCCCTGTACTGACGATATATATTTTAACTACATTAGCAGAGGCGGACTAAAAATTCCTTCAGCTGCTGTTATATGCGCAGCAGTGAATGCACACGCAGTTATGAAATTCTTAGTTTCTTAAAAGTATGAAAAAAAAAAGACTCGAAAATAAACACCAGGAGAATTTTTTTGTGAACTTAGCCTAACAGTACATTCTGTTACTATACAGAAATCACAGAATTTATTGTTTGGCATCCTCTCACTTTTGGCCAATATATTTCAGAACAATTACTCAGGCACCGAACCGATTAGTTGTTACGAAAAAGTAAAGTGCCGGAAAGAAAAGAAAATTAGATGTTAACAACTGTATGTGACAATAAATCAAGTAGCAAAACTTCGTAAAAACGTAAGAAAAAGACGTATTATGGAAGATTGGTTGCATTTATTTCTGTTATAATTTAATATTTTGCTTTCAATACTGTATGTCTTAAAATGTTTCTGGATTGAAGTATAATTGATTTAATTTATTCGCAACAGCAGAATTATTGTAAATTGAGCCGGCATTTATTTTGTGTATTTTGAAAAACTGTAGATATAAACAAGAAAACCGACAAATGTACGCGGAGTGTCGATGTACAGTCATAATGTTTTATGTATGAACTTGAATCCAGGAGTACAGAAACGCATTACGTACATGCATGCATAATAAGAATGCATTATTTTAAACGTGTAATACTGAAACAGGATAGTACAAATATTAAACTCAGACTAGGAAATTTGAAAACTACAGCCTGATTACTGCACTATTTCGGTTGGTAAGAGGCGATTTCAAGACAAAATATAAAATGTTTTAAGTCTCTTGTTGCATACCAATAAAATGTACCCACATACAGGTCTCGTTTACGAAAGAAAATAGTTCTTATTTACTCTTTAAAATGTAACGAAATATATTTTCGGAAATATTTAAAACCGTTTGGAGCAATTGAAAATACTGAATCAGTTCTCTAAAACAAGTGATAAATAGACGTGTATTTACAATGTATTTACATTTAATGTACACTTAGGCGAAAGTTAAATCTACGATTTATACGCACAAATAACTTGTCACTTAAAGTGTATCAATTTTGGTAACAATATCAGCGTTAGGTTTNAATCTACGATTTATACGCACAAATAACTTGTCACTTAAAGTGTATCAATTTTGGTAACAATATCAGCGTTAGGTTTTTATACATGGGCAAGTTAAATGACTTAAACTTAGCGATGGTGCGTCCGCCAAATCGCGCTCTGCCTGGCTCTGTCCCGGCCTGCTTCCTCGGCAGCGTTGCCAAGTTTAACACACCGGACCCCCACTAAAGAAGGCAGGGATTAAATACGTGCTAAATTAACGCATTTAAAATCAAACTCAAAGGTGATATTGGCACCAAGTCAGATTACTATTTATTAAAACCGGTTAATATGCACTATGATGTTACAATCTTTGCACACATCAACGAGCCGGGCACGACGAAAAGTAAAAATNAAAACCGGTTAATATGCACTATGATGTTACAATCTTTGCACACATCAACGAGCCGGGCACGACGAAAAGTAAAAATAGGATATGTTTCTGTAGGTCTGTGGGGACTGCGATTTGTGTGGGCCTAACCTTGCTTCTTATTGGTTGTTGGGAATTTTTCGTCGTGTCAGGGCAGTCATNGGTCTGTGGGGACTGCGATTTGTGTGGGCCTAACCTTGCTTCTTATTGGTTGTTGGGAATTTTTCGTCGTGTCAGGGCAGTCATGTGTTCGTTGTGCAGTTGTGGATCAATCATTTAAACCCCCCAAAGCGTCCACTTCACGACAGCGTTGCAAAGTGGCCTCTGGGACTCTATCGCATCCAAGCGCGAACCAGATAGCACAATGAAAATAATATTTTATGTCAGAGTCCGAAAATATATATTTCAATACTATCTCTTAACATTGTGCAATATTTTATTCACTCGATTCATCTGCTCTTTCGCTAAACACGTGCATTCGTTGCCTTGAACTAAATACAGCCATATAAAAATAATTTGTCCAGCCGAACATTTATTTGGTTGTTCTGACAACATGTGCATGTATTTGCCACACACGACAATTTTACAAGTATGGTCAGCTAATTTGTTCGGTAACCGATAACATTATAAATATAATGGTAGAGTCAACTTTGTTTGGAGGGAATTAGCTTAAATGTTACACAGTATTATGGCTGCAACAAAATCAACTCGATACAGCACCATCACTTATTTAGTTGGCTGTAGGGTAATCGAGTCGTTTGATTTTCTTGGTTTGAGTTCAGAGTTTAACAGTTTGTTTATTAGTTCTGTTCACCTGGGATAATGACGGGGTTTTCAGTGCATTTATTGATACTTGATAATGGCTTAGATGGTCCGAATAAAACATTTTGAACAGCAAAATTAATTAAACCTAAAAAACTTGACAATTATGACGTAAGTTTAATACCGCAGATCTTAGTATTTTAGAAAAAATAAAAATGCATATGTTGCGCAATTGCAGGATTTTTTTTGACATAACTGGTTTAAATAGTCATTGTTTTTTTTTATTTACGGAATAACATGCACTTCATCCAACTTACAAATTGTAACTTCAGGACACCATACACGTTTAAACNTAAATACAGCCATATAAAAATAATTTGTCCAGCCGAACATTTATTTGGTTGTTCTGACAACATGTGCATGTATTTGTCACACACGACAATTTTACAAGTATGGTCAGCTAATTTGTTCGGTAACCGTTAACGTTATAAATATAATGGTAGAGTCAACTTTGTTTGGAGGGAATTAGCTTAAATGTTACACAGTATTATGGCTGCAACAAAATCAACTCGATACAGCACCATCATTTATTTAGTTGGCTGTAGGGTAATCGAGTCGTTTGATTTTCTTGGTTTGAGTTCAGAGTTCAACAGTTTGTTTATTAGTTCTGTTCACCTGGGATAATGACGGGGTTTTCAGTGCATTTATTGATACTTGATAATGGCTTAGATGGTCCGAATAAAACATTTTGAACAGCAAAATTAATTAAACCTAAAAAACTTGACAATTATGACGTAAGTTTAATACCGCAGATATTAGTATTTTAGAAAAAATAAAAATGCATATGTTGCACAATTGCAGGATTTTTTTTGACATAACTGGTTTAAATAGTCATTGTTATTTTTTATTTACGGAATAACATGCACTTCATCCAACTTACAAATTGTAACTTCAGGACACCATACACGTTTAAACATTATTTTTGGGATTGTTAGCCGAAAAAGGTCTTTAGAAAGCAATTCTGCACTATATGCACAAGTCAGTTTTGGCCTTCGCCATCTCTAAACATGTTTCCCTCCCATACGAACCTCCTAGTAAGTATGAACAATGATTTGTGAAAACAAACTGATAGAAATAAAAATGTAGTGAAAGACCTATCACCTTTTTTTATTATGCTATTGGGGTCATCATAATTTCATCAAATTACGGATGAGAGTTTTCTATAGTTAAAAGTATGTGGCAGCTGTATATTTGTAAACTTTTTCGCAATAAGTGATTCTTGTATCTTGGCGGTAGGGAAAATAAAGGTATATTTCTCTGACCCTTGTGTGGAATACACATCTCTCGGGCGGTACAAAATATCTTAACACTAAATCAGATATATATATAACTGTATCATACGAAATACTGCGAGAAATACACTTGGCTCGAAAAGCAATGTGAATACGTATGTAATTAATTTTCTGAAAATGTATCTGGTAAGATTTAATGCTAAAATTGTGACTTTGTTGCAAGCAATTTTTGTAGACTAACTACAATGATTTAATTTTTTTTTTATGTTGAACTTGGCCTTAACGTCTTGCAATTTTGCGCATATGCATTAAGAATTGTAGAACGTATCTAACAGGGTAAGCTCTGAATCACATAATTACCAACTGAGGATTTTCAAAGAGGATTTTCAAGTACCATCAACAGCCTCGACTCTTACCATGTAACCGTGAATCCTTGTGAGTACGACCACATAATGCCCATTTTATAGGATTTCTGGAGCCACGGTGGTGTAGTGGTTAAGTTACTCACCTCCCTCTTAGGCGAACCGGGTTCGATTACCGGCTGGGTCACTCTCGGATTTTCGCACGTGGGAATCGCGTCGGACGATGCAACTAGTTGGCGGTTTTTCTCGGGTATCGCCCGTTTCCCCCCGTCCTTTCATTCCGACGCTTCTCCATACTCACATCACTTCACCATCATCGGCTCTCAAGACCTCGTGGTTCAGATCCCGCAAATCTTTTCACTCACTCACTCCATGGTTTACAATGGCAAGCTATTGGTAGTTCTTAAGGTGAACAGATCCGCAATTATATGAGCAGCTTGACCGGTTACATGTTTTAAATAATTCGTTTTCCTCTTTCCCATAACGCCTTGAATATGCAATTGTACTTATTTTTTATTAATTTTTACTTGAAGTACCAGAAAAGATTAATCTATATGGTATATGAACTTGAAGTACCAGAATATATAAAGGTATAGTAAGAAATTAGTTTTTCCTCATGGATAATAATATGTATTTTCGAAAGATATGGTACCGATGTAATTTGGTCGTTTATGGATCCCACCCGATGTGAACGATTGTAATAAACCAAATTAATGCTACACTTTCCGGGGAAATATTACGAAGTCCCGTGGAGTTGATGATAGCACTTCCATTGAGTGAGGACGGAAGAAGCACTCCTTAGCCGAAATTATACATATTTTTTGTCCGAACACCCGGGAGGTAGGAGATGTTCATCTGCGAAAGAAATTGTGAGTTATTTTCCGGCCTTGATGAGCTTCCGTATTCACAGACGGCTCTGCGCTGCGGGTGGCTGAGATTGCAGACAGCTGCAAGAGGACCTGCGTCCGTGCCCGCTATAGTTGGTTTGCTGTTGTTTCTGTCTCCTTCGCATTTTCGTAAAACTGCACAGTTTGTAACTTGAGGACAGGAGGAGTTTCCATATACCTCGCAAAACCAGTGAAACTAAATTATAACTGCAGTCACACCTACGTAAAAAAAGAATATCCACTGATGTTCGCAGACATCACTTAAAATTTAATGCGCCAGCGTGAACTAACCATTCGCACGTACATTTACACATCGACCTGACCCCATCTGTAACTACAAATATTTTAAGCTGCACAAATGTTATCGAAATGAACATAAAGTTGCGACTAGTGTAGCAACNTACATTTACACATCGACCTGACCCCATCTGTAACTAAAAATATTTTAAGCTGCACAAATGTTATCGAAATGAACATACAGTTGCAACTAGTGTAGCAATTCGTTGCATTTTTTCTATAGAGTAGAACTTCTAATTAAAATATAACCTGCTTTAATAAGTATTCAAAAATTGTTAATGTAGCCGAGGTTGAAAATGCATTATATGGTTATCANTCGTTGCATTTTTTCTATAGAGTAGAACTTCTAATTAAAATATAACCTGCTTTAATAAGTATTCAAAAATTGTTAATACAGCCGAGGTTGAAAATGCATTATATGGTTATCACACATTTAGTATATACATATATGTTTCGTTACTTTAAAAATTAATTTAAGCTTTATTTTACTCAGCACAATTTAAAAAGTTAAATTTAATTTGTGTTGAGTAATTGTTATTGAATTGCAGTAGTGACTACAAGAAGCAATACAGAAATGAGACTGATCACTGAATGCATTTCACCTCAAATAAATTTACATGTAAATCTCAGCCACCCTCCGCACAAAACATATTAAGCATTCTTTTGGATATGTAAAAGTGACGATTTTGCAAAATCATTCCTGTGAAATGTAGTCCTTTTTAATATATATGGAATCGTAATGGGATGACGATGTTGACGAATGACCACAACTGAAGAACAGTTACATGTTGGAAGGTTACACACCATGCACCCCCAAAAAAGTGAGTGGTATCGTCTGTGCTTAGTTCTACATGCAATTAAAGGCTTCNACTGATCACTGAATGCATTTCACCTCAAATAAATTTACATGTAAATCTCAGCCACCCTCCGCACAAAACATATTAAGCATTCTTTTGGATATGTAAAAGTGACGATTTTGCAAAATTATTCCTGTGAAATGTAGTCCTTTTTAATATATATGGAATCGTAATGGGATGACGATGTTGACGAATGACCACAACTGAAGAACAGTTACATGTTGGAAGGTTACACACCATGCACCCCCAAAGAAGTGAGTGGTATCGTCTGTGCTTAGTACTACATGCAATTAAAGGCTTGACACCCTTCTCAGTATAAAGACGAAATGGTTGTAGCACACATCCTAGTCTACAAGCAAAGCACTTGGTATGCAGAAAAATGATAAACACCGGAACACTGGCTTGGAGTAAGCTGACTAGTATGAAACTCCCTGAAATAATATGCAAAGGGCATTTAAAGTCATTCTGATGTTCTGTTAATGACTTCAGCGACTCGAACTTTGGGTGGAATTAAAAATACAGTATCTCAGAGAATATCATGTGGAAGGCAAAAAAAGAAGCCGCACGGCATTAAGCAAATGGTGAAAAGCTGTAAAATATATGCCTAGGGCTGACATGATAGAGGCTGGCTTTAGGACGTCATTTCTTGCTATAACAAGTCTGCCAAGAAACCTGGAGGTGTTTTGTAGAACAGGGACTCTCTGAGACAGACCAGATATGAAAGGTATGTCTTTGCACATATGGTGTCCAGTTAGAAATGTTTTTCCAGTATCTCCGTCTATCATTAGATTTTGTGTTGTGGTGAATCAGGTGCTGAGCATGGGCATCCCGGGGTGGTCCCAGTAACACTGAAAATAAATTCTTCATCGATTTACTCCTGGCAATTGCCAGAAGTAATATCGACAATTCTTTAATTATTGCACAAAACATCGCCTTAAAAAACTCGAAGAAGGCAAGACAACTCACGCTGCCGTCAGGCTGCTCTTCGGCCACATCATTGTTTAAACTTCCCCCATGCAACGTTAACAAACAAAATACATGCCCATATTCATGTGAGAGACTAAGCCAATTGAGCACCATGGCACAAAACGGAAGATTTGAGATAATGAGCGGGACTCTCAAAGGCAAAAAGAGTAAATATAAACCTGTATTCCTGATGAAAAATTCTCTCATATTACCTGAAGCCTTTGGGAACTCGAGCTGACGAAATAAAGACATGCATCAGAGCTTCCTACGTATGACCCGTCGTCCAAAAACTTACAGAAAAAACACAGAAAAAACACGATGGCTCATTCAAGGGATGATTTCTCCTCGGGTCAGTTATTTTATATTCATTCAAGATATGAGAAGGGGAATATCCTGACTCTTAGAGGAACATGATTGTGCCTGGGTAAAGTATTGACGACCATAGCTGTTCTGACACCACATATATTACATCCTGACACCTCTGATATGAAGAAGATTAAGTTCTCGGACAGGCTTTGGGAACGAGGCATTCTGACCGTTGAAAAAGCACCAAGATATTGTCATAAATGACCATTATATTAAGTCGTTTGAAAAGGTTGGGGAGAAGAGTGTTGATCTGAGAACACGATAGTGCAGATAGATGATGCAGTCGATTTCCTCAATAGATTTGTCCCTCCTCTTTAACAGCACACAATCTTCTCACTGAATATATTGCTCCAGTAGTGTTCCGGTCGAATCTCAGCACACCAAAACATGGAGGTGATATCAGGCTGCAGGTAAAGTCTCTCCCAAGAAAGGTTGTTGAGACCAAAATCTGTAACAGGAGGGCTCTAGGGTAATCTGTTTCCACACTGCTCGTACTACTCGTGCGACAAGTTCCATGACGCAATAGTCATTGTGGGCCTTGGCGTAAATTTTTTCGCAGTTGTGCCAACAGATAAATTTAAAATCTTAAGAAAGGCGAACCAACTTTTTAAATCGTTTATTTTTATAACTAAGGGAAGAGACTTTATTTGCTAGGATTTTAACTTTTTAAAATAAAGTACGCTTAAATAAGCCGTTTTAAAAATATTTTTATTTTTTATCAAGTCTAAAAATTAAGTGCAATTAGTTAATTCCAATTTGTCTGTAATTATGCAATTGCTTCACAAAAGCCTCCACATAAAATCCATTTTTATTGTTTCCTTTAACTGCTATGTTCTAACACATGAGTATTTTAGTAATAAATGTTGCTTGTTACTTATGAACAGCATGTATTATAAGCTCGAGATAAAAATTTTCATTTTCACGATCATTTCCGATTATTTCAAAGCTTTTCCACTGCCACTCATTCAGAAACTAGAGAACGCTCTCTGATTGGGCGGTTGGTGGTAAAAGTTCAATATATATATCATCTCGCTAAAACAACAACCACCAACCACAGCACCAACACCAACCACCAACCACGAGTTGAAATTACGTAACACCAACCACTAACCATCAACACCAACCACCAACCACCAACCGCCTGTTCTGCCATCTCACATATATTACCATGTACTTCAAATGCTACAAACACCAACCACCAACACCAACAGCCTATTGTGCCGGGGCCTTAATGTTGGCAGAAGAGGTCTTCCAAAATAGACAAATCAGCACAGAAAGCTAAAATATGGACAATTTTTTTTGTTAAATTCCCTTTTTGTCGTATTTTATACAATTATCACACATTAAGTCAGAATAGTTTATATTGAGTGACAAATTAATAAAGTTGACAGCAGCTATGAAAAATTATATTTTTTACCTTTCTCATTTCGAGTAATTAAAATATATATATTAACAATGATAACCTATTAATATTGATACCTCAAAAAAATATTAAACACGTATACATAGATACTACTAGTAGAGAGATTATGGGGCATTTCGAACATCGGGACCTGGGACAGGAGCATCGGAGTGGTTCGTGCTCTGTCATTCCGATTGGCTGGCGGCAATAATATATCCAGGTGGCCTTGACCTTTGAGCTTAACCCTGGTGACCTTTGACGATGACCACGGTAACCTTTGACCTGGAAAAAAAAATCCAAACAGATACAAAAATATCTAAAAAAAAACTCATAAAAACGTTTTTATTAACGGTAGCAAAAATTTATTGAAAATTATTTAAAAATTTATTTAAAAAATGTATTTAAAATCTTAAATTTACGAAGATCCATCAAATCCCTCTCCTACCATACTCATTCCAACATCTTGATTAGTGAAGTTCACCATCTTGGTAAACGTCACAGCCAGCGTCCGCCATTTTGGTCAGTGCAGTTTGCAATCTTTGTAGGTGCAATCGGCCTTTTTGGTAGGCATCACATCCACCGTCCGCCATCGTGGTAGGTGCAGCCCTCCGCCATATTGGTAGGTGTAGCTGTCCGCCATATTGGTAGGTGTAGTTCGCTATCTTGGAAGCTGTCACAGCCACAGTCCGCCATTTTGATTTCTTTCGTTTGAAATTGGTTTTACATTGCTGGTGCTGTTACCAGCACCGCGCCCAGCAGACGGCTGAGCACCTCCACTCCCTTCTTCCAATATATTTAATTGCTCCACCAATGTTTCTCATTAGTTCATTACTCGCGTGTTTTCGGAAACATTCGTTTCGACCAATCAGCGGCCTACTTAAATCGCGAGGGTGGACTATTTTACCCCCATTAAAAAAAACTCTAAATAAGCCCCACCCCGAGCCCCTCGGGAAATGAGTCATTTTTATAGGTGTCGTTCCTTTTTCGTTATTTCAAGAGAAAAGCCCAGTGACAATTTTGTAACGTGCAGGGTTTCAAACCCCTGTTCAATTTAAGATAACCATGTTGTCAAAAGAAGAATAAAATAACAGCAATAGCAACGTAGAAGAAAATTGTTATAATATTCTTCAGCTTATCAGCACCACATTGAAACGCAGTGCAACTTCGTAAATGCCGTCTACTAGCACGAGCCCGCAGTAATCAGGCAACCCGTACCAGCCCCCATCGGCCAGAAATTCCTACAGCTTATTCCTTTTCCTCGCTTCGTAGAGAACCCCATCAGCTCCGACATTAACTATAGTGATATCAAAGAAGAAATGTAAGTGTCCGTCAGCGGATTTTTTCCATTCAGTTTAGATGACGTGAGCAAGTACAGTGAATTGAATTGTGGGTACCGACACGTAAGTATTCGAGATGCTCAAGGCGTTCTGCAAATTCCATTTTGTGACTGTACAATTCACTGGCTATGCTGCTACGATAATTTCAAAGGCTGTTGTGTGCGGAACACATTAACATGGCAATATAAAAACTGTTACGTTTAAAATTTGTGCCCTAAATCTAAACTTCCTTGTTCGCTGGTGGAGTTGATAAAACAAGATCGTGATGTCCACAAGTGCAACGCAAGTATGCAGGAAAGTGTAGTGTAAGAACTTTTCCGAAAAAGTAAAAATAATTGCGTATGCAAAAGGCAGCAGGAATTTGATGGCCATAGCTATGTTGTGAAAAGGCAAGGTTTCCCGGACTGGGCCTCCAACTGCACGCCTCTTGCATGCTAAGTGCACCTTAGTTCGAGACCGAGACCTTCCACCAAGTCTTCTCGCGTCCTGGTGATAAGTTCATTCCCGAGAAAAAATATGCAAGTACATATCCTCTACTGCATGGTGTAACCTACACGTACCAGCCGGCTGTTACCGTAACTGTGGAGCGGTGTGACGAAAATGCTCATTTCCTCCTTGAAAGAAGTGTCTTCGATGGTAAGACTCTTGAATTGTCAGTGCAATGTTGTAACAGTGACGAGTGCGCAGTTCTATTGTGCCGTCCACAAACAAAATTTCCCACAATTATCGGAAATATGAATAAAGGAATTGCGGGCGAACGACGTTCAAGCAAGTACGACAGGGAATATTGCGAATTTAATCATGAAATTAAAAATCATAAACTTTTTAAAGTATGCTCTGACCGACGTGATGAATCATTGGCACAGTTAGGAGGTTACAACGCCACTGGACCCATGGCCATAGGTGCTCGTGTCTGCGTGTGCATATGAGCTTTGCTCTATAATTAGAAAAACCCAGGAGATGAAAACCTCTAATTCCCCTTGTAATTTTTTTTAAGTTGACGAAACACAAACGTTTCTCAGTATAAAAAAAAAGTATTTACGAGCGCGACTAAAAGCTTTGATGGCAAAAATTTGTTTTTATGCTATGTGAAATTTTTTTTTTATTATTTACGAATAAATGTCGAAGTGTTTAATTATCTCATAATTTTTGGTGTTTACCAATCTTTCGCATTTTTTCAGTGAATAAGTTTTCATGTAAAATATTTTATTGCACGTGTTTTGTAAATAATATATATATATATATATATAGTCAAATATCNTATATATATATATATATATATATATATATATATATACTTCCATTTGCCAATATGTGTGTATACCCGATGTAAGTTTATATTGAATTAAATTTTCTAACAAGTTTATTTTGGGAATTATAATGTAAAATCAATAATTTTGTCACAAGTATTTGTGTAATATGTGATTCGTATTTAAATCATTTAAAAATGATGGGAGTGTTTTGATTTCTGGTATATGCAAGCGATAGAGAGGAAAGGAAGAGAGAGAGAGACAGGCAGAGGCTGGCGGTGTTCTTGTGCGACGTGTCAGAATGAAGGACGTTACGCGATTACATCTTCTCTATCAACATACTCCCCTTACGTCTTCGCACACTCGAGAGGTAGTTAATGTAGGTCAATAGCGGTACCATTGTGCTGTGCACATTTTTTTTAAATTGAATACCCTTCTTTAAATGGTTATTTTCTAAATATTTCACACAAGTTATTTGTTGTAAAGGTAAAACAAAAAAAGCAAAAAATGTGTAGCAAATACTATTGTTTATTATTTAATACTGTAGGTTAATAAGTCAAGCATAATTATTATGTAATAGGAGGCACTGTTATGAAATATTGCACGTATTTGTCCCTTCTCCAAAGGAAAGGCAAGCACAGTAAACATATGCAAAAAGAGAGAAAAAAAATGTTTCACGTACTTGATCCTTCTCCAAGGGAAAAGCAAGCGCAATCAATATTCAAGAAAGGAAAATACTTACTTTATACACACGGAGAAAAAAATTAATTGCTGAACAAAAACAGTTATTTTGCCGAAGTTCGCCGCAGACCTGGGCGGAGCAGTCAGGGCGTGAATTTCGGTGGTCGTAGGAGGAGGGTCGACCTTGCCTCGACTCAAGGTTGCTGCAAATTCCACAACCTGGTCCGCGGTTGCTGGACGAGTAGTTCATGTGATGGTTGCGTGGTTCATGTGATGAACCACGCAATTTCCAAGAGTAGAACAAGTCATTAACTATTTAGTATGATCGCTGTCATATGGAGTCACTGAATATAACCAGTGGCCCCATTCATCACATTTTTCTTCGTAGGTATCTAGTGATCCAGACTCCCAGAACGAATAGGTGATTTTAGAGTCATCCGGATATGACGAGACGTACAGGTTCTCCGGATGAAATGGCGTCATTTTGCTCCCACGTTGACTCATGCTCGACGGGGCGACTAATTTATTTTCGGATTCGATTTATTTACATATTTTTTTCGCATTGCGGAATGACGTCACCTATACACGTGACTGTAACGTGATCAGGTATCTTCGTATTTCACACAGCCTAAGATCACGCATAGGACTTGCAGTAGGTGTTCGCATAAACTATTGAAAGTAATTCTGCACATACACCAGCACATAATTGTATTTTTTCCGACTCTGCATCGTGTGAAATCACGTCTGCAAGCTCTTCTCGAACTCTGGCTGTCGTAGAAAAAAAATGTTTACTCTACGATATATATATATATAACCGTTTTTATATATCTCAGTGAAATATGCATGCCATTCTTAGAGCAACATGGTGCGTTTTTCGAAGTGTTTACCAAAGAGCTCCGATCAGTTTATTTCCTAATTTTAGGACGGGAAGGTAACCCATTATCGCCCTGTACGTCGATTTTTTCCAATTTTTTTATGCAAAAATTAATCAGCTATTTTCTTCTCGACCCCCCCCCCCC
>NQII01001641.1:647036-669044 GCA_002778355.1 Clitarchus hookeri | reverse complement strand
TCTTGCCTTCGTCCCAGCACAGTCCGTGGTAGTATTCGGTCAACCAGGCGTTTGTTTTCTTGCTCGTTTCGTCCAACAGTTTCCACGGATACGGAGACTGGAAGTTGCGGGTCCGAGTCACGCCGCGACAATCCGCGACTGCGATTTCCTTGAGCACGAAATCGTCTTGGCTCCATAAACCTTGCAAGTTAGAGTACATTTTTACGACTGAAAAGCGAGTCACCGCTCCATGCGCATTTGTGTGCTTAGTTAACTGATGATTTCTACAAGGCCGGAAAAACAATCGTACTGGACGATCCTGTCGTGGAGTATCATTAGGCTGCGGTATTGGCGAGTACGTTTTCCTTGGTGATTATTTCGATCCGGCAGTCGACCTTACCATTTGGCGAACGCTCGTTCTGCTTCGATCTATCGAATACCAGCCAAAGGTGCCACGTCTCGGAAATTTTCGGGGCTCAGGATGGGATGCGTTCGTCGGCCTTCCGTGCTAGTATCTTGTCTGCCTAACTTGCAGATACTGGGGACACGCGATGTCGTGCTGCTTGCACGCTTCGTCCAGGGCGTTTATGCCCATCTCGTTGCAAGACAGACTTTCAGCTAGCCTTGTTCCCGGCCCGCATAACCTTTGTCCTGGAATTTAAAATTCTAACTGGAGATTATTTATGAGTGAATCGACGATCACACGGCCGGATTTCGCCGTCTTCACCTTACGGCGCATTNTTCTAACTGGAGATTATTTATGAGTGAATCGACGATCACACGGCCGGATTTCGCCGTCTTCACCTTACGGCGCATTGAATTAAACTGAGAGAACAAACTATTAATTTTCTTTTTTTATACAGTTTTGTTTCAGTATTTTGGAGGTAATTAAGCAGGACATTATCCTTCCCGTGCGTATCACCGGAGAAGATGCCGAAACCGAGCACGAATCCCGTCATGGTGTCCTGTTACCCAACAGCGTGCCAGGCCTGATTTGTGGGTCATCCGGGTGTGGAAGTACATGCGTCCTACCGAGCCTGCTGGAAGAACAGAACGGCCTCCGGTTCGAGAACATGTATGTTTTTTCGAAATCGCTTCAGCAACCGAAATACCAGCGATTGGCACAAGTACTGCAGGCCATGGATGGCGTGGATTATTTCCCCTGCAACGAAAATGAGAAGGTGGTGTGTCCAAACGAAGATCTTCCAAACGCTATGTTTGTCTTCGATGACATTGCCTGCGAAAAACAAACTTGTATTCAAGAGAACTTTAGCATGGGTCGGCACGAGAACGTGGACTGTGTGTACCTCAGTCAAACTGTGTACCGAACAACTGCTTTGCGACAATGTGAATTTCCTCGTTTTGTTCCTCGTGGACGAAAATAATTTACGCCACGTTTACGACGATTACGTTAACACAGACATGACATTTGCAGAATTCAAAGATATAAGTTCTTTGTGCTGGAAAGAAAAGTTCGGTATATAGGTAATCGTAAAGTACTGCACGCTATATAAAGGCAGGTACAGGCGTGGGTTCGATGAGTTTATCCAACGAACGCAACCATGAGTCACGGAAAAATTTCCAAATTTTGCGGCATCGATTGTCACAATGACCTTGAACGTGGGCAAAATCGCTTCGCCGCTGCACGTAGAGAAGACTTCTCCCTTATCGGTCGAAAATTTTAAAGTGTGAAAAATGAAGTAGTTGAAGAATATTTGGTGGCAGTCAATAAACGCATAGCTACCCTGGAGGCACGGATAATTGAAATCATCATTATATCGTACCTGCATAGACGAGAATAATTGAACCACCTACAAAATGTATTAATGTCCGAACTGGCTGCGAAAACTGATGTTGCGAGACATAGCACCAAGATATTGGATACGTGTGTAGGGCAGCTCGAAAATATCGAAAAAAGCAGTTTCATAAAATCGCGAATGATTTCCTACAAAAGGCGAGGTCGATATATATACATGGACAAAGCGCCTTTTCCACTCAGTGAACGATGGATAATCGAACCGAATTAGTGAGCGAGCTTCAGCGAGCGTTCAAGGCGGTACGGACCAAATACTTACTCGCGAAAAATAACAGAATGACTGTTNACCCAACAGCGTGCCAGGCCTGATTTGTGGGTCATCCGGGTGTGGAAGTACATGCGTCCTACCGAGCCTGCTGGAATAACAGAACGGCCTCCGGTTCGAGAACGTGTATGTTTATTCGAAATCGCTTCAGCAACCGAAATACCAGCGATTGGCACAAGTACTGCAGGCCATGGATGGCGTGGATTATTTNAGCAACCGAAATACCAGCGATTGGCACAAGTACTGCAGGCCATGGATGGCGTGGATTATTTCCCCTGCAACGAAAACGAGAAGGTGGTGTGTCCAAACGAAGATCTTCCAAACGCTATGTTTGTCCTTCGATGACATTGCCTGCGAAAAACTAACTTGTATTCAAGAGAACTTTAGCATGGGTCGGCACGAGAACGTGGACTGTGTGTACCTCAGTCAAACTGTGTACCCGAACAACTGCTTTGCGACAATGTGAATTTCCTTGGTTTGTTCCTCGTGGACGAAAATAATTTACGCCACGTTTACGACGATTACGTTAGCACAGACACGACATTTGCAGAATTCAAAGATATAAGTTCTTTGTGCTGGAAAGAAAAGTTCGGTATATAGGTAATCGTAAAGTACTGCACGCTATATAAAGGCAGGTACAGGCGTGGGTTCGACGAGTTTATCCAACGAACGCAACCATGAGTCACGGAAAAATTTCCAAATTTTGCGGCATCGATTGTCACAATGACCTTGAACGTGGGCAAAATCGCTTCGCCGCTGCACGTAGAGAAGACTTCTCCCTTATCGGTCGAAAATTTTAAAGTGTGAAAAATGAAGTAGTTGAAGAAGATTTGGTGGCAGTCAATAAACGCATAGCAACCCTGGAGGCACGGATAATTGAAATCATCATTATATCGTACCTGCATAGACGAGAATAATTGAACCACCTACAAAGTGTATTAATGTCCGAACTGGCTGCGAAAACTGATGTTGCGAGACATAGCACCAAGATATTGGATACGTGTGTAGGGCAGCTCGAAAATATCGAAAAAAACAGTTTCATAAAATCGCGAATTATTTCCTACAAAAGGCGAGGGCGATATATATACATGGACAAAGCGCCTTTTCCACTCAGTGAACGATGGATAATCGAACCGAATTTGTGAGCGAGCTTCAGCGAGCGTTCAAGGCGGTACGGACCAAATACTTACTCGCGAAAAATAACAGAATGACTGTTGAGAATCGAAGGTAGGAGGCTCTCAAACCTATTGCCCACCGTCTAGATGAAATTATAAATAACCCGAGTGACGGGGATGATGCCCGCGTAGAAATCAAANTGAGAATCAAAGGTAGGAGGCTCTCAAACCTATTGCCCACCGTCTAGATGAAATTATAAATAACCCGAGTGACGGGGATGATGCCCGCGTAGAAATCAAACGTGAAATCTAGGTGGAATACCCAACCCCGACGCTTAAACGGAAAGGAAGCCCGGAATTTCCCGAATAGGATAGTGGCATCACTAGCAACGAAGACGATTTGCCCCTGATCGATTTGCTGCTTGCACGAGAACGGAAACGAACACGAGAGCACGGGCCCAACGTGTGCACTATTCTTTCTCATTACGTCGCTTCCTACTCTGACCGTACTACCGACGAGACTTATGGTTCACAGAAAAGTCGTGGAAAATGGTACCTTGGTGATAAGGAAGTTTTATTTTTTCCCCAGGGATGTACCGCAGATCGGCAAGCGCAAGTTGAAAATCATGCAGGGATTAGGCAAACTTCTGTTTCGTAGGCGCTCTGGACACTACACCAAATCGGACTTGCGCAAGTACCGCCTTTTGTTAAAGCAAAGTCGCGCATATTACGCCGAGAATAACCCTGCAGCACATCTATTTAAAGACACGGCGCACGAAAAATTCCTCATTATAGCCGGGCTCTGTCCTAGGGTACGTGAAATCGGTGGTTCGGGTTTGATTAGAAATTTAGAGAGCAGATAAAAAAAATCGACTATCAGAATTGGAATTATCCGAATGAGTTAGTAGATTCATGAACGAAAAAATTTACATCATCGANAAAAAAATCGACTATCAGAATTGGAATTATCCGAATGAGTTAGTAGATTCATGAACGAAAAAATTTACATCATCGAAAAACTAGCGGAGTTGAGCTACATTTCGAAATGAGTAAGTATGATGTTGCTGACGAGCTACACAATTACGCTATGACAAATTGCTCACGCATGAAAGGGCTGGACGATACTTTCTAATCCGCCCTGATCGAAATGCAAGGTTTTGCTGGTGTGAATAATGGTCACCGCTACATCTTGACCATAAGTGATAATTTTTTCTGGCATTCCTGGGCCGGGCCGCTGAATTCTAAGAATGCGCACGACGTCACGAAAGCCGTGGTGGATGTGTTGCGCGAAGGTCGCATACAGAAAAATTCTCTACACCGACGATGGTAAAGAATATTGTAACGCAACTTTTCGTGCACTGATGAAAATGTATGGTATTTATCATTATTATACATACTCTGGGCTCAAGGCCAGCATCGACGAGCGTTTTCACAGGACGCTCAAACCTAAACTGTGGAGACATTTCACATTTTTGGAAATTTTGTAAATTATGGATTTGTTTGGATTTTTTTGGGTTTCAAGTTCAAAAGTCACAAGGGTCAAGGTAAAATGTCCCCATGGTCAAGGTCAAAGTTCAATGTCACCTGGATCCATTATGACCACCGGTCGAACGGAATGACAGAGCACGATCAGCTCCGACGCTCCGGTCCCAGGTCCCGATGTGCCAAACTCCCCATAATCCCTCTACTTCTACTCTCTTATTAATGCATTAAGGCGTATCGTAATTTCAGAACTGTATTTAGNAACTCCCCATAATCCCTCTACTTCTACTCTCTTATTAATGCATTAAGGCGTATCGTAATTTCAGAACTGTATTTAGCGAATATACACTATATTGGGTCAGGAATTGCCATAAATGTCAAGTAAATAAACCACCAAAATTACCTAATGCATCGTCATAGCAAATAGTTCATTAAAATCACAAACACAGACACTTAAACATATCTCGCTCAGTATTTCATAAATTGTTACAACGGACTCATAGAATGAGCTAACGAAAACGAGCACAGAAATAAATGGAGCTACTTTTTCGGCCCAGAGATTACGATGTCACATCTGACATATAGTGCCCCAAATGTTATCACTGTTTTTCAGTTACATATTTTATTATTTTAATCATGCATGCCAGCAATCCAGAATATTGAGAAATCCTTGGATGTTGTCGCAATCATTTTAACAAGAAATTATTTTTATTCATATAATATTAAACTTCGCACGAAATTACTGCACTGTTCGTATAAAAGACAACGAAGTTTGCAGTGTTACGTAATTATTGTACTTATATTGTTATTAACTGTCAGTATCACGTAGATTTATTTGTTATAGGTATAGTCCCTCCATTTTAAATGCAAAATATTGTTCACTCCAGCGATTGACATCACTAACTTCAAACCTCAGTGCCTCTATGAAACACAATTTCATTTATTTTTATTACTGGTCGCTGTTTGCATGTCATAATTATTTTATATGTTACAGCGAAAAGTTCACAAGAAATATATATGAGACGTAATGAAAATTTACTTACGTTTAGAAAATATTTGTTCCTGTGCTGGAGAGGAATAATATAAAGTTTAATTTTTGCTTGTTTGTTACAATTGTTATTGAAGTTTTGATTTAATTATACCATCAATGATCACCTTCTTTTAAAAAAATATGCATATCATTTCATTAAAACACTTATATGTAAAGCAATAAAACTAATTATAATATGGTCTTCAAATTCATGGCTTACTTTTCAGAGTTTAGTTTCGAAGATGAAGGGTGACACACCATCTGCTGAGAACGTATAAAGTTTTTCTAGAAAAGGATTGCTAAATAGATTTTTTAATGCATTCCTGTTAACTTAATTAAATATCTGATTTTTTTAGTTCTAATATTCGGCATTTTTCCCTTCGAATTTTTCATACTGAANCTGTTAACTTAATTAAATATCTGATTTTTTTAGTTCTAATATTCGGCATTTTTCCCTTCGAATTTTTCATACTGAAGGGCATGTTTCTTATATTTTCCAATATTTAATTAAACGCCAGATTAAAGACTTTATCATTTTTCAGCTTGCCCTGAAGGGAACCCGGCGTATCTTTCACAGTTGGTAACCGACATGAAGTCGATACTGTCAAGATCAAGACAGGACCAGGAGGACGGCGAAAAGAGGGGAGGCAGTGACTTAGGAAAAGTCAAAGTAAACTCCGAGTAACCGAAAGAAGAGGAAAANAGGACGGCGAAAAGAGGGGAGGCAGTGACTTAGGAAAAGTCAAAGTAAACTCCGAGTAACCGAAAGAAGAGGAAAATTAGGTTAGAAGTGAAGACGTATAAGCGTCCAGACTTCTTGACACAAATCACAACGTTGGACGACTAAACTGTTCAGAGTAAATGAAAACATGAAGAATCAGTCACTGCAATTATCATGGCAGCCAGAAAACTCCTCCACTAATATATTGGACTACTTTAAAAATAATAGCTTCATTTTTTGATTTCTCATGAAAAACTATAATAAATTCTTTATAAATTGTCGCACAATTTAAATATGTAAACGTTCTTGTATATTCCCAGTTGTAACTATGACACATTTCGTGAGATACTTGATCAACAAATTCTTCATTTCAGAGTGAAATTAAAATATCGATGATATTTTTGCAACAGTTTGGCATTTAATGCGTTGAAATGCAAAGTTCCCAAACGCGTCACTTTAATTTTAAGACACAAAATAGAAGTTATGTTTAAGGGAAATACTCCAGAACCCTAATAAATGAATCATCAATAAATATTTTGAATCACTCTGAGGCCATTAGAAGTCTCCGATTAAATCAGTATTGTTTAAGTGTGTTCTTTATATTTCCAGCAAATCTCTTTTCACGTACCACATAATCAATAAAGTATAATTGCCGTAGTGTATATTGTATATTAATGTGCACATGCGTGTATTTTTGTACGTGGATAGTTCACATTAAAAATTTTCTCTGGTTTACAGCAAATACGCATTGATTTATAACACAACTGTGCATAGTACAGATTGCCCCACGTTGTCGGAGCCAGACGTTACGGCTTCACAAATTACGTATACGTATAAGGATGGAGATATTTAACGCCGTGTGGAGACGCACCGTACAACAGATGTAGGAACTTGCGTGTGTGACAGATGAACTCTCACAGATAGCACAACAAGTTTCAATCGCAAAACCACAAGAAATAACAAGAGGGAAAAATATCTACTACAATTGTAAATAATTAAGTCAGCAGAGACGTTGTGAAAAAATGCGAAATTTAATAAGAATTCCTATAAACGAATTAATTATTTCGAACAGGGAAAATGTCATCAATATGCAGACATTATTTTACACGTGGCCACAACAACAGTAGCCTTTCTCGTGACTGAACCGATCCATTTTCTTTATGCGTGGCAATTAAAAGTTCAAACTTCCAGACAAATGTATTTATTTATTTGGCTCTTTGCTCTAGACTAGCTCTCAGTATTTAAAGCAAAGACTAGCAATGCTAGTTTATCAGTAGTTACAATGAATAATGTTTAGTTCAACATGAATAAAAAAGTTCACCTCTGCTCCTTCATAAGATAGTTTGTAGACTTAAGTGGTTTTAATTTTAAAACGAAGTATTCCTGAAGCTCTCGGCGATCTCGTTGTCGGCTGTCGCATACCTCTGGATGCAGCAGGACTTCTCATCACGGGCTTCCTTATTCAGGCTCTCGGGCCTGTAGTACTATTACAGTCCCGGCACATTTAAGCACGCAGTGGTACATCGAGCTAATCACCTGAAATATATACGTGGGCGGTGGTCGATACAGACCTGCGTCTTCCTAAATATTGCCTCGCTTCTTCGTCTCCTTCGAGATGGCCTATTCTCAAGTTCGAACTTGCGGTCCTTATAATAAAAACTCAATTAAATCCCTGCTGGCTAAACACAACGCGGGCAAGCTTCCTGCCTTCGAACATCAATATAGCTCGAAATTACTTCAAACATATAATAAAATAACGCTGTCTACAACTGATCAATCACGAGAGCGCTAAAGGTAGAAATTACTCATCACGTCACTTAGGTACCATAGCAACGGGACAATAACTGCTCAGATAATATGTGTGGCCTTCTAAACACATTACAAAGAAGTTACTACATTTGGATGGTGGTCGCAGATTGAAAAAAAAGGGGAAATTCTAGTTACAGACTGTTACGAAGAACGCTGTAATATGTAAGGCATAACCAACTAAGACAGATTCATCATGAAAATGTGGGTCTAAAATTTTAATATTTATGGCTAAAAGTGATTAGTAAACACGTTAATAAAATTTTAATTTCAAACTGAACCAGTAGGTTACTGAAATTATTACGGGTAGTATTTCTGGTGGAGCGCGATTGTTTGCCTATTACGGAAATAAACAAAAATATGCAATCACTACGTAACCTGTCATGAAATCTTTGATTGTAATACAGTTAGCTTTGATACTTTGCTAAAACATTTATTGCATGAAATGAATGTAGATTTTTACTAACGATCTTCTTTCATTGCATCAAAACTGACAAGAAAATCATAATTATTTAACTACATTTGACACCGAGTGAGGTGGCGCTCTGGTTAAACTTTGGACTCGCATTTGCAAGGAAATGGGTTCCAATCCCAGTTCGACCACCCTGATTTCCTTTTTCCCATGGTTTCGTGATATCACTCCAGGTGAATGCTGGGATGCTTGTAGATTGAATATGGCGTGGAGCGATCTCGCTGGCTGCACAGAACTAGTTCACATGTCCCATCATTTCAACTGCTTTTCTGCCAAGACGGTTAACATGAACGACGTGGATAGGATTTGAGGTCAGAACACTGTTTATAAAAACAAGTCCTTTGAGATGTTTGTACACTTCCTGAAACCAATTTCTTAATTCAATTAGATTAAATTCAAATTTTTAAGTGTATTTTATTAATATCAATATGCTTGTATTTTGAAAATTATTGTATAAACAAACGTTTATCACTGTTAACCATGTGACTTTGATAGTTTTATTGCTTTGGAGTGGTTTAATGTTGGGTACATGCGCAGAAGACGAAAAATCGATCAACCTCATCTTTCATCTCATTAATTACAGATTCTCAGTAACAATCCATTATAAAATATGACCCTTCCTTATCACAACATTTAAAGCAACATAAAGGCAGTAGCCTGGCCTATTTCCGTGGAAAATGTGGTAACAGCGACAGGATTTTCAGTGATCCTGGATTGTCATTAACCCACTTTCATTTACACTTTCAGATGTTGCAAACGAAACGTTATATGATGCGTGCTGTACGTAAGTCTGTACAACACTTGTTTCGTTGTTACAGTCAATTTGCTGTAGGCTATTTGTTTGGCTGCAGTTGTATGAGCCAATTATTACCTAGACCAGTAAGACTGTTTGCGAACCATTTACCCACAGGTAAGATCATTGGTCACTGAACTTCGCAAAGTGCAGTACAAATCAAAAATTTCCTACACGTGCGTAATGTACACAATTTTGTACACTGGGTCAGAATGGGTTAAGTTTCTTTACTCAGACAGTATAAAATTTCATAACTCTCTGATTATGGGAATGACGGAATATATGAAGTACAACTTCAAAAGCAAGCACCATTCTTGGAGGTTACAGTAGTAAATAACAACTAATGTTTATTGTTTTTTTCTCTCTTAGCGAACATGCAACAGCACTCTATCGGCGAAATTTAATTACAACACTAATATGTGTTTCTGTTGAAGTAATTCCATGTTCTGCGATTCCTTTCAAATATTTTAACCCGCCACAGACTGTAAATTACAACAGAAGTAACAATTATATTTCACTGCAAGTATAAGAGCATTTTAAACCGGAAATTGGTTTTTAAATAAATCTTTATTTTCCTTCAATAAAGCGTTTCGAAATTGTTTATAAATAAAAACAGTATGCATTACACAACTATAAGATTAGCACATCTCTTTTACATTGTTCGGATTCGCAAAATTGTTGAAATGTGTTCTTCGAACATATTATTATCGTGATATTGTGGCAGCATGTAGATGACGATTGAAACCTCTGTTAGTATCACATTACCATTCCTGTTAGATGCATTAGGAGACCAGCAGAATGCGTTATGCCATGCTACATCCGATCGCATTAAGTGTGATGCGTGTTGCGTGCGTGCCAGGTGCAGTAACGCAATGGTTGCAAACCTTATGAGTGAATTCCCGGCAAACGGTCGGGTTTAGAGTGATAACGCAAGACGACCTTTTCCGTTGATTTAAACGAGCTTTTTAAATATCAGCCATATTGTAAATCCTATTAGACTACAGCATAAAAGAATTGTATGCAACAACAGTGTTGCAATACTTAATTTCTTTATGGCATAATTTAATTGTAGCGAACGGTTTTGCTGTGGTTGCTGATATTTGTTTAAAAACACATTATTCTGGATTCCATTGTTCCATTTCAAATACTTTCTGTTATATTTACAATAGACAGGTTTTTTTCTCTCCACCTTCAAGGGCGCGTACTCACTGTAGAATCGCAGACGATAGTTCACATATATGTTTTCACGTAATTTTTCATCAAAAATATGCAGGCGGAGTTTGTGGGTGTTTTTTTAAGACTTAACCTATATGCGATTATAGCCACTGTAGCGTATCATATGACGCGCACTATTGGTAAGAGCTGGATGTGTGGCCCGAAAGGTAAAATTATTTTTACTGAACACCAGTACGTCTAAATTACTTTACACACACACACACCAGGGAGTTTATTAACCATCATATCGTACGGGAAAACAGTCATATACTAATATGCAAGCATCAAAATTCTAAGCGAGTAAATAAACTTTTTTTTTTCCTGTTCATTATGCATTAACTTAACTCCTTTAAGAAGTGTAGGACATGCAAAAACCCAGAAAAAAAAGAAAAAACTCAACATTCCTACTCATGCCTGTGCATTTATGTGGGAAATTGGAGACGCCAAATTCAATGCGTGCTTTTCGGTGACAGGAGATTTTACGTTCACGGAAAACATTTCCACGTTGTATACGTGATTAGTGAAGATCCGCCCATGTGATGAAATAAAAGATGGAAGAGACATAGCAGAGTCTGCTATCCATCCCTGTAGACAAACTTATCGTTACAGACAGTATTTTCTTTTCGGAACGAGGTATGTTGGCGTAGAAGCAGTAGTGGAATTTATACAAGGTTATAAAACGGAAACACCAGGAAAAAAACTCAACAGTATGGTAGTGTCCGCCAGACCACCAATATCAGAAAATCTCTCCGAAGAATTTACGGCTGGCAAGATTTTGGCCTTAAACTGGTACCTCAAGTGAGATTTAGCTGTGTACCTTGGGAAATAAAATGTCATCGTGTTTTGACGGTTTCGCTTGAATAGGTGATCTGTCACAAGTAAGTCTGTTTCTCGCGAAAATATTTGTGCTCGGGATAGACATCAACGTTCTACGTGCACACAAGCGCGTATCGTTTGTATATTTGACGGGTGCGTGTGTGTGTGAGGATACGTTCACTATTTTACTGGACTCTATCAGGATTAAGTTACTGCGGCACTGAACTTTCGTGATTGGGTCGTAGACGCTTCAGACGTGTGACAGTTCAAATCATCCAACTACGAAATTGTTTCTGAACTAACGTGTTTTCCAGTACAACTTGTCCTAGAATGTTTTCGTGAAAAACAGGGTGACCTTGCAAATAAGGCGTAAAAAATTACTCCAAACTATTGTGTTGGAATTTATGAACGCGAAGATTTTAGATCAATATAGAAAGGAAGTATGTAACGTCTCTGTGTGTATATTTTTTGCTTCATTTGCACAGAGTTTCCTAGTTATTGAACTAACATGTTCTGTCGTGGGGTTTAGTAGTAATTGAGCCAGCACGATCTAAAATTGTGAAGTTTTTTTTTCGTTCTTTCAACGATAAGTCAAAATAATTTTTAATAAAGTGACCGTTTAATCCCCATTCCAAAGCAATTTTAACGGTGTTTCCCCAGATAAATTGCAGTATTTGAGGGTGAGGTAAGAAAATCGTATAAAGAATTAAGGACAACGTATATCAGTTGGTTTGGTGGTGAGGGTTGCGGGGTGGCGGACACTGATGGCGAGGCAGATAAGAAACTGCAAGGGAGGCAAGGCACAGGCGCGATATCCATTTATCAGGAGCGAGGGAAAATAAACGCAGTGTCAAAATACCCTCCCGCACCCCCTGTCGTCTCAGACCCCAGCCTCTTCCTGGGAGACCTTTTTATTGACGGAAACCACATTAAGTCCACAGGAGAGTGGCTAAGGTTTTGCTATAAAGTTGCGGTCCAGGGGCCTAATAAATCTGGTTAGGGGAGGAAGAGGTTCTGGATGGCTGGGGATGAAGCGTGGTGGGTTGGGTTTGGNTGATGGAGGGAAGCTTAAAGACTCCACGCCCCACCTCCCGAGATGTGATATTTTGTGCTCCAGTGAACCTGAAAAGAGTAACCAGCTTCATCATGGCCTGTACCCCTCCGCCTTCCAGTGTTAGGGGGTTGTCTGGGAGGGTTATGGTCGTCGCGGAAATAAAGCGGGCGCATTTGTATTTTCTTTATGGAAATTGGGTGTGCCCCCCCCCCACCCTACGCCGTCGATCGGTAAGAAGGGCCGCGATGGAAAGCGACGGTGTTTAGATAGNGCCCTCGCCTAGACTCATTCCAGAACTACGAGCTCGACTCGCTCGAGGGAGCCAAGGGCGAGTAGCCATGTTCTCAAATCATTTTAAGTATTCTTCCTTCCTGTTCCGGATCACGTCACCAAGTTAAGATTTTATGTTTGCGGGTTCCCACGTTCAGGAGTCGGTTGTAGGGAGTTGTGTAGCCGCAGGAATAGTTACGAAGATAGCACACGGGATTTCATAATTTTTATTTTATTTTTTTTCGCGGAAGAAAAAGGTTAGCTTTGTAAATGTCCAGATTATTATATTGTACTGCATATTTGATTGGTGGTATTCTTCGGATGACAAAAGGTAACGTTTTATTATTCTGATAGACACTCAATGCCGAAGAAACTATACTTTAGCTGTAGTGATGATAATTTATCATGTTGGCCTGTACGATTTCTTTAGCTGTAAATTTCTTGTACTGACGTTTGCCCACAACATGCCGATGTATTTTCAAAACTTTTGGAAGTCTGCATTTATAAAAAGCCTAGCTCTATAGGCAGCTTTCGATATACAATTCAGGCTGGCATAATATAAATTGTTACTTTTGTTTAAACGAGTAAAGTCACAGTAATGTACCACAGTTATAATGTTTTCCAATTTTATATGACTTTCGTAATGTACAATTGTAGCATAGTCTGGTATATTTTTCGTGTTACTGTTAACACCTCGCAGTGAAATAAAAGAGCGGTTCTAAAATGAAGCATTTTAATTTTACAATTTGCCGTATAAATTAAATAAAAATATGCAACAGTTTTAAAGATAGATTAATAATACTCTGTTGTTCTTTACTTAGGCCTAAGCAAGGCCTGTTTGGTTAAACACCAGTGGACAGAGATAAAGGTCCACCCATTGTCCCTCATACAGAAACGAGTCTATGTATCTAAGACATGTATTGCAGTGAATTAACACATCTTCCTAAAAGACAATAAAAAATAGAAAACAAAATCTTTGACCAAACTAAGAATTATTCTCTGGGTGGAAAATATAGGATTAACCACAAAAATTATATCACTATTTGCAGATCGTCATAAAAAAAGGACTTAACTGAAAAGTATTCGCTCGGTGGAAAATATGGGATGAACCACAGAAATGATATCATTAGACTTGCTATAAAACCGATAAAAAAATCTAAAATAACTTATACCTTGCGTGAAACGTAAAAATTGGGTAATATTTAGAGAACTCGCTTTGTGTTAAATAACGGGAAGTAACCGATATAAATAATGAGCCTACTTTCTTCTAAATGGATGCAAATAATTTGGATAAAGTACTTAAAATGCTAATTGCAAAAAATGTGATTACTCGCATGTAGTGGATTCCACATTGACTTTAGTGGGCATAAGAGTTGAACTTAGGTTTTTAAATAATTATGTAACGAGCCTGAGTCACGAATACAGAACATTGGTTGCTTTACCTCAGAAAGTGTTTTAAGTGCATTATGTCTATATCAGACAGCTACGGACTTAGAGGCACAGTTGAAAATCATTCCACGATTGCTGGAGTTAGGCTCATGAAAATTGTAAAGTATCAGACCAGTGCAAGTCTATCCGAGATGAAACATTAATTATGACTTAAGCCTTTTTTACGAGCCAATACGGCCACCATTTTCACCCTTCAAAGTTATGGTAACCAAATTAATATCATAGGTTTCACAGATGGCCTAGATCTAAGTTATAAAGTCAGTTTGTTTGAATACGATGGTACCAATATATCCACAAATAAAAATTTTATATACTTTCATTTAAGTTTTAAAAATTAGGGACGTAATATAATGTGTTGCATGTCTACAGACGTGTATTTTAAAGGCGCATTCAACTGTGATAGTAGAAACAACAACATTGTAGGTGTCTATAATTAGACGGCATATTGGATTTCACAGAAATGCCCATGACTGAAGGATCTCAAATATGTTGGCAGTCAGTTTATTTATGGACTCGTGTAGTGCCAAATCCATTTCAATGTGATTGTAATAATATTCACTTAAGTTGCATACCTTAAAATCAATAGGTATTTTCACAAACGTACTAATAAATATGTCTGAGGTAGCTAAACATTGCATTGTAAATGCTTAAAAGAAAACTAGTAGGCCTGAAGGTTTTTGTTAATGAAAAACTGTTTGGANGCTAAACATTGCATTGTAAATGCTTAAAAGAAAACTAGTAGGCCTGAAGGTTTTTGTTAATGAAAAACTGTTTGGATTCTGGCAGCCGGAATCTTAGTCAATCTTAAATGTATTCATTCGCGCACACACACATAAAAACCTATATACGAACCAAAATCTAACAAATAGATATATTTATCGATCCATGCGTAATTGAAGATATTTTGGGTGGTTTGTTTATTTTTAATAAAGAGTAAAATTTCAAGATTTATCCAGATATAAGGCTGTAAAATCAAATTTAAAAAAATTAAAAAGATTTGTTTAATTTAGGGTGCACAGTTTTTACTGAAATTAGTAAAAGCAGATATTTAACTTTATGTACACCGACATAAATGTCAAAATGCAACGAAAAAAATAATTACTATTCAGTTATAAAAGGTACAAGAATGATTCATATTATTTTAATGACACTTTTTTCTAAATATTCTTGTGTTTAGGACTAAGTACATGAATATTTATATAAAAATGCATCGCTTCATACGTGTATCTATTATGTTAATATTTTTGTTTCACATAACATATCAAGACTTAATATGTTTCAGGCAGCTTACAACCAGATATTTATATGAGAATTATTCGAATATGGCAAAATAAATTATAAATACTCTTTCTAATGCCTGGGGCTTCAGTCATCCAATTTCCATATTCGAGGTTATAGACGTAAATATGCATTAAAGACTCTTTCAAAGTAGGCATTTGTAGTACTATATTTCCATACTTGATTCTTCGAGTCTAATTACATCTTACGTCACAACCTATGTTTATGTACGTATTAACAAATAAAAATTACATATGTAATATAAATTAATTTAGTTCATTGTTTTAAAAACTTCAAAACGCAAGTAAATAATACTATATCCGTACAGACGCTTATTTTAAAGGTAACTACGGATGTGACGTCACAACAGCTGATTACACATTATTTTATAAATAAAAACATGGAAACGTACGTATGTAGTATGATAAACATAAATACGCTTTTTTTAAGGTGACTACGAATGTGACGTCGCTACAGCTGTCTACGGATAGCTTTATAAATAATAATTATACCTTTAATTGAATTTATTATTTTTAAAACTTAGAAATATAAGTATATAATGTAAATATATCGTGTGACGTATGCACAAACACGTATATTTAAGGGGATACTAGTATGAAGTCGGAATATGTTATTACGTGCCTAAAGTTTAGGACAAGCCTGAGCATAGAGCAGTGAGAGACAGGGTGGATGGCATGACATAATTTAAGATGTTAAAATTTCACAGTAATTTTGTTAATCAATGGGCACATGAAGGAACCCGTACACTGCTGACCAGTTCTGGACGATCTCAACAGACCGCCAGGAGTGAGGACCATTTGACTGTCGCAGGCATGACCAGAGCCAATGGCTTTCTTGTATACCATCCAGCGACATAAGGCAGTTTCTCTAAAGGTATTGTGGCAACATGAACACTCTTTATTCTACCATGTTCTGTACCACATAGAATTTTATAAACGCATAAGTGTGCTATTATTGTTTAAAAAGTAATTATGAGCAGTTTGTGCAAGCAGCTCGATTCGAGAATACAGGAAAATTAGCATCTTACCTCAAATATGGTTTCAAGCATAGTATGCTCATGTCAGGCCCACCAACTTGGCATAGTTGGTAGTATTTCAGCAACCGTTGAAGTTAGATAAATGTTTAAAACGTATACCGTATCAGATCAATATGAAGTCCAACCAATGTTATAATAAAATTATATATTATGCATTTACCCCTTTTATAAGCATAGTTACCCTAATTTAGGCACTTATTGAGATGGAACCATAAAATTCACACTATAGTCAACACTCACAACCTAAAACCGACTGCCATGTTTCACTTTACCTAAAGCCTTTTATAATCAAAATGGTCAGCCCTTTTAGAAGCACTTATGTAAGGGGCAAATGTTTTCAGGACTGATTCGTGTATGCCATCACAAACTAGGTTAGACAGCGTATGAAGTATTATAGTATTTACCATTAATTAATATTGTGTTTACATTTTACTACATTTAACTTTAAAATGTAATCGTCGTCCCGAATATAACCAAATTCATTACAACATTTAATGCATAAAATATTTTGGCAATTCATTTCCTTACTTGTTTAAAAATGAAACGACAAATATTTATTAATTGATATACATACAATGCTTAGTACGCAAGTAATAATCATACACAATATGTGATGAAAGGAAAATCATCCGGGTATAATCTCTTCGATAACACTAGATATGAATTAATTTTTAAGATCCATTAACCAAACATTGAACTACAGTAACATCAAACCAATGATAGCATATTGCACGACCATCGAGTAAGAATACTTGGGGAGTTTGAAAAGATAATACAAAGAATAGACGTAGGAACAAGCCTGAATATACCTCCTCTCTATGTATGCCAATACTCGTTATGAAGTGATCAGGCCTTAACTGCACGGCCTGCCTGATCACATCTTCAAACATTAAACCAGGGTACGAGCGTGATTGCAACACCTTGTGAAAGACAGTTCCAGAAATCCCCTCCACCGGCCAGTAAACGGGCCCCAAAATATATTAAACAACGCGCCCGATATAGGCCAGCGTAACACTGGGAGCGGCGTCTTTTGTCGTCGACCCGACCAGAGAGAAGACCACTGAAGCTGGGTGTGTCCGGCCGTCGTCAACCGCCTCCTAGAATTAGCCTCCGGCAACATGAACAAGGTGGGAAGTTTCCAATTAGATTGTGTGACGGTAATGGCGTGAGGTATTAAATCTTAACATAACTAATAAGCATCTTGGTACTCAACTTAAGCTCCCCCGATCAATAGTCACTTAAATATTTATTGTATAATCTTTATGGTAATAAACATCATCTTACACTACTGTGCTCTACCGAATCATGATCATTATTGAGCTACGCCCTTAGCGCCTTTCACGTATGAATGGCTTTAAAAATAAATTCAGAACATCGTGCACAACAATAAATAAACATTCTAAACACTTTATAAATAATACATAAAATGCGTTGGACAATGCGGAATCTTCACAACGCATATACGTAAATATATGTATAAGCAAGTTTCTAAAATATTTTCTTTTCTAATAGGTTTACAGATTCTCTTCACCTACGCATGAATAAAGTGATCAGGCCAACAGCAATGTTAATTTTACATATGGTAGAAGAGTACGCAATGTGCATACAAGTAGATCTTAAGCAGGGCTTTCAAAAGTGCTCAGCTTAGCGTGAAAAGCGTATTCCTGGTCGCCGTTACGTACAGAGCGCAGAGCTGGCGTACAGGGTTTTATAAAGGACTCTGTATAAATATGGCACATTTAGCGGCGACAGCATGAGTTTAACGGCGCGAAGATTTTCAAATTATTCAGTGGTTAGTTAAAAAAAATAACAATTTTTTGTAGACGAAAATGTTCATCATATCAAACTTCTAACTCCAGTTTTTAATGCGCTACAAGAATAACTTATGGCATTTAATGCTGTTTTAAACCATGTAACATATTTTCTACTAAAACAATTTTTGAGTGCTGTCCTTGGTGATTTAAATAAAATTATTATTTAAGCCCATTTCAAAATGAGGTCCGAAAATATGTTTAGTTGTCATAAATCATCCAGCGCTCAATAAGTAAAGCAAAATTGTACAAATGTAATAATAACCACATGGTAATTTATTTTTCGGGATGACTGCAACGTTTTGCTGAAAATATTTGTTGAATTGTTAAACTATATACATAATTTCGACGAACATCCATTCTGTTACATTCTTTTTGATCCGCACTTACTAAGTGTTGAAGAAATCGGCGTAATTATTTCAAATTTCAAATGCTGCTTTTTTTTAGAGTGGAGCCGACATTAAAACTGAAGATTTCATTGTTTTACGAACAATTCCCTTGCAAACAGAAATGTGGTTACAGTTTCTGGCAGAACTGAGTATCGGATATTCACTTCTTGATGCATCCTCGAGCAGTCGGCTTGCAATCACCCCTGGGTCAAGTCAAGTGAGAGTGTAGTTGGGGTTGGGAGGAGGGGATGAGTCACCACGTAGCGGTCACAGCACCGTTAGGGGGCAGACACCCCACACGTGATGGCGTCACAGTGGCCTCGTGACCCTGACAGTTCCAACCGAGCCAGCTGACAACTTCATTAAGGCAAATGATGGATGAGTGCCTGCGATCTCTTCTTCTCATTTGCGATTGTCTCTCGCGGTTCGCCAAAGGAGTCTGCAGGCGGCGTCCAGCCAGACAGATGATCCTGGTTACCGAGTTAATTTCGTTTCGTATACATATATCACACCCTTAACTTGCAAATCTCCAGAAAGACCAAATATATCATCATATTTTCATTCGTTTTTTCCTCTCTTGAAAAGAATTTTAGCTGGTCCATCAGCTATAAAAATTTAATATTATCTTCCTTAATATAAGAATATTTAATTTTCGTTATTATAACACATAGTAAGTGTTAGAACTATATGGTACTATAACCCAGTATCGGAACCTTGTAACCCGCGGAAGACACTGGCAAGTGTGGATGAAGTGACAAACCTTTGAGTCCTACACAGCTTCTCCCCACCAAGACAATCCAAGGCTCTTCGAGTGGTACTTTGGCGGCACCCTCCATTCAGAAATTTAAGCAATCTGGGCGACGACGGGGTTTTTCCAGTCCTCGTACGTGAGACTACGAGGGGCTGAGGTTGTTGGGCTACGGTGCCCAAAACCCTGAATTTCGCTGTGAATAAATTCAACGATATGGCTAAAGACATGGGGCGAACACCTACTAGTATCATGGAAATTTAGCTATGGGATGTCTCGCTTTTATATTGCAGTGGGTAGCTATTCAAACAATTTTATATTCATACACTAGTATAAAATGTGACAGTGTTTGTTATTTATTTTGGCATTACGTACTTTATAATTCAACACAGCGTAACTTCACGACTCTTGATAACCAATAGCCATCTGGCAACAGAGCACGCCCATGTACTCTTTACTGCATATTAAGAATGGTACGCGCTATAGTACGTAATTGACAAGGGCGATCGGAGAGACTCCACCCGATGTTTACTTGGGAACCCGATTCATTGATGCTGGACTTTTGGTGGCAATGGTTGAAACTTCGCATGCTGGAGGAGATCTGGAGATATTCTTAAACATAGAAGTGTCGACGCAGTTACATGTGACACAGCTCCGGCACTGGCCTGGACAGTTAGTAGAGGTTTGGATAGTGCTTCGCAAGACCACGGGTGCCTCCGAGTGTGAGGGTCTCAGAGGATGTGACTGGAGTGAGGACGGCTTGCTGCAATACCTCATTGGAGCTAGAAATTGATTAACTGTGGCATTAGGTAAATGCTTTTTTCGCGCTGGTTGAGCATAGCCCAAACATTAGTCACTCAGGGGAACTTGGCATCATATTGAGATACTCCAACTGGAGGTCGGTCACAGCTGTCCGACGGTAACCCAAGAAGCCGGCCCGTGAGCAGCCATGTGCTGAGTACCAAAGTATGTCTCTCCCAACCGAAAAAATGCCTTTGGTTCTGGAAATGGACACACCGGTGTAAAACTCACAATTGCCATGGAATCTCAAGTAGAAGCATGGGACGAAGGGTAGGTCCGAACAGGGGTTATATCTAGTGAACTATGGGTTCACATTGAACTTGTGCTGCTAAGGACTAAAACCTTGCATGCTGGAGAAGATCTTGAGGGTTCCCACTCATTCATGGATCGACGCAGTGAGCGGCAGCACAGTTCCGGCACTGTCCTGGACAGACGATAGAAGCGAGGATTCCACCTTGGCTGGCCTTCTTAGTTTTGCTTGCTGCCCACTGAAAGTTAACATCACCGAATACTCAACTACTAGTTTTCACCCGTCGGTCGTATGATGCTATGAATCTGTTACACATGTGAATGTGATAATAATACACAATTTAATTCTCAGAAGTTTATTTAAAAAATTAAAGAGAAATTAATTTCAATGGCTAACAATTTAAAGATGTCATTTTCAGTAAGGTGCCAAAACATATCTACTTTACCTTACTCGTGTCCACTATTACAATAGATATGCTATTAGCGGTTACAAATGACATGTGCATTTATAGGCAGGGATATTTAATTTATCAGGTGAATTTAAATTCGTTTAATTAGAAAGACTAAAATTTGTTTACAGTGACATCCTTAGATATTATGCTATCTACACCATCTAGTTAGTTCACCACTTGGAAACCTAATATGACCAATCAGAAATATCTTCTTGATTGAAATCAAAATAATTGATATCTAAAACCTGTGACGTATTTTTATCCATCAGATAATCTTATGTTTTATAATATTATCACTGATTGTTAGACTGTGATTAATCAGGTACAATAAAGTGTATAATTTGTACGATTAGTACCAAAAATGGGCAAAAAATATACTGTAATATTGTAATAGCGAAAATTATCCCCTTCCAAAGCACATTTGAATACGTACCTACGGTATTTTCGTGCCTCGTCATTATATTTAAAGAGTTGTGGCTATAATTGATTTTCGAAAATTGCGTAGCTAGTTCCCGACCCCCTCCCTCCAATTGCTACACACACTTTTTTTTTTCCTTGCTGACAGAACACAGCCATCGCACCAGCACCTGTGTGGTTCTGGCACCGAGGCGCGCCCAACCGTCCAGATAATCGTTTAACGAGACTATTGTCGAGGGTCGAGGTGGTTAGTGGAGGAGGGGGGTGGTGGCGTAGGCGAGGTTGGGACACAGTTCCAAACCCACCCCTCCAAGCCACAGTAGACCCTCCCCCCTCAACACTGTCATTCCTGTAATTTGGTCGGGCAGCGGAGCGCGCGAGCCGCTCTGGTCCAGTTCGCGATGATAATGATGATGATGGTGATGGCTGACTGCCGCAGACATTGTCATGCAAATACACGAGGGATCCTGCTACTCCCTCTGAAACCATTCTCGTCTACCCCCCTTCTGCTTTTACTTCCCCT
>NQII01001641.1:546644-631932 GCA_002778355.1 Clitarchus hookeri | reverse complement strand
GCTCGTATCAGCATTTTCATAAGTTATGGTTATTTTCAAACAATTAATTTTAGAAGCAGGTTGAACATGTATGGCTATGTTTAATCCATTAGTTTTTAAAAGTGGGTAGAAAACGTATGGCTATTTTTAACCCATTAGTTTTTNCACACTTGACAAATGGTTGTTGAGGTTTCTTCTTCTCTCTTTTCATAAAAACATCACGCTTAAATTTATATTCGTTTCAAACATTGCCAGTTGCAGTAGCCTTTTTCGTTGCCTTGGTCGTCTTCGTATTATTTGATATCAGTTTTTTTTCAATTGCATTCATATTCACTTAATATACATTTTGAATTCTTTAAATGAAAAAAATGTCTCGCGGTTAATTCTTAGAGCACCTTTTTTGTTTCTAAGCACCATTTTCTAAACCCAAATGTTAAGACAACTTTTTTTGGCGGTGCGCGCGCCCGTGCTCGTATCAGCATTTTCATAAGTTATGGTTATTTTCAAACAATTAATTTTAGAAGCAGGTTGAACATGTATGGTTATGTTTAATCCATTAGTTTTTAAAAGTGGGTTGAAAACGTATGGCTATTTTTAACCCATTAGTTTTTAAAAGTGGGTTGAAAACAAATGGGTATGTTTAATCCATTAGTTTTTTAAAGTGGGTTGAAAACGTATGGCTATTTTTAACCCATTAGTTTTTAAAAGTGGGTTGAAAACGTATGGTTAAAATCTATGGTGTGCCAGGACCCGGGCTAGCATGGGCATTCTATAACTACTCTTAACGTATCCTTAAAAAATGTTTGTTTTCATACTATCATTTTTTTTATTTTGAACAAATTCCGCGGACGGTATAAAAATTAAATATTGATGAATTGGTTGGAAAGTAACGGTATATCGCTACATTCGATGTATTTAGCCCTTCCCCCACCCCCTGTTATTTAAAACTATGCGAGCATTGATCGAGTGTACCTACTACGACACAGCATATTATCAAAATTCCAAATAAATTGAAAGCCCATGTTAAAATAACATTTTAATGTGCTAAAACTAAGAGAATGTAATAAAGTAATAGAAACAGACACGTTTATCATAATTACGAAATTTTTTATCTCAAAATCGTATTCCCGATATCCGAAAAACTTAGCAACTTAAGAATGTGTAACGTGTGTAATGTCTCACAAAAGACGTCATGGTGTACATAAAATTATGAGCAAGTTATAACGTCTAAATAGTGAATTCATGTTACCCAACTGTTTAAGTTAGGGCACTGTAAAGATTAGGGATAATCGTCCTCCATTTTTTGTCATTCTGGAGTTCACTTCAGCCCGCGTCTTGTAGGGCTTCTTTTTATACTTCTAATGATTGTTTTAAACAAATGAACCGGACAAATATTTTAATTTTAAGTAATCTTTTTCTGCTCTTATGTGGTTGAAAACTGGCGTTTACATTTAAATCCTCCCTCTTATTCATTAATATAGAATGTAAGTTCGCTACAGAAATTCGCCATTCTTGACGATCCATCGAAAATAAACAATGATTGATACTAACAAAGAACTTTCACCATGCAAATATGCCATCTTTAATCTACGGGTTGTGCATATAATGAGGTCTTTCCTTTAAAGGTCCTACGAATAAATGTCATTATTGGGTGGTTTTATTCTAAACCCTGATTTACACTGTCACTTATCAATCATAACATATTTTACACTAATATGACGTAACTTCATAGCATTAGGGCCGCAAATGTTCCTTACGTTAAAAAAAAGTCTTGCAAAAATGACCTAGGCGACTATTGTTGCCACTGATTTCCTCCGAAGAGTACCTCCAAAGATAATTATGGAATATGATCGCATTCTCACTGCACCGTGTTTTTGACTTAGGCCTATACAAATCATTACTCTATATTATCAAAATCAAAAGTTAACACTGTAAAAAATAATGATACTCATGAACATCATACGCGTTTAAACTAAAATGTCTATATTCATAGCGGATGTACAAAAATATCATTCAAATCTGTAAAAAATACTACTACATAATTATCAAATAGGCTTCTCCAAACATTAAAAAGTATTTTTCAGTTCCCAACTTTAATAAACAAACTATTTATTACCTTGCCATTAAAATCTTATATGTTGAAAAATTTTTTTTTGTCCATATTTTACTACTGGAGCTCTTATTCATATTAAATGTATCTACCTAACTATTCAATGTTATATTGTAATTTTGCTATATTTGTACTCTGTTGTATGTTTACCAAATTAAATTTATTTCACAATGGTGTATAAAAAGCCTAATCATTTTAATTACACGCTGTTTGCATTTGTGCTGTGCTCTTTTGTGTTGTATTTGTTTTTCTTGTTTCCTCTCGTTGTATAATATTTTTATTGTAATTTTACAAGCTGGATTGTTTCGATGGGTTCTATAGAATGTATCATAGAACAATAAATAAATGAAATGAAATATATTTGTGTACAAAAGCTTGAATAAAATCAATAAATGGACATTGCAATTATTAAATTTTAACCACATATATCATAATAAAGGCAGATGTAGAGAAGCTTCCAATGGAGTAATACATCCGACTGTGCAACACGCAGAGTTCATTAACAAAATTGTCAGACAAGTACGATTTCAGTGGTATGTGAAAGAACAAATCAGTTACTTTGTAACATTGTAAAATATTTTGCTAATACTTCTAATTTTAATGTTTATAATATTGTATAGGATAATTTTTTATTAAAATTTAAGCGCATTTCCATTTTGAATGCCATAGAAACCATATTTGCCACCCCCTCCCTGTCACCCTATGTCAAAAAAGACCATCATAATAATGTATCTGTTTGTATTTAATTAAAAATTATTATTAATGTTTACAAATATTCTTGGAATGTGATTTTATGCACATCCATTTCAGTTATACAATCATAACTAGTAGCATAAATAAATTATATATTTAAAAGAATTGTAAACATTATTATTAATTTTACTATATATGATAAGAGCTATTATTATGATTGCCTTGCTTAAAGCAGGTTTTTAAAATGATCTTATTGAAGCATTCAGAAAGCAAAACATTTTGCATTATTACAAAATGCTTTATTATTTCATACAAAATAAAAAAATTTCTTTTTGGAAATTATGATTGCAACTGTAATGAATCTTGCGTGTTGTACTGTCGAGCGCAGTAATCCATTCTCGGTTGCAGTGTAAGACTCTCTAGTTCTCCCTTCAATACTAAGAGAGTAAATACCACTGAGGCGCCTTGCTTATATGAGTGCTCACATTGGCGATATATACAGGATGATTTTAAAATCATGGGACAAACATTGAGGGGTGGTAGAGATTACTAAAACAAACAATTATTGTATAGGCATATATGGGCGGGAGTGACGCGTTGAGGCACAAACACAAAAACATAACACATTAACGGAAACATAAAATGTTCATTAGCAGCATACGTAAAGAGTGATTCCGTACAGAAAATGTTAAAACAGTTGCTGGAAATGCATCCACCAACAGTCACGCATGCTTGGCGACCTCTACATATGGCGTGATTGGCTGACAATGGTGGCGATAGTTGAGGGCAGTCAAACGGTGCGCCAGTGACCTGCTGCATCAGCATCAGCATCACTCCACCGACGCTACCAAGCTTGCATTACTGTTGTCGGTAGCAATTTTGAGCAATTATAATAAACATTGCTGTAAAACGGCATTTAGCGGCGACGTTGTAAATAAACAATGTATTGCATTTAATTTGTTATTTTTGTGTTTGTGCCTGAACGCGTCACTCCCGCCCATATATTCCTATACAATAATTGTTTGTTTAAGTGAGCTCTACCGCCCCTCAATGTTTGTCCCATGATTTTATAATCATCCTGTATAATGGTTTATAAACAAAGACAATACTTCATAGTAGTTTTTATATTCGGTTTTAATGCAGCAAACCGTAAAATCTTTTAATCATCTATTCAAATTTTGAAGATTATTACATTTCAAAAATCCGACAACAGCGAGATTCGAACTCAAACCTTCAGCATCATTATCACACACAGCTTACCAGTTGAGATACCACTCAGCTCCTGAAGTATTACGCTCCGGGTAATGTTGAAATTCAATCTCTGTCTTGTTTCCCAGAGTTAAAATATTGTCAATTAGGTTTAAATGCCGTCATTCTGTGCATTGTGTATTGTGAGCGAAAAGCATTGTTTCCAAGCGATACAGCCAAACCATCAGTTTTCCTTGCGATAGATGCTGCAGAAAGTAGAAACTGGAATGTTATTGGGTACCCCTAGCAAGTTGCCTGAGGCAAGGTTGACCAAAATATGCGGACGATTATACCCAGTGATTATAATGCCTTAGTTTAAGTAACAGTAGATTTGAAAAAAGTTTAAAATACTGTTTGGTCTAAATCACCAAACATTGGTTTTAATGCACGTGTTAACAATAATTTTCCTTTGTACGTCCGTTAATGCTGTTATCATAACTTCAACCATTTTAAGGAAAACTTTCCAAAGGTTGTAGTAAGGTCTTTAAAATATTTTGTTGTATACTTTAGATACATTCTGAGCAGCAGTTTGACATTCCTTTCAGCCTGTGATCTCACTCATCCTAAAACGTGATTATGTATTCTTATGGCTACGTGTTTTTCTGCTGCCCAATTCTTTATGTTACCAACCAGAATTTTTTAAACACTTATCAAAAATGTATCCTGAAATTATAACAGGTTGCTGTAGAAATATGGCAATCAGCGAAGAGGCTTTCAAGGTATAATTCTGAAGTTAAGTAATTGCGTAAATCACTAGTAATCCCAGCTCTTCCCAAGATGTGCTACTTATATTTTTGACCAATAAAAATATATCCTTTAAGTCTATTAAAAAAATACCTAATAGTGTAACGCGTGGAAAAAATTATTGCTGTTTATACCCCAATAGGCGATGCTTCTAGCCTCAAGTCCAATAAGAGTATTGGTTTTAATATAATTCGAAAGTTTGTTTTCACTTCGCTTATTTATTTATCACACTTTTTTTCCAAAAGCACAACAAATTATTTTATTTGAACTTTTTAATAATGTGTGTTCTGAAGTACAGGCGTATAATTTGTATTATTTGTAAATATATGTAATTATTTTCTACAAACAATATGTTGTGAAAATTATTTTTTGGTGTCACTGTTTCAAGAATTTTTCTCTTAAAAGTACAAAAGTTTTACAGTTTAACGGTTGCGCTGTGCCAAAGTCTAAAGAGTACTTTATTGGTGTTGGCTCGCTATAACTACCACGTGTTTCCATTTCAAAAATGGAAATGTTGCGTGGAGTATGTGTAACAAACCTCGCGAATGGAATAATCAAATCTGCAGGCAGAAATGAGCTAGCCTCACTCAACATCACTCGTTTCACTTCGAGTGTTCGTATTGACGGCTGCACCTGCTACGCGTATCAACAGAACGTTCAAGGTCATTTTGCATAGGTATAGCGCGTACGAACGACTCACTTACTTCCGACGGGATACGTTGTAATTAATCGCCTTATAGTAGGCTCATCGATCATTTCATCTGGCTCTTAACAAAATAAACAGAATGCATTAACACTGTATAAGACAAATAATAGTCTTCAATACATGTGCGCTTACTTAAAACGAAAATGTTAAATTTCTTTAAATTTCAGAATATAAAAAATTGTTAGATATTATTTTTTGTTTGCAACCGAGAATTTTATGTTACCATCGTTTTAGTTTGCTTCAGTTGGCAGAAATATAACACGAGGAGTTTCGTCTCAGTTGAAAGCTTGAAATCTGTTGTCCGCCAATCTCTAAAAAAACATATTTCCAACTGTCAAATAATTTTCAGTTTACTATCTGAAACTATCACAGAATTGGATGTGGTTTTGCTGGCATACACCAACATAGTTCACATATACACATGCTCTATTTCTGTACATAGCTGTTATTTTCAAACAAATGAAAATAAACTTTAATTAACGGTATTTGAAGACATTATTAAAAATATTGGAAGCATCTAAGTAACATAACTTAAATTATTCATGCATTGAGCTACATTACACCATAAATATTCCATTGGACTGAAATAACTTTCGCCTTTCCAATGAGTGGGACCAAATTTGCGTGATTTGTGCTGTTTACTTACCTGCCTCTATTAATATACCGTAAGACTTTACGATACCACTTATACTGTACCATAATACATAGTAGATACCTCCAAAATTCACATAAATGAATGTCTCTCAAATCGGCCTCTTTTGTTTACACGAGTTTTATTTATCGTAATATCCTAGCTGCAAACATCAGATTATGACTGTTCAAGAGTATGTATAATGTGTAAAAGTAGACCAGAAAATTGTATTTTTAATTTTTTTATACGTCGTTTTCAAACAGGAAGGGTTGATTCTTCCAAGGAAAAAATAATAATTAAACGGTAATTATGACGAAGCCAAATAATCTTTAACTGACAACAATCATTTAGTTATAAATTGCATCTACGAATTAATGGCAGTAGCTTCAACGAAATGAGGAAATCGATTGCTAAATTAGTGAGAACTTCGCCTTTATTATTAAAATATGACATTGCATTAAAATTAGGCATCAGGGAATTTTGTAAATCTCTTTTAAAGCTGGGAAAAAAGTCTTCTTCTTTTCGGCTCAGAAGGAAAAAATTGCACACTTACCCTTAACGAAATTTTCTTTTATTTTTTATCGTCTACAACAGAAATGCATTAAGTGAAGATCTCCTCTTTCTCTGAATGTTGCTAGATTTTTTTCCCCCAACCATTTTCTGAGAAAGTCGGCGAGCAGTTTTAATTGCGATGTCTTGTCCGACACGATATCATAGCCGTCACTTGTACGTCTGTCAGCTCTTCTTTTCACCCCTCCACACCCCACGGACGATCATCCGACATGTCCATCCGGAGCCGACTCCAACCCCTCTTGCCCCCAGCAGCCCTTACATGCCCGCTACTGCATTACAGCCCTGCTCGCCCTGTCGTCTGGGCGGACATCTTTTAACGATAGATAAATCGTTCGGAAGCCATGCAGGGTTGGAAGGAGGGGTTCGGCCTCTCAGCCGCGAGTAACTAAAGGAGACGTTTTATCCGATAATGTGCCACTGCCAGAAGTTTTCTTCAATCAAACTTTCTCTCCCGCCGGCTTCCCTCGGCGACTCTGCCGATACTATGGCAGCGGCCAAGAATATGTGCCACCCAAGTTCGGCCACCCCTCTGATCGCCCTCCCCCCCGCATGAACAGTCCCCTTAACCTCCCACGAGTGATGTGACACGAACATAGCCGAGCGGCCGATTGCACCCGAAGTGCAGTCAGTCACACAGCGACCGTGGAGACTATGGTGACTGATGTGTAATAGCCGCATTCCGTTCATTACAGTCACTTCCATTGTAAGGTGGTAACTATTCAAAAGTCAAATAATAGGTTTCCTGAAGCAACGGATATTTTACGATGGCTGGCAGGGGAAAACATCGCAGGCGATGACGGTTTGACTGGCGGAGCTTCTGCGTGTTGTGAGAAACAACAAAAAGACGACATATCTCGTGTATGAACTGGACGAAATCGCCGCTGGAATGGGACATGAAGCAATTCGCGTGCCCCCCACCCCCCTTTACCAATGTCAATATAATCCCATTGAACTAATTTATACGCAGGCGGAAGGATATGTGGCGGACAACAACCGAATGCTCGTGATTAAAGACGCTCGAGAACCTTCGGAAACTGCCCTGGAAATAGTCACTGTAGAAGCATGGATGATGTTCGTATTGAAAACTTAGAATCGTCAGGATGACAATTTCGTAAAAAATGGGTCCGCGCGATGTAATTCGAGATAGAATTGTACTGGATCTGAACAGTGGCAGCGACGATGAAGATGACGACAATCGTTCATGTGACGGTGGGTTACATGTGCGATGTACACATTTAAATTGCATACTAACTTTGTACGTACTGTTACATATTTGAGGCCTACATGTCATTCTGTATACGTATTGTGGTGGGTGGCGTATCAACTGTGTGGGAAAAAGTACTGTACTGTGTAACTACAGGATGTATCAGTACAGCTGCTACAAACGTTCAGGAGAGATAGAGTACACCTAGACGATCGGGAATAACATAGCAATGCATGGTCGGAAACGCTTTCCTGGCACGGTAGTGACGATACAAAACACAAGAAAGGAAGGACACGAACAGGGTGAGAAAACATATTTATTTTCTTAGTACAGCAAAAATGTTGGGACATCTTGGGCTGGTGTACGCGATAGATGTCGCTACGCAAACCGAAGCAACAGATGACTCTGTTTGTGTCCTTCCTTTCTTGTGTTTTGTGTCGTCACTACCGCGCCAGGAAAGCGTTTCCAACCATGCATTGCTATGTGATTTCCGATCGTCTAGGTGCACTCTATCTCTCCTGAAAGTTTGTAACCGCTGTACTGATACATCCTGTATACAATCCTTCCTTTCTCTTTCGTTCGTACTTTCACACGTATAGTCACAATGATGTACATTGCTATGTGACGTCTGTATCATATGTATGATAGTTATACTAAATGTAGTGTTTGTTCGCTTCTCTGGTTTATATGGCCTGTGTCATAACGTTGAGAGAGCAAATTACATGCTTGGTCATATCTACGACGTTTTATTGCAGATGTGAGTGATAATGTATATGCAGTTTTAACTCGCTGAGTTGTACAAATCTATATGTTCAGTTCACGTCCCTTGTTGTTTCCTTCTGTGTAGAAAGCAAGTATTTGGAATGAGCAAAGATGGAACAGTTTCTAAGCAAAATGAATGATAATGCTAAGAGAGAGAGAAAGAGAGAGAGAGAGAGTGTGTGTGTGTGTGGTTATTTCTGTCACACTCCGTCACGTACTGTCTGTACTGCTCGTCGATCAGTGGCTGTTCTTTCCGCTGATTACTATGTCTGACTGTCGTTTTATAAACAACATTTCCCGGTGGTCCGGGGATTGAAACTGTGCCGTCCTCGCGTGGAAGCGACCGCTGTCGAGGAGTGGCGCTAGGCGAGTGACCAATGTCGTGGGGAGGGGAGCGTGTTGCGTGGCCTTGAGTGGCACATATTCTTGGCCGCTACTATAGTATACCCCCGTCGTCGGCCCAGGCAAAGATTTGTATCCCTTCCCCCTCCTTTCCCCTCCAAAACCATGCTTTCCACCCTCCATCATCCGGCGAGTTTGCGATAANACGCCCAATCAGCTGGCACTAACTCCCGAGTCTGCAAGGTCGTTCTGTTGGGATTTCCCGTTGTCCCCGCTCTTGCATTCCGTCACTGCTCCATACTCACCTCGCTTCACCCGAGGTTAAGAGCTGTTTGAATCTGGCGCAAGACAGTTTCATTGGAAACTTGGAATTGTTTACAAAAACATAAAGATTTTCTGATAAAATCCGAAGTGTCCTGTAGATTGCAAAAGTCTTTGTATAGAAACTGTTGCGCCAAATTACGTAGGCCTATAGAGTCCTTCTGAATATTGTAGTAATTGTATACTCTATTTGATACAGGAAGTAAGTTTTCTCTTACCAGCATTACTATCTTTCTGCGACTACATTTCGGTAAATCTGTAACGCAACAAACTTATGTCAGCAGTATTTTAGTCTCTTGTACAACATTTTTTGTAGCATTAAAAAAAAAAAATAAGTTATAACTTTTTTCTTATATTTTGTATTACGTCATTGTTTTCATTACTTCCGTGTTTTTCATTATTCTGAACTTACGGCTTTTAACATTTCTACCAGTTTTTAAATTTTTATATCATGCTGTTTTCTTTTTAGTACGAACGCTTTAGAAGTTTCCATTATTCAATCTATTCGGATTGTCTTGCATGTTCTTATTTTCAGTGTTGTTTAAGACGTTCTCATGTAAACGTAATGTCATCCAAAAGTTGCAACGTGTGAGGTGCACGGTTTTGCATAAATTTATAATCATGATGTGATACAAAATTGTGTACAAAATGTGTGAAAACACATTTTAAAAAAATTATTTCAATTTCACAAATGACCGTAAATAGCTACGATATAATTTTCTTCCCACATACAGCATGGTAAACTTTAATGGTGGGTCAGAATCCAGCATCGACAACGAAATTTTCTGAAATATATTATTTTATTAATAGTGCGTTAATTATCTAGTTCATAATATTTTGACTGTCATTCGGGACAATTACTACTTACGGTGACTTTGTCATAAAAATTTAATGCTTGCAGTGTCAGTTCCCGTAGACAAGTTAACAGCACTGAACTTGTAGTTCCGTATGATAACTGACCACCATTACATTTTTTTTCTGATGAAAATAGCACATATGAAACAGGGATGCTGGACTACTTGTAACGAATTTGTTCACCGGAATATGTTTAAAAAAGACAGAAATAGGCCGCCAGCAAGATATTTCAGAAAAGGTGAATACGAATAGTTTAATAATAATCACAACACTGTATTGGACAGTGAAATATATTCAGGAATGGCATGCAAATTAAGATAAGTATATTAATTTGGAGTTCAGCTGAACGGAGGTGTATATTTACGAAGTAACGATGAACGTTGGAAAATTCTTGCATCGGCGTTATCCGCAAATACAAAGTTACTTATAGAATTTACAGCAAAGGTTGTAGGATATTAGCTGTCTCCTTTGCCATTGATAGCTTGTCTGACCGTAACTGTTGACGCCTACGGGTTTATGACTGGTGAAGTTTGTTTCTTACAGAATGCCGAACATTAAAAATTAGTATTAAATAATATATTTGTTAAAAAAAAAAACCCAATATATTGACGGCGGTGGCAAAATGTACGGCAAATTACGGCACTTGAGTACACTGAAAAGACTGTTGCTTAAAATAAAACATTGTAAAATTCCCGCAAAATATATTTAATTACTTCTTAATAATTGGCGAAACAATTTCTTCTTTGCATGTTACTCTTTGTGCTAAGAATTCGAATAGTTTTTCTAAGAAGTCTATTTGCTGTAAAGCGGGTAGGGTCTTGGATCTCTTGTCGTAATCTATAAATAACGTTTCAGATGAGACTCTCGAAGTCGTTCTGATTGCATCGATGCTTACAAAAAGGGAGCGAGACAAGGATCTTAAAGTGACTGTCAATTACCTTCCGCTGGAGGTGGCAGTAATGGCTAGCGTTCCCGGTAGCAGTAGAACCTGGGATATCTCGCCATGTCTCTCTCTCTGTCTCTCTTTCTCTCCCTTTCCCACTCTCACCGTCTGACTGCGGGGTTCCACAGAGCCCGCCCTTGTTAAGGCCTAACCAAGCCCCACTCCCCTGCCGAGCTTCTCCCGCCAAAGAAATCCGCTTACATTCGGCGCAATTTTCCAGTTCTTCTGGCAAAGCGCACCCGCTCCTTACACCGTGTCTTGCGGGAAGGATAACTAACAGGCGCCCCCTCTCTTTTTCCGTTTCGCGTCATCCGCACGCATCCGCGGCAGAGGCCCTGTCTCATTATTGAAATACGGGCGAGAAGAGGAAATCCTTATCCCTCGGCCGAGGGGAAGAATATTTCGGTGGCGGGAAGATTGCAAGTCATCCAAGTAAGCCCGGGAAAGAATTCCACATATTTCAGTTAATCTCAAAGACTCATTAGGCATACTGACCTTAAATACGCATACGTCATCTGAAGTCTGTCAAATGATAAAAGTCTCCCCCCCCCCACCGAGAATTATTTTACAGAAAAAGTGGTTGATATTTCAGAAATTAAGTTAATAATAAATACAAGTTTTTATGTTCTGACATTTAATAGTTGGGCAATAGGCATTCAGTATTTTACTATTAGTTAAGGAGTTAGTGATAGTTAGGCAAAGCGTCCCAATTCAGAGTATTTAGCGCCTCTTTTTTGGCAGATATGCCAACCTTGAATTGAAATGTTGTTCACATGATAATTTAATTCCACAAATCGATCGCAGAGTAGCGTCCTAATTTGCTCGGGATTGACAAGTGATATCGCTCATCCCCTGGCAAAAGCTCTCAACCGCGGATACGATAGGGCTTATAACCAAGTAGGCTTGAAGAATATTATTATCTGACATATATTTCTTTCAGAATAGTAAGAAACTGTATATGTATTCATGTATACAACGTGTTTAGGAAACAGTTTTACAAACTCGGGCACGTGTTTCGTGACCGGAAAAAAGGAATAATGATATAGGACATCCATGGTTCATCTCAAATAATAAGGGCTGTAGAAGCCTTTAAGGCGGAAGGTGACAAGTATATTACGTGGGATATTATGCAAAGTATTTGCGTTAGAGGAACACAAAATGGTATACTGATTAATTAAACCAATATATTGGATAAAAGGAAGATATGATACGTGCACACGCACCCATCATGTAAATAATAAGGGTTGGCACCCTTTGATTGTATGCAACATTTACACGGTGAGGTTAAATTGATTGTGAATTCCATCGGATGAAGCCGGACATTGTAATAAGCCAATAAGGTCTCCTAGTTGCAACGCTCTGGGACCCACCGTTTCCTGTTAAATCGCAAACTACGTGTTAAGTGGTAGCAATACCATAGCCCGGTGAGTAGGCAACCCTTCTGGCACCTGGAAGAACACAGCGGGTATCCGCCGCCGAATGAGCATGGCCAGGAACCAACACGCAGCAAACATATTAGCATTAGGAAATGTGCTAAACCATAGTCTAGCTGTGTAGGTGGCATATTGTGCAGCACAGGGTAGAAACGAAGAAAACTGTATGTTGGTTGCACTGGCAAACTGTGACCGTAACCGTGATAAACACAAGTTTGGTGCGTCCAGTGGCGATGTGTGATGTGCAATGCTGTTGGTGTTGCGATACGTTTCTAGTAGTGATAGTAACTTAATTGGCCCAGTAATGTGACTGTACTAATGTGTTTAAACACAATAAATTCGTCATCAGTACTGAAAGCACTACCTGACAGCACAACAGAACCAACAGAACATAAACTGCAATCATTCGAGATTATGCAGGTGGTGTCTCAAAACTAATTTAACAACAAATTTTCTAAGTGTGCCCCTCCAATGTCAAGTTCATACGGCGTATTAGAGCCTGTCGGGCGCGTTGAAAAACATTTGACGTTTCTCGCACTTGATCGCAGGCAGTCGTGACCCTCGCCAACAGGTCCTCTTCAGATGCCACGGCCGTCTCGTACACACAAGCCTTAATAAATCCCCACAGCCAGAAGTCTAATGGCGTAAGGTCCGGAGAGCGTGGTGGCCAAGCACGAGGCCAACCCCGTCCCTATCCAGCGAGCGGGATACGCTGTGTTGAGGTGGTCACGCACAATCCTGGTCAAATGGGGTGGTGCACCGTCGTATTGCAGCCACATTCGTTCTCCGATGTCGAGCGGAACATCCTCCAATAACTGTGGCAATCGGATCTGCAGGAAATCATAATATAGAAATCCTGACACACGGTTCGGCAGCAAGAATGAGTCAAAAACATTGTCCCCCAATATGCTGGCCCAAAATATTTATGACAAAGCGGTGCTGGTGGCCACTCGTTACAGTTACATGTGGGTTGGAGTCGTCCCACATGTGTAAATTTCTACTGTTGTGAAAGCCTTCCTGTGTGAACGTGGCTTCGTCTGTGAACATTACAATCGCCGCGAAATAAGGAAATATTTCACTCTGCTACATGAACCACAGGCAACATTTTAGCTGAGGGGCATAATCTGCTGCCACCATTGCTTCTACCCTACGCACGTGGCATGGTCGCAGCACCTGTTCGTGGAGGACACGCAATACTGTGCCATTCGATGCATCCATTCTCCACGCGATCGCGCGGTTGCTCGTCGAAGCATTGTCCGCTACATTCTGTAAGGCCGTCTCTTCGAACTGCGGAGTGCGGACGGTTCTTGGTCGACCAGGTCCACACCGACGCGACGCTGCAACCTGCCGGTTTCCCGTAGTCGCTGTGTAAGGTGCGCGAATGTCTGGTGGTTCGGCTGACGTCGTGCAGGGTATATTGGGCTGTACAAACGCGCAGCTGTCCTGCCGTTGCCCTCACTTCATCATACACCAAGAAGACGTCAGTCATTTCAGAATTTGTGTAATCGTCTATGTTCACGTCTGCAGTACCTAGTGAATCGAAGCAGTGGCGGGCTGCGGATAACATACCACTCGGGCAGACGGGGTGGGCAACTACACTGCTCAAGAAGGGGTTGTGACGTGTAACAACGTGCAACATACCACAAACATGTATTTACAACCAATTGAAGGACGTGTTGCCTACCCACCAGGCCATGGCCTTGCTACCACTGCACCCTTCGGTTGCGTTTTACACGGAAACGGTGTAAAGAGTTGCAACTGGGTGGCCTTTTGTGCTATTTAAGACGTCTTGCTACATCCGATGGTATCCACAATAAATTAAACCTTACAGTGTCACTGCAATAAAAAGGTACGAACCCCTATTATTTACATGATGGGGGTTAATATCAGCCTACATATATTTCGTTTGTTTGTAAAGTTGTGCGCATTTTTTTAGTTGGCTTATTAGGCGTCATTGTATTCACTGACACCTGTTTTAACTTCGACATGACGTATAGACACATTTAATTAAAATTTGCGTCTACTATAATGCTCTGCATTGGCAGCCCCAGTCATTTCTTGCCTGTGTCCATTACGGGAACTTAGAATTTCGCAAAATTTCGTGTTTTGGTATTTTTGTAACATTTGACCAGGTTTTTGTGTCCTAATATGTATTTCAGCATGACTATGTTAGTTAATGTTGTTAATTACGCAGAATTAGCTTCGACTATTTAACAAAGTTATTTTATCTCGCCTGCAAATTTTAACTTGATGGGATAAGTGGCTTTCATGTATGATATTTTACAAAAGATATACAATAGCTACACGCACAAGAATTTATAAACCAAGCAATAATTTCTAGGTAAATCTATCAAGCTCAAGTTTTACAATGCTGGAACAACGCAGTAATATTAAACATTAAATAATTATATAAAATTGTCATAAAGAACGAAAATAAATATTAAATATCCAGCACGTATGATTTTTTCCCCCAAAACTTAACGAACCTTAAACGTATTTCATCTGTAACACTTTCATTATCTTCATGAAAACACATGTATAATCTCTTGTATAACACAAATTTATTTCTGCCCAAATAATGTCTAGCTTTTCTTTCCCCCTCGAAAAACCGTAACACTTTCATTTCTCTGCAAATATTGTCTTACTCTTATTTTTCATAACTGGCCTCTTAAGCATGATTTATGTGTTAAAACGTAATGCATTGAGAAACTGTAAAGAAATGTACAGCACATTTATAAAACCACATCGCTTCAGTTGATTGGTTTTAAAAATAAATAACAGTCAAATTTGAAAATCACTGCCATGGCCCCTTGTACCAGATTTGCATTTGTTCTCTATCGATCGTATGAGAAAAATAATGACACAAGGTAAACTTGACCACACTATTTATTATTCTTTTTACTTAAGGTAACTGAAAAAGTTACAAGTTATTTGCTCAAGCTAATCAAAATCTTCCACCCCTCTCCCTCCGAAATAAACAAAATGATCTAGCAAAAGCTCACAGCTGACACAAAGTTTTCAACTGATAACATTAACTTATGTGAAACTTCAGGACTGAGTTATTAATCTAATACATTCTAAGCTGTACATGCTACTCACACATATACTAATATGAGACTCAAGAGGCTGTCATCATAGTTTAGCAGTTAACAAGACTGGTACACCACCAATTGTTTCTTTACAGAAAATTGTTTTTTAAGTATCGCTGCTCTCAGCAACGTCAAATACCTTGTAACATAATACTGTGCATTAACTCTGCTTGTTTAGCGTGGCGAAAATTGGAAATCCTTTTCACAATCAATATCCCATACGACTTTTTTCTTGCTGTTCATTATGACACATTAATCTAATTATTTAATAATTACGAAGTAGCTGTTTTCTGGGAAGTTCCTCGTCGTTTTACAACGCAAGAAAAAGTTCAACGTTGAAGCACCTTTGAACATGACCCGCAAAGTTCGATGATTAAAGTGGTTTCAAATATGATTGACAATTGTGCTGTATTGGGACATTATACATTTATAAAGAATGCTTATTGTGCCTTTGATTTTGGGTCTGTTAATTCCGTCTGTTGCTTGATGTTAACAAGAATGATTTTACCTTAACACACGGAGAAAAATTATTTATAGGGTAGTCAGCCTGCTTTATTATTTTGTAAAAACCACAAAAGAATTTTGTGTGGATTGCAAATATTAAGTGATACCTCTGAATTATTTTGTATACATCAAAATAAAGAAATTTCGTCAGTGGGTGTTTCAGAAACAGGGTTCGAAAAATATCTTGGGGAACGGTTAAACGATATTCTAGTCCGCAGCCTGCCAGAGACGTTCCGGANGCTTGCCACCAAGCCCGTCTGCAGGTCGTGCAAAAGAGGAGATCTTCCGCAGTATTTCTCTCGCGGGGCTTGTATCTTGCGGAGCCCATCCGCTCACGAAATTACAAGCATCGCCGCAGATATTCCCAGGGCAACACTTGCGCTCCAAATTCTCCCTTCGTAGTCGCTTCCCACCCCCTCCTGCTCTTCGGGAGGTTTGAGGGGTGCGGGAGGTCTCGGGGTCGTCACCTGCTGTCAAACCGGGGAGGGCCTTGAATTAATTGGATTTAATTTCGGGTACCGCGCGCTCAACCCCACGGCGCTAACAGCCCCCTTAAGCTCGGGGCGCATGCGTCCCCGAAACCCCACACCCCGCTGCTCCAACCCCCTCTCACGAAAACCCGTCCTAAACTCTGCGCACCTTACCCTCCCCCCCCTTACTAACTAACTTCCCTCTCCAACCGTCCTAAACCCCCTTCATCTTCCGCGCGGCACAATGCGTATAGAAGCGCCGATAACCAGGTCCTTGCGCTTCCCAAGTTTCACGCAAAATTTAATAAGTGCGTGGTTTGAATTCTCCTGGAAACACGGACGAAGGGTGATGGTAAATTGGGGAGGGGGCGGTGAGCCAATTTCTCTGGATACATGTGCCACCTAGCCAGTAAAATCCCAAGTTCCTTCTTTGCTTGATGCTTTGTAAGCGGCAGGCTTTGAGGACTTAATTAAATCATTCATTTGTTCCGACCGGCGCGGGAAAATTTCTTGCTCTCTTCTTGTTACTAGGTGTTGTTATTAAGAAGTTTATATTTTTTTTGTGTAATTCGCTGCTGGTGTATGAGAAGAGCGACTTTTATAACGCATGCAGTTTTAAACCTAACGTTTTCGTGTTGCAACTGCTCCATGACTCAAATTAGCACCTTCTGTAAGCTAAGTATCTCGACGCTATGCGAGGAGTGAACTTGTTATAATTAAGGTCCTAAGATACCTTATGTCCTTGAGAGTAGTTAACGTTTATGAAATGAAATAAATAAATTAGTATCTGTGACAGAGTGCAATAATATAAACTGTTAACTAAAAACTTCTCACAGAAACTTTAAGGAAGTATATTCCCTTACTTTAATTGACAGTTGTGTATCAAAAATGTACTTAAAGACACAAGTTTGAAAGTTTTCCATTAACAGAACAACAATAGAAATATGGATTTATTTAGCACTAAAAAGGGGGATTTACGGTTTTAACTTTTAAAAATAATTTTTTTTTACATACTTAAAGCACTGCAGCTTCCTTTAAGTCGTGTAAACATGACGGTAAATATTTTATTTAGAGTATTTATGAACACGCCTTTTTTTATGCCGGAAGCTTATCTGAGCAAAAGACAGGAAGTTGTTACTTTTGAAACTAACCTTTTAAGGGTACGCATCTGTGGCTGAGTTAGGATGCTAGCATGGAACCGCGTGGTTTGAACGTTATCTCCTGAGATGCAGTGAATGTTTCCTCGTGATATGGGGTTATATATGTTAACTAGCGAACCTGCCCGGCTTCGCACGGGTACAATCGAGTTTCACAGTGATACACTAATAAATAAATTGGGAAAATAGATTTATTTATGTGAAAACAGAATTTTAAAGTGATGCTATGTTGGCCTATGTTTTTAACTGATTACGGCAACGCAAAAGGAAGGAAATATTTTTTACCCGATTGCCAAGAAGTAGGGTATTGTTTTTGGAGTGTATCTGTGCAACTATCGCGTAGTTACCACATTTCCGCTTTGGATGTATGAAAATCAAAACACAAGTTTCATCAAGTTGTAGCTTTAGAAATAAGCTTACCTATGTACTTCTTTTTGCACTTGGCTGAGGGATCTTAATCGTTCACCAAAGTTAAGCAACGTTCCCAGCGGCACCCATTTGGATGGGTGACCGTTTAGTAACATAACATCTGAGCGCCTCCGGTCTTCGGAGGGCACGTTAAATATTCAGTCCCGGATGTGATCTATTGATAGCAGTCATTAAACCATTTAAGAGGTCCTTGGGCGGCCTGATAAACTCTGACACCAGAGGAAAATAAATTTTGGTCACGTTCCCAGCCGTTGCAGAATTATATTTTGTTGTTATTCCACAGGAACCTTACAGTTTTTCGGGATAAAGCGTATTTTTTGTTCTATAGCAGGACCTAAAGTACCTACATACCAAGTTTCATCAAAATCCGTTAAGTCGTTATAGACCTGAGTTCGGTCACGTTCCCAGCCGTTGAAGAATTACGTTTTGTTGTTATTCCACATGGCCCGTACAATTTACCGGGATAACAAGTACCGTATGTCCTATTCCAGGATCTAACTACCTACATACCAAATTTCATCAAAATACGTTAAGCCGTTATGGAGCTGAGTGGTAACAAACATACACATACACACACAGACTTTCGCATGTATAGTATTAGTAGGATTAGTAATGTATGTAATAAGAATAAACATAATTTTATTTTATCGGAAATTTTCACACTGTCCTCTTTACCATATACATACATGTTTGTGCTTCCAAAGTAATGTTATTCTTTTATTTTTTCTTAAAATTGGTTTATTCTACACTTGCACAATGAGAATGAACTGACTGATTTTCACAAAGTAACAGTTTCTTTTTTAATTTTATGTTCGGAAATTCATAATGACTTTTTGTAACGATGTTTTTTGTATGTGAAATTATTCGAACATACAAAACTGGTTTTAATTAATGTTTAGAAGCTTGCTTTACGCAACCGTTTAAACGATGAGGAGGTGAAAGCAGCTGTCTCCGAATGGTTACATAGCGCTGGAGATGTCTACGCATCCGGGATCGACTATGTGGAAAAGTGAACTTACATTGTATGTTGTCATAGCCGTGTTGCCTACGTATAGGTGGTTTCATACTTGGCCATAACGTGGAAGTGTATCTTATTTATTGATTTGCCCTCGCATATATAAATTGAATATATTTTTTAATTATATACATTCTTTCTTTCTAATTATTTTGTACATTCCATCCGTATGTTACTCAGATGTTTGCAGATCATGAATAGTAGCCAACAGTCTCATATGTTGTAATCCCGATCCATCAGTTCATCGATGATTAAAGATATCTCAACAATGTGTGAGAGATACCAGCGTTTTTGCAGGCCAATCAAATGTATGAGTCTATCATCAAGCTCATTCGGGTCTTCGGGAAATACGTAACGAGCGTTCATGACGCCTTCTGCCTACTTCACACCACTTGTCGAACATAAATCGTTGGTGAAATTTATGGAAACTTCGACAGAATAATCATCCTTTCCAACAGATACATCATCAGTACTGTCCTCATAGTCATTATCATCAATGTTGTCTTCATGATCGTCTTCACCACCTCTTTCATCCGCTATATCAAGTTTACTTTCCTTTGTAGGAGTAGCATGGTCATTATCAGTAATAGGAGCCGACAACAGGCTATTTTAAAGTTCGTCGACTTCACGTGAACGTCTTGCAAGTGTACATTCCACACATCATGGTTTTCCATGCTATTTTTGGGCAGTCGTTGAAAGTAAGCATATATCATACACGACATACTCGATTTCACATTGCCATTGTCTTACATCGTCTTCAAGCATACATGAATTCATACAGTTTACTCAGGTTGACTGACTCCTGATGACTGTCTCCTGGAAACTGACTCCTGACGACTGACTACTGCAGACTGCTGACTAACCCCTGCCGACTGACTCATGCTGAGATGTTAATGATTACCTGATTGAATGACAACTTACCTGTGAGGTATGAATATATTCATATATATCTGTAGATATTTTATCGCGTTCATTGAATACTGTGACGGGTATCAGCCATTTGTCATATAGCACACGGCCTATGCTGAGTGAGTGACTGAAGAGATTTGGGTGGCTTTTTTCGGTGATAACCCAACCAGGGATTGAATCAGGTTCGCCATGGTGGGAGGCAAGCAGGCTAACCACTCAGTCACCGCGGCCCCACATGGCCGATGCTGTTTTACAAGTTATTGCCAGACGAATTCTCGAGCTAAAGAAATATTTCTTATTTCTGGGTGATGGAGACTGTTCCGGGGTTCTCTCCCCGGTGACGTCACGATTGACTCACTGACTGACTGATTCCCGCTCGGTATCGCACTTCGCATCCCGACTTGGTGATACGACTGACTCTGCTGGGGTCCGAACTCCGGCCTCGGTTGACTGACTTACCCGACTGCCTCGTGTCTTTCGGCATGAGGATACAACAACTGAGTGACCTCTGCCTCGCGGCGAGGCCACTGAAAAACTGCCTAACTTCCTTCACGTGTCGGGACTCTTAACCTCCTTCGGTGCCCGCCCCCCAGATCCTCACACTGGTCGCACTCGTTGGCGGAGGAGAGGGGGTAGGGGGCTTACCTCTGCATTATCTGGGCATTTGTTAATGTTTTCATGCTGGTTGCTGGGGGAGGGGTGGGGGCCTGTGGCTCAACTGCCAAGCTCTGTCAGCCCTTCTCCCGTAGTTAACTAGCGTTATTTTGGCGAAACTCAGCATACCTCGGCATTTCTTCGGCGTGTGTCCAAGTTCTTACGTGGTTTTGCTTGGGGAAGGGGAGGGGACCAGCAGCACAACATTGACATTTGTTAACTGCCTATCCATCCTCTGGGGCCGGCCTGTCCTCGCAGCATGTGTTAATGGGTAGCATGTGTACTGAGGGCCTCTAGCGAGGGCTGGGGGATGGCGAAAAAGGGGTGTCAGTGGTGCTTCTAAATACTAACAACAGTAAGTAAAAGGCAAATATGACTACATATTTTATGCATAAACAGTATTAAGCGTGCAACCTAAGAAAAGTTATTGCTGGCATGTGTTCTATGTACTACCCCATATAAAAATATAGTATGATGGGTTACATGATAGTTGCTTTTATATCAACAAACTCGTTGATTACAAAATTGTGCGTGTTTTCCAGATATGAATACTGCGATAATTGTTACAGAATCAGTGATAACTATTTATACCCATGCTTCGCTTTTCCAGCAGGTTACTTTTGTTGATAGAAATGCGGCGAGATATTATCAATTTAACATAGCCCTGATGGGAGTTATTCTGTCAGGAAAAGCCTTGAATGCAATCTCATCGCGTGTTACTAGAATAAAAATAAGCGTGTTAAGACAACAGCACAGGAGAAAAGAAACAGTGAATTATTCGTTGTTCATGTGGCAATGCTTAGACTGCTTGTCTCATACCTAGGTCAATCAGGTTCGATTCTCGGTGGGGTCGCTCCCAGATTTTAGCATGTTGGAATCGAGCCAGACAATGCCGCCCGTCAGCGGGTTTTCTCGCGGATCTCCCGTTTCCCTCGCCCTTACATTTCGCCACTGCTCCAACCCACCTCACTTTACCCTAAACAGCTCTCAGGACCTCGATTTTAAAAACCTCACAAATCTCTCCACTGAATGCGAGATAGTTGAAGGCGTGTAACTAAATGAAAGACAAACTTTCGAACACACCTGAAACACAGCTACCATTTTTTTTACAATAATTATATGTAAAAAAAAAATCTCAAAAATTTTCTAATAATATTACATTCCTATGCGGATATATAATTCCTTAAAGTTTGATAGATGACGCAGTTAACAGAATATTTAGATATATTCAAATAAGTTTTATGCGTAGATTATTAGTGGCACAGTCTCGCATAGTAATGTTAACGCTGGAATAAATGTTTATTTACAAAATCAACATAGTTCAAGAAAAAATTACGCAGAACGGAAAACGAAACGCTTGTATTTCACTGAATCAATTGTTGCTAAAATTACAAATTCCTTTCCCTCCCTTTTCAAGAAGATGTTATACTGTTTCAGACAGTGAGCAAATACAAGCAGACGATACTTTCGATATTCTGAACTCGTATCACACTTCTATTTCCGGCGACTCGCGTTCGGTTCTTCGTGACTTGAACGAACTGCGACCAACAGACGTCCACGCTGATGTAAAGAAAGAAATAGAGAAAATTATATCATGTTGTTCCGAATACAATTGATGGCTGAGCTGACAATCTCAAAGCGAATGGTGGTTTGTGGTCACACTGTCCCGCCTATTTACCCTCCTCCCCTTCTCGACAACCCTCGCCAACCTTCGGCGATGGTTCAACGGCAGTGCGAGAAGAAAATCGGCTTACAAGCGACGCAATTTTCCACTACTTTTGACAAAGGTTCCTCGAATCTCTAACAAGGAGATTGTGGTCTCTTGGGAGCACTACTTTTATTTTTATTTTTTTTATCGGAATTGGCGGCGGGGCTGTCCATCCTTTAAGTCCGTCAAGGCGGGCACGTGCACGAAATAATATACACGGAGACTTTCTTTTACAAATATAAACTACCTACACGAGATCTTAATTTATTTTCTTTAAAGGTTTTTATAGAAATACTTAAAATCTTGTCGATATATGAATGCAGCACGGATACAAAATAAACATGAGCATTTTTTGTAGATATACGAGTACTCGCAGTTATTCGAGCATTTCTGAAATGAACCTTTGAAAAAAAAAAAAGGCATTGCCCGCTCCTACGCATATCTGAACGGGCACACTGATTGGCATGCGCCCGGTGCAGTTGGCAACGATGGACAGAAAGTGCAGTAGAGAGATTTGGGCGGTTCTTAACAGCGATGTCTTGAGAGAGAAGCGAGGTGAGTATGAAGCAGCGACCGAATTCAAGGGTAGGAGAGGCGGGAGATCCCGGAGAAAAACCAGAATGATTCTGGCTTGCGAAAATTCCGAGAACTAAGTCGCCAGGAATCGAACCAGGTTGGCCTATGTGGCAGGTAAGTAGTCTGACCACTAAACCACCGCGGCTCACGGAGGGAAAGTAGTTAAATGTCTTCACGTTGAAATTAAATTACTAGGCAAATATTTGTAAATGATGAAATGAATAGTTTTGCCTTCTAGTTTTAGCCCACTTTTCGAAGGAAAGAATGGCTTATGAGAGCACTTTCGTGTCTGTGAGTATGTGTATGTCCCCCGAAAAACGTTCTGAACGCGAGAATCTAATTTCACCAAATAATATTTAGTAAGGACCTCCGACCTTTATAATTTTTTGACAACGCCTGGTGTTTCCTTTCAAATAAGAGGCTATTATAATATTAAGGGTGCTCGCTATGTCTTCTCCAGGGTATATTGAACCGACTTAAACCAAGTTTTCTATGTTGACGGTGAATCATGTAACCGTTAAATTAAGAAATAGATAATGTCGTTGGTCCGTCATTTTAAAAGATATAACTAAAGGGAAAAATTTTTTTTTTTCCTTTATATACAGAGTAATACTCATATCACACAAATATTTTAAGTTTGCTATATTGCTACATTATATTTTTATGCGTGTGTATAGAGAATGATTTGAAGTGCAACCACCAAACAGCGCGAGGTGATTCAGTATAAAAATAAGTCCAATATATACACTGAAGAGCCAAAAAAAATGTTACATCTGCCTAATATCGTGTAGTGTCCCCACCCCACCCCCTCCAAAGAGCACGCAGAAGTGCCGCAAGACGACGTGGCATGGACTCGACTAATGTCTGAAGGTATGCAGGAGGCAATTCACAACATGAATCCTGCACGGCAGTCCACAAATCCAATCTGCGCCAATTTGAAAAAGGGTTGCACGTCTGTCACGTTTAACGATTCTCGTCAGTCATCGTTTGTCCCGTTCTTTCGCGATCATTTTCCGGCCGCAGCGATGTCGAAGATGTGATGTTTTACCGCATTCCGGATATTCACGGCACACTCGTGAAATGGTCGTACGTGAACATCCAAATATTATCGCTACCTCGGAGATGCTATGTCCCATCTCTCGTGCGCCGACTATAACACCACGTTCAAACTCACTTAAATCTTGATAACCTGCCATTGTAGTAGCAGTAACCAATCTAGCAACTTTTCCAGACGCTTGTTGTCTTATATAGGCGCTGCCGATCGCATAGCGTTACTCTGATTGGTTCGATACCTCTGTTATTTGCATACGCACGTCTGTACCATTTTTTTTTTTTTGCTCTTCAGTTTATATACCATACCGTCCGGCCATTTTCGACCAAATTTTCTGTACTGAAAGAATATATTACAAGGATAATATATGCCAACAAATTGACACTTTTGTACGCAATTTTGTAAGATAGTGTCACATGGCGAAATTAAGTCATGTTTCTGGAAACAATTAAACTACTCCTACAAAATTCTACAACATTGTAGTACTGTGGCGGATAATGAAAACTGTTATATTTTTAAGTGGGTAAGACACTTATTTTCGAAATGGTTACCACATAGCCTTTTTAGCTTAGTAAACTACACCGTCGAAACCATTAAATCAACTCCAACTTAACTTTGAATGGTAGCATAATACTTTCAAAATATCAAACATGTCTACACAAAGTCTATTTTGTCCTCCATTGTGTACGATAGCATCACAGGAAAAAATTAATATTTTATCTTTTATCTTCGGAAACAAGTAGCACTATGACTGGTCATGGAAGTTGATATTTTTAATTTGGCCAGACACTTATTTCCAAAATGGCAGATATATAAACATTTTAACTTATTATGATAAGTTTACGAAACTACAGAACAAATTTCAACTTACACTGGACAGCCAAAAAAAATAGTATAGGCGTGCGTATGCAAATAAGAGATGTATGGGACCAATCAGAGTACCGCGATGCGGTCGGCAGCGCCTATATAAGACAACAAGCGTCTGGAAAAGTTGCTAGATTGGTTACTGCTCCAACAATGACAGGTTATCAATATTTAAGTGACTTTAGACGTTGTGTTATAGTCTGCGCACGAGAGATGGGACATAGCATCTCCGAGGTAGCGATAAAATTTGGATTTTCGCTTACGACCATTTCATGAGTGTGCCGTGAATATCGGGAATCCGGTAAAACATCACATATTCAACATCGCTGTGGCCGGAAAACGATCGTGAACGAACGGGACAAACGACGACTGACGAGAATCATTAAACGTGACAGACGTGCAACCTTTTCTCAAATTGGCACAGATTTCAATGCTGGGGCATCAACAAGTACCAGCGTGCGAACTATTCAACGGACCATCACTGATATGGGCCATCGGAGCTGAAGGCCCACACGTTTACCGTTGTTGACTGCACGTCACAAAGATTTACGCCTCGCCTGGGCCCGCCAACACCGTCATTGGACTGTTGCTGACTGGAAACAAGTTTCCTGGTCTGACGAGTCTCGTTACCAATTCTATCAGGTCGGATGGACGTATACGGGTATGGAGACATCCTCATGAATCCATGGACTCTACATGACCACAGGGGACTGTTCAAGCTGTTGGAGGCTCTGTCATGGTATGGGGCGTGTGCAGTTGGCGTGAAATGGGACCCCTGATACGTCTAGATACGACTCTGACAGGTGACAGATACGTAAGCATCCTGTCCGTTCACCTGCACCCATTCATGTCCACTGTGCATTCCGATGGACATGGACAATTTTAGCAGGATAATGCGACACCTTACACGTCGAGAGTTGCTACCGAGTGGTTCCAGGAACACTCTTCTGACGTTAGACACTTCCATTGGCCACCTAAATCGCCAGACATGATCATTATTGAGCAAATCTGGGATGCCTTGCAACGTGCTGTTCAGAAGAGATCTCCACCGCCTCGCACTCCTATGGATTTCTGGACTGCCCTGCATGATTCATGGTTTGAATTGCCTCCTGCATACCTTCAGACATTAGTCGAGTCCAAGCCACGTCGTATTGCGGCACTTATGCGTGCTCGCGGGGGCCCTACACGATATTAGGGAGTTGTACCAGTTTTTTTGGCTCTCCAGTGTAACTTTGTGTGCTGGTAGTATCTATTATAACTTTAAAATGTGTTTAACATAGCCTCATTTATTCGTCATTTTGTAAGATAGCGCCAAATGAAAAAAAATCTTTTTGTATCATTTTTAGGTAAATAATCAACTGAGTTCCACCAAATTCGGCAAAGGAAACGTACTGCGGTAGAATATATAAATTAATTTGTGTGCCAGACGCTTTCAAAGCTACAGCATCATCGAAGGCTTGACTTCTCATTATGTAAAAGATTAAAACGAATATTTTTTAAAGTACACATCTAAAAAAAAAAATGTTTCGCACCACCGTGATTAATGAATTACTCGGGAGCTCACGGCCCAGGAAAAGTATGTGATGAAAATACACACTTTTCGTTCATAATACCAAGCTTATCATTAAAATTCTTTGATCTTTGAAATCATTATCCTTGACATTCGCCTACTGTCACTGTAAACATCCTTCATAAGCAAGCAATTTACGGATTTTGCAAAATTTTTGCAGTAGTGTAATTTGTATGGTGTTATCCACACCATGTAGGTAGCTACATAATTAATCGGGTCTGGTGTAATACATTTTCTCTAAACTTGTTTTTTTTTCCATCCTTGTGTCACGCACGCCCAATGAAAAGTGTTTAGCATCAGTAATTTTAATGAATTCAGCGACAAAGAAAAATGTTAAGTTTTAGAAACTTTCCAGCACATTTTCCCTTGTATTAGACGTCGGATTTAATTAATGATTTAATTTCATATCAGCAAGTTAGTATTCGTATCATTTGCATTACTTAGTAGTAGTCGTTTTTTAAATCATTATCGCCAATGTTTAACGTGCAGCTCAAAAAATTTCAAAAATTTCCACCATTATTGCTAGGTTAGTATAGCATAACACAGCTTGAGTCACAGTGTTTCCTGAAAGGTAACTGCTGTAACTTGTACCAAATAAGTTTAACGTTTAAATAATCGGAATTAGTTTTTCTTGGTTTTTGCACCTCCTTTCCACTAATTTTCACTTGTGTGAAGTAAAGTCGTTTATTCGTTATTTAATTTTAGCAACAACCGCACAAACGTTTTCACCGTCAAGAAAATATCTTACGGGAATTAATATTTCTAATAATTTCAAAATATCTCTAAAACAGTCTTTAACATCATACAGGATTTATTAACAGTATAGCCAAAAGCTTCCTGCAAATCGTTGCATAAAAAATTTGGATTAAATAAATTACACAGGACTTACCGAACTATTTTCTAAAACTTGGAAAATTTCGAATTAAGCAAGCCAGTTGAATGTATCCAACTTCTTCAGTTACAATTTTCGTTTGAAACTATGACCACAATTTTCAGTTGGAAAATTATATTTGGATTATTTTTCCACACATTTCAAACAGCAGCAAGTTTACCTTCATCAAATTTAGGTGGTGCAAAATTGACGCAAAGCCGTGTATCGTTAGAATTAGAAAACTGTTTTCGAGTTGTACCTCAGCTTCTTGGCTTCTTGCATTTCTACTTGTGTTTGGTTGCTGTGTCAGTGGCGTTGTCATTGTCCCAGAAATGTCCTTGCACCTTGTTTATTCATTGGTAACTTGTACTACATCGTTTCGTGTCCTTTATTCATTAAAAAAAACTAAATAACCACAAAAAATTACAAATTTCTTTGATTTCGAACAGAATAATCATCTGAGTCTCGTTAACATCATCACTTTATTAAAATAAACAAAGAATACGTGTCTTATAAAAGACTGGAAACGCAAGCCAAATAGTTTAATCGTCTACAAAGTGTAGCCAATTATGGTCTGTGCTGTTATTTCCACCCGATTAAATGGAACTCTTTGAAGCAGTTTAATGTAGTTCAGTGTCGCCGCATATTGAGATTAATAACGAACGCTCGCATGTATGTGTAAATACCATGGCGGTATTGTCACCTGCAGCCAAGAGACAGCAGTGTATATCTTTAAAAAAGCCTTTCATTGAATTAGAAGTTACGATCATCAAGCATGTATACTTTGAGAGACCTTTGTCTATAGTTAACATAACGGTGTAGTAAAACGAATAACTCAGTAAGTTGATGTGGGGCAGTTTGGCGGGGTTTATCCATCCAATAAAGCAATGTATTAAATCGTTTCGAACAATTTTATAGTCCATTAAATGATAGCAGCAGCGCTGTACTGCAATATCGTAACGTTTTGGAATCTTTTAATTGTAACATCTTAACATTTTTAAATTAATTCTAAGGGCAAAATGTGAAGTAGCATTCATCGCCATAAACATGTCACGTCTAATTCGTTATGATTGGAATTACTTAAAACAAAATAAGAAAGGCGTATATTATGTGTGACCTTTTGGTAGATTTGAAGGACTCTCTACAAGTGCCGCAAAGGTGGTTTAGCAATCTACAGTTAATACGAGGCATGCAATACTGATTTTGTTCTGCCACAGATGTTTCCTTGCCAATAATGTAATCGCCTTTATATCCTGAAACACGATCGAAGTGACGGTAGCAACATAATATAATGCAGGTAAAACATGGAGTATGGTGCGGATGCCGGCTGCGCAGTTACTATCACTGCGTCGCAACAGCGAACGCTATTTTGCCATTAGAACTGTTAAAATTCTGGGGCTTCGACTAACGTTAGCACAGTGTGGACATCAGCAAGTGCTTTAAGTCAATAGTTAGTACATTTATTCCAAGCGACTTATAAGGAATCTACAATACAATTAAGTATTGTGCAATATTTTATATAAAACGAGAAATGTTTCGTAAAACCACTGTCTGACCACATGATTTCAACAACTTTGACGGTACGTGAGCCATTTTTCAGGACATGTGAAGAAAGAAAAAAATTATTTTTCCTCATTTAGTTTCTATGTAAAGCCTATACTCTGAGATTAAACTTTCTTTCCTTTCTTGTTAGTTATAATTCTTTCGTAATTATGATAAAAGAATATTCGCCAAGTAAAACTTATTTATAAATAAGCTGGTCACTAATAAACATGTATTTTATAATTTTTACAATTTACTAATAGCACAAAATTTAATAACCGGCGGAGCCCTTCAGCGCCACTCCAGTATACGTCCTTGCCAGTATTGGAATGTTATACTGTCAAAATGTTACAACGATAACTTTAAAAAAATTGTTACCTAAATAAACAAATTACAGATATAGTACCATATTTCAAATGAGTAAATAAATTATATCGCATCAGTCAAATTAAATTATTAAAGCATTCGGGGGAAACATAACGGCTCCTGTAGCAACGGGTACTAGTAGCAAAACTTCGTAAACTACACAAGAAAACAACGAACAAAACAAATGAACAAAATCAAGGGCGTATTTCAATTTGCAAAGTTTGCTATGCGTTTTTTTTTACTTGTTGGCATATTTCAGGCGTGTTTTTTCCTTTAATTTTTCTAATGGTATGAAACAGCATAGCTCTGCGGTGGTTTACTTTCTTTAAAAACAATAATTAATTTAACAATTGTAATTTTAAAAAAATTTCTAATAATTAATTGTATAAAAACCAGTATTTTAATTCCTAATAATTTGTCTGTCGACATATCGATAATGAAATATTTACATACTGTATAATGTTAACCGTATTCAAAACTTGAGACCCACTCGTGTACATAATTCACTTCAAGTCCACCAGTTAATCCAAAAAAAATGTCAAATTTCAAATGTCTTCAGATAATATATTAAGTTTGGCTTAGGTGGCCGGTGCACGTGAACTGTAAACAGCTTTTTGGAACATGTTTGGTGTTTATCGCAATCCAAATAACTTGGCGCTGGCAAAGTAGGTTCATTGTCGAGGCGGAAGCTCGTTTGTCTCGGATAATTAGTTTCAGATGCAGAAATACTAAGAGTAGTGATTAAATGGGCCTCCGTAGTTGTCATATATATCTCACTAGCGAACTGGCCCGGCTTCGTTCGGTAGCAATGCAGTGTTTACAGCGATACTTTGAAAGACAAAAACGGTTACTGTAGGTCATCCGTAAATGATAAACATATGCGCGGACTTTTCTCTATACCTTTTTTGAGAAATAAAATTATGTAGTACATTAATTTCTTATATCTCTTATGGTTTAGTCAGCGCAAGCCATGTAAGCGGCCAAAAAGCGGTTTTTTACGACTTGATTACAAATGGTTCGGCATTTCGCTACTAGTTTTACATTAAATATAAATTTATTATACACTAAAATCTTCCTGAAGAAGTTTTCTAAATAATGTTGTAAACCGCATCAAATTCCTTCGAGTAGTTTAGAAGTACTAAGCGAATACACCGACAGACGCGGTTAAATGACTTTGTTTTATACTATTTACAGATTGTAAGCAGTTATGTATATTCTAATTTTTTTTAATGTATGGAATATTTCAATGTTAATATTTATTTTCAGAAGAGAAATGAATCTCGATATTTGGTTACCAATTTATACATTTTGTTACTGAAACATAAATGTGGTCGTTGACAAGTTTCAACGTTGGCGAAAATCTATGTAAGTAGCCCTCTGTTTAAGATATTTTTTTCTTCTGAAAAACTGTGTTTTAGACTATGGTGACAATGCTGTACCTGTTCTGAATAGATTGATGTAGATATTAATATACCATATTCGCAGCTAAAAATTCTTATAAAACCGAACAAATGTGAAGCTTCTTTATGCAGTTTTTTTATTAGAGATAAATGTTTTTAAGAAATGTTTATTAAATAATTTTTTTGTAAAATAATTGTTTTATTAAAATAGTTTCTAGGGTTACGGTATCGATGGAATTTCCGGCCGTGGGTTAGGAGAAGAGGTGGAGTTGGGAGATGAACAAGGCCGCCAGCCGCGTCTGTTACATCAACCAAGATGGCGGACGGATCTGGATCCGAAATCCAGAACCTATACGCCAAATTTCTCATTCCTATACTACTTCCCGTTTTTCCAATTCTCTCTAAAGCATGTTTTTGTGATAGTGAAAATGGTTCAAACGAGTGTTTTCGCGGTCATTTTTAGGTATCAACATTCCAATAGAAAACATTTAAAAAAAGGATAGGGACGTGCGTCAAATCTTTTGTTTTTATTATTACGTCATAAAATAGTAGGGTCTCCACTGAAAGTATCATAGAGGCGCGTTATCAATGGCAATACTGCACGCCAGTTCAGTGCTTTTCGCGTAGAGGCGATGAGAGAGTGTATACGCGTGTCTCGGTTTCCTCCTAGCGCTCTCGCGCTTTTAGGCCTCAGACGTGCAAAGTTCCTTCAACCAGGCGGCCACCTTAAACGGTTGTTCCCCTCAGTCGCGAACCCTCTCCCTTGCACCCTAAGGTTACTCGCAAGCCCTTAGAACCTAGGACTAAACTTCTCGACGCGGCGGGAGCGTGGTGATGTATGGAGCGGGTGGCGAGGATGAACGGAATGCTGTGTAATTATAGCATACCTGCGTAATTTTCGGCTGGCACTCGACACTAGAATCTAATGATTAGCCCACCAATTTACCGACGACAGCACTGAGCAAGAACACCCTACGGGGGGATATACCTAAGCGCCAAAGTTCCAGCCCTTGTTTTCGGCTAGAAATTAAAGTAAAAAGTGACCACGGAAAATAAAGTTTTCAAGTTGTCCTACCCACCTTTCTGCCGGGGAGGGGGGAGGGAGGGGGAGGCAGTTGTACGATCTGCGTTAACAAAAATCTTTCCACGGCCTCAGACTGCAGTGCGCTCTATGGTTTGTTAAAAATGTTATTTATTCGTGGAAATATTTACGGAAACGTAGGGTTATAGGGAAACGCTAACCGGAATGATAGAAAACAGAATCAATTTGCGTAATCTCAAAATATGGCACGTCTCCGTTTTACTTCTGACTTCAGGTTTTCGGTAACTTGCAATGTCGAATCCACACGAATCATCTTTCGTTACCCTGACCAGAAATTTATCGTTTCTGCTGCAGTTGGGATAGCAACGACACTTAGGCCTTTTCCTACAAGCATCAAGACAGTATCATCAGGCACTATTAACAGTTAGCAAAGCTTAAGCACTCAAACATAACTTTAAACTGAGAGAGTAACTTATATCATAGCTGAAATGACACAGTTTTATGATGTAATAACATCGTGGCAGAGCAGTATGAGTCAAGGGTTAAAATAAATGTTAGATTCGTTTTCAAATCTCGCTCGAAAATAAATATTTTAACATTTTTTAACGTTTTTTTATACACATTGAAATACCCGCACAACGAAAATTTGAGATTATTCGTAATCCATTTTTTATCAGCCCGAAGTAAAGAAAACTATAGTCTATTCGCGGTTCCCTAACAAGTTTTGAAATAAACATTGGAAAAATTGCCATATGTATGACGTGTTTGGTTCTTTCCTTAATATGTGACACATCACAAGCGTTTTTAATTGTATTGACATAAAATGACTTTATGTTCGGTAAAATTTCACTTTTTCTTATATTTGATCTATAAATTATCATTTTTTATTTGTGATTAATGTGAATATAAACAGCGAGAGGATAAGTGTGTTGGTAACGCCTAGTAAGGAAAAGATCTTACAGAAAATATTATTACACTGGATGAGCTGGAATGCGGTGCGCTGTCCCTCAGGTGCAGTTTTCTAGACACGGCTAAGCTTTGTTTGCAGAAGGCGAGGAATATCCTGGAAGTGTAACTTTAGCAGGGCTTCAGAAAAGTTGGAAGTAACCGTGAATGAACTCTAACAAATTTACGGCGTGGTTCCGTTAGTTCACAGAAAGTTATATGAAATTTACGGGAAGTCTGTTATTGAAAAGCAACGTGTTCATAATGTTACGAAGAGTTATAGAAACCTTTTACCAGAACTATTCCGTGAAATGACGGGAACTATTTACCAGCGAGAGAGACGAAGCCAGGCTAGTATTAGTTCAACACAAACCCCGCGACATGGCTTCTATGAGCTGACGCCGTGTGAATCAAAAGCAATTTGACGTAACAGCCGTAAGACTTATAATTTATATGGCGAAAGTTTATATATGTTTTTCTTTTAAGGGATTTCTGAGAGTAGCCAAAATGTTATGACAAACGTCTCGACAAAAATTACGGGTAAATAAACAATTCAGGGAAAATTTTTTCAGGGGACGAAAACTGGAACTGTATGTTAAAACCGGAAACGAATATTGACAGTAAACGCTCTACATCTCATGCGATTTTTCTATAAAATGGCACAGCGGCAAAGGATGTTTACAAAAGTAAGACTATCTTAAATAAAACTCCTGTTTGGGGCAATCAAACAAGAAAGGAACTTTATAGAGCAAATGCTAAATAGGAACACGTCAGATTTGGTTTGTGATACGAAGAGTAAGTATTGAGGTAAAATACCTAAAGAGAAAACGATGCAATCCCATTAAATGTGTGTGCACCGAGGCGGCAATCAATCAGATCGAAGCCTTTATAGAGTGAGTATAAAATAATACCCCAAATTTTAAGATCTATAATATCAAAACCAAACAAACAAAAACCTTGGTTGACCAATCAAGTGAACCGTGGGACTGTGAAGTTTGTTTACCATATCTTCAAAAATGTTCAATGTGACGACCATGAGTGGCCCGAACGATATCAACGTGATAATCAAACTCGTTCCACATTCTTGTCAGCATGTCCGGTGTTACGGTTTGGATGGCGTCCGTAATTCTCGTTCTAAGGTCGTCAATTTTAGCCAGCAATGGTGGACGAAACGCTTTAATTTTTATGTGCCCTTATAGAAAAAAATCGCACGGGGTAAAATACGGGGTTTTTGGAGGCCAGTGATGAAGAGCCTGGCCAACAACTGCTCCTCGACCAATTCAGCGTTGCGGCAACGTCTCGTTCTAGTACCCGCAATCAGCTAGGTGCCAATGGGGTGGCGCACCATCCTGCTGGAAAATGAAGTCCCCTGCCGCCTCTTCTAATTGAGGAAACAACCACTTTGTAAGTATGTCAAAATAAGGGATTCCAGTAACAGTGGGCTCGTGAGAAAATAATGGGACAAAAACAGTGTCTTTGGATACAGCGCAAAACACGTTCACTTTGGGGGAGCGCGCTCGTGTTCAGTGGTTTCATGTGGAGGCTCCTGACCCCATATCCGCACGTTCTGCCGGTTCACCTTACCATTTGTATGGAACGTCGCTTCATCGCTAGAAACCAGCTTAGACAAGAAGGCATTGTTTACCTCGTTGTGGGCAAGAACTAACGCGCAGATAGCACGTCTCAGTTCTTTACCCCTTTCGGTAAGAGCCTGTACAAGCTGTAACCTGTATGGTTTTTACAGCAATCGCTTTCGCAACAATGTCCATGCCATCAGTTGAGGGATTTACATTGTCGAGTTGATTTTCTCGGACAGCGAATGAACGCTTGTTGAATCCGTTGCACATTCTCTTCGGACACACTCGGCCGCCCGGAACTCTTGCCTTTACAAAGGCACCCTGTATCACAGAACTGACGAAACCAGCGTACGATACTCCACCTTCCGGGAGGATGACGTCCGTATTTGTGACGGAATTCACGTTGAACAGTCGTAACCGATTCACATTTAGCAAACTGAATAACACACAACGCCTTCTGTTGTTCCGTCGCCATCGTGATGTGGACTAACACACAACACACGCTCATAGTGCGACGACAGACGCTCTCAGTGTCATCTCTCGGCACATAAAGGAAACATCAGACCGTCCCCTTCACACTGACGCGTCGAATGCGAGCTCGCTTCCCCTCACCATCTCAAACCGAGAGTTACGGACGCCATCCAAACCGTAACATCGGACATGCTGACAATAGTGTGTAAGGAGTTTTATTATCGCGTAGATGTCGTTCGGGCTGCTCATAGTGGTCACATTGAACATTTATGAATGTATGGTAAACAAACTTCACTGTTCCACGGTTCATTTGATTCGTCAATCAAGGTTGTAGGTTGTTTGGGTTTGATATTATAGACCTTCAAAGTTGTGATATTCTTTTATACTCAGCGTGTTTTATAAGCGTGTATATCCTTTTGCCGTTAGACTGTTTGCGCATGACCATGTGGGAGAGTATAAATTTTAAAATGTCAGTTCTGATGTTAATTTCTGTTACAGAAACTACGAATGACTCAGCAGGGCAGTCACTAGCCTCTCATAATTGGTATCTGTGGTTCGATTTCAGTTCCCTCTGAGCAGGAGATTTCCTGAACGGTGATTCTTATAATGTTTAGTATGCGGTTATCTTGAGGTACTCCGTTTATTTCCCTGCTTCGTTCCACCACTGCCTCACTCCCACCTCATAGGTCACCTCATTCATTCTTCTGGGTGACAGGAACGAAATATTTGTAATCACTATTATAAATTCAGCTCCAATGTTTGCACCAGGCTTCTCTCATCCATACCGACCCTTTCTGAAGGCGAGACTAAAATGAAGATTAACATTTTGACTTAATTTTAAGTAATAAATTAAAAATATTTCGATAACAGACGAACTTGAATAAAACAGTTTTTACGACGACTCTTTGATGAGGGTTACAGCCAAAACAGCTCATTTCAAGCTAGTGTTCGTGTCTGACAAAATTTTGTAAGACGAACTAACAAATTTAAAAAAAATTAAGAATGTAGGTGGCCAAAAGAGCGATCGCAAACTTCTGTGAGGTGCAGTGCATTCCCATCACTTTGGCATTCGCCTACAACCCTCCTCCTTACCACCGATATGCCAGTTCATTAGCTCATGTTATGCTGCAAATAGCAGTCTTCTAGACAGCGTTTCCTAACCTTTTTCAGCCACGGACCCCTAGGAAATCAAGTCAGTCTCGCACACCGCCCGCTGGCGCACGTTCGTCGTGCTAAGTAAGCGTAGCGATTACGAGACACCTGGTGGCATTTATTAATTATTGTTAAATGGTCCAGAGATGAAACTGCGGACCCCCATACATATACTCGCGGACCCCCAGGGGTCCGCGAACCCCAGGTTAAGAAACACTGTTCTAGAAAGATGAGGCACACGATAACATGAAAGACATCACAAATTTAGGCCCATTGTGAACAAACAACTACTTTCTTGACGTTGATTCGGCCGGTGGATTCCTTCGGGGTTCCACCCCTTCAGCGCCGTCTATAAATTCCTAAGATACTCGTTTCTCTCGTTCCACTACTGTCTGTGTTAAAAACATTTGATTTCAAGCGCCGGCTAAATTTCCAATCATCGCTGATCCACGGGCTTGATGCTTTCGTAAATTCTCCAGAACGAAACCCTGAGAGAAAAACAACTACAACATAAATAATCCAAAAATTCCTTCAAAAGTACTTCTATAAATATTACTATGAAGCAGTGCTGTGTGATCAGAAGTACGCATTCTGTGTGCAGGTCGTGATAATGAGACATAACACACGGGGATGAACAAAATACGAATAAACCATGCTTCAGTAAGGAGACATAAAACTCTTTCTTTTCTTACACCTATATTTATAACCAAAACAATTTTTTTTTTTTTACGATTCCTGATGTGTTATACACCAACATTAAAATTAATTAAAAAACATGAAAACTTAGAACGAATAACACAATAGCATATTTCTTGATTTTATGATATAACTTTTATATTTGTAAGCAAGTTTAAGCTTAAACATTTGAAATTTACAAGAGTTCAAATCATTGTTGAATTTAAATATATAACTCATGTTATACATGCTCAATCTCACAGAGAAATTTGCTCCAAAGGCAGATTAAGTATGTTTTCTCACAGTTCTACACTAGAGAACCGTATCTTGTATATGCATGTTAGGCAGACTTATGAAAACAGGCGCACCTTTGCCTTACTATCGTATAACTAAAGTATTCCTACCGCAATAACCGAAATGAAGCCATATTTTATAAACAACTCTTCTTATACTGAAGCGAGTCTAGTTTTAAAATTGTGCGCCTTTTCTTAATTAACGTATTCTTTCTCCAGTTAGGAAGTATTACGGTGGCAGGGAGATTCCGACATACAAATTGTGCCTGTATTAAGAAGAAAGTGGGAATTGAAATTTCTCGGCTTCTTTCTTATTACGGCGCACAGCACACACCCCCTGAATTACTAGCCCCTAAGCGGCAGTTGGCGTAAGGTCTTGCCCAATACCTTCCGAGCGTTTCCAGTCCCCATCTCATGCAAGTCTAGTGCATGTTAAGGAAAAGGTCTGAGGAGGCATCCTCGAAACTTATTCCGTTATTACAAAAACCACAAGGATGATTTCCCAGGAGATTCTCATTTAGTACGCATAATTCTACCCGCCGACCAAAGCGAGACGCAATACGAGATGAAACGCAGCGAAGACGGAAGCTAACCACTCATTTTTGTTTGCAGAACATGAAACGTTTGTATGCAACAATGAAGAATATTTAATATTTAAAGTACTGTTTGCCTGCATTCCATTTAAGTTGTAATAATCTTTCACGAACATCATAATCGTGTAACGATATAAATGTAACTTACCGAAACATACTTACCTAAGTACATCCAATCCGCATACAAGTAAATAAGCAATTCTATAAAAGTGTCTTGGTAGTACACCATTTTTACCATTTGCTGCTATCGTCACAAAAATGTTTGCACTTGGTAAGCACTGACAATATATATCAGCGAACGATTCTTTAACGTTAATACTGTTACATGACGCCTGAGGGGCGTAAATGAGTTCGTGAGGAATGGAGGTCTTAATAAAAATAAAATAACTAAATTTTTTTCCTAATATATTTACAGCTGTTATTAACACAATTTAATTATCTATATTACTCTTGCTCTTTTTATTTCTCAATGACCGCAATATTAAGAGTCTATTTCAACTCTTATTAACATCCTTCTTTATTTCTCTGTTTAGTTATTGTCAATTAACTCATACTCATCATTAACACATGTTCAGTCTATCTGGTGCCATCATTGGTAATGTCTTTTACTTACGCATTTAGTCCAATTTTTCAGCCTGCCAGCTGCACTCTTCACTACTCGATACTCGTAGTCGTATATATTCCTTCCGCTGGTCACTTCTCTCGACGCTCGTCTTCTATCACTCGAAACTCAACCACTCATATATTCAACAACTCCGGGCTCGGAGGCCTGTCACACTTTTATATCAGTCGCCCTGACCATCTAGAAGGTTCAACCTACCCCGAGTCATGTTAAGAGAAATGAGGTCAGCAATCCATAGTGTTCTTCAAATAAATGCGGAAATCCTATCCGACAAAGGTCAGGAATTGCGAGCCACCAAATGGTTGTCGTGGCAGAATCCCATTGAATTGCCGCCCTGCTATCACACCACTACACTGTCCTTCACTTCCGCCTGCTCGCGCAGGGAGGGCCAAGGTCAGCGCTCAGACCAGCGACACATAACAATGCCCTCTCTTTAAGTCTGATCGTCGTCACCCGAGAGCCTTGACAAAAATTCCGAAAGACCACATCATTGATCTTCTTCATAATCTTGTAGGGTCCTTCCTAACAATTCTGTAGCTTCGGGCAGTAACCTTTTCTCCTCTGTGGATTGTACAGCCACACCAGTTGTCCTTATTTAAATACTGCACCCGACATTCTACTATTATGCATCATCTTCATCCTGTCACTATTTATTCTGAGGTGCTGTCGAGCAAAATCATGAATGCCAACAAGTCTGGTACATGATTCGCTGGCATAATCAATGGTTACAGCATTCTCTTCTGTCGGTCGGCCAAACAGCAGGTAACTAGGGACGTGTAGCTCTCTTCGAAACAGCATCCTTGATGGTGTTACCCTGGTGAACTGCTGAGCGGTATGCAAGAAGAAACAGACACCTTTGAATCCCAGTCCTTTTGATTGTCTGCCACAAAGATCTAGAGGTACTGCTCAAGAGTGCAGTTAAGCCTCTCGACCATTATATCCGACTGAGGGTGTAAGGCTGTAGTCCAAGTCTTTTTCGTCCCCAGAACTTTTGTTGCCTCCTGGAAGACCGCAGCCTCAAAGTTTCTTCCCTTATTAGAATGGAGTTATAGTAGAACCCTGAACCTCGAGAAGACATGATCTATAAATGCATCGGACACAGTAGGTGCTTCTTTGTTTGGAGAGAAATTACCTCAGGCCACTTAGGAAAGTAATCTTGGGCCACCAGTAGATATTGATTACCTCTCTTTGTAACAGGCAAGGGGCCCAGAATATCTTCTGCCATCCTCTTGAATGGGGCTCCAACACCGTATTTCTGGAGTTGACCTTGTCCCCTGGTCCTTGGTCCCTTCCTCGGAGTGCAGGTATCGCACATTCAGCGCTACTTCTCAATGTCCTCCCGACAATGAAGCCAGTAGAATCTCACTCAAACTCTGTCAAGGTATTTACTAACACCAAAATGCCCACTGGCTGCCGCATTATAAAGTTAGTTTAAAACTTCGGGAACCCTGCATTCCGAGAGGACCAACTATAAGCAAGTGTGATTTCCATCAATATTTTCCCAGTTTCTGTCAAGTGCACCATTCTTCAGTACGAGGTAATTACATTGTACCCAGTATGTTTTGACTGCTGCACTCAGACTAGACATCTCTTCCCATTTTGGCTGACAGCCAGCTTGTTTCCATTGTAGTAATGGCTGCAAAGTGGGATCATTCAGTTCATCTTCCATAATACCCTCATCACTCCAGGTAGGTGACCCATCACAAGATAACGAACCTTGAATTATTGTCCTCCATACCATCGGCGATTCACCACTATTTTCTTCCTGGTCTTCGCAATGTCGACAAAATGGCTCACATGGTCTCCTAGACAGCATATCTGCATTGCTGTGAAGGCGTTAAGATCTGTGGTGTATTTCAAAGTGATATACTTGAAGATGCTCTGTCCACCGGGCTATTTGACCTTCGGGGTTCTTGAAATTTATTAACAAGCATAATGAAGCAAAGTCGGTTCTTGGAATAAATGTCTGCAATAAAGGTAGGGGTGGAAGTGTGAAATTACCTTCACCATGGCCAGAAGCTCCCTGCATGTAAGACAGTAATATCTCCCAGGCTTATGCAATACCTTACTGAAGTAATCTAGTGGTATTTCCTTCCAATATTGAACCTGAGATAACACAGCTTCAATGCCTACATCTCTATCATCAGTGTCCAAAATGAATACACCCTCACTTTTCGGAAAACCCAGGACTTGTGGAGATATCATAATTTTCTTTAGTTTACTAAAATCATTCTCACACTCAATGATTCAATGAAATCTCCTTTTGCCTTAGTCAGTTCATATAGGCTTGGCGATCACGGTGAACCCAGGAAAAAATCGACAGTTATAGGCACATACTCCCAGAAAACTCCTCACTTTAGTTTAGTGAGTTCGTGTTGGCCAATTTCCTATTGCTGTGGTTTTCTCGGGGTCTGTTTCGATTCCATGGGCGGACACAGCATGTCCCAAAGAATTTACTTTATTTTGAACAGGTGGAAATTCTTAGTAGCCAGTTTCAATTTAGCTGCGGCCACTTTCGATAATACAGGATCTAAGCATGATAGGGGGTCTTAAAATGTCCTTCCTGTCACAAGAATGTCATCTAGGTAAACCTGACAGATATCTAAAGACAGTAAATGTTCCGTCAGGTGTTTGAAGGTGGCAGGTGCATTACATAGACCAAAAGGCATAACTTTGAACAGCCTGTACCCACTCTTCATGTCCAAAGTAGAAAACCATTGTAAACCTGCTAGGGTGCTTAATTTGTCATCTATCCTTGGGAGTGGATAAGAGTCTTTCTTTGTCACATTATTAAGCTGATTATATTCTACACAAAACCTCAGCAAGCCATATTTCTTCTTAACAAATAAAATGGGTGACGACCATGGACAAACTGATAGCTCTATCACATATAACTCCTTAATTTCCTTCAGAATTTACTCTACTGCCTCGTGCGAAGCTAGTGGCAGTCGTATTGGTGGCTGCTCTATGGACCTGGCATCTCCTGTACCAATGTTATGGTAGGTCATAAATTAGTCCTTCCGAGGTTATTTGGTTCACAGGAGAATGGTTGTCTATTTCTCCGCAGTAATTCAGAGACAACCTTCTCCTGGCACCAGTTAAGATGTTCTTTTGTTCTTCCTAGAAGTTAATCCAGTACTTCTCGTAGAGGACATTCTATTGGTTCTACTCTAAAATATTCTGGTTAGAATGGAAATACCTGTGTGATCTGCTCGCAAACACCTATCACGGCGGCACCCTCCTCAAGACGAATGGCACTATCGGACAAATTTGTCATTCGAACATGAAAATTGTTAGAATTATAAAAGAGACCAAAGTCCTTGCTACGACTACCTGGCAGGATGCCAATCCTCTCTGCTGGCTCAATTAGACCCAAATGCCTGACATATTTTCCTTGATGTCTGTCTGTAATGACAATTTCACTATAAGGAGGCAGCACAGTGGGTTGACCACACATTACTGGGCAGCTAATTGGGGTGGTATTCATTAGACACTTTTTCATCAGTGCCATGAAAATATAAAAAAAATAATTAACATTACATAAATACATATATTCAAAATTTTATATTAGGTGTAAATTAATGAAGAATTTTGAGGAAATAATTATTTCCCATTTCCCCTATTTTTAGTAAAATGACGCTTTGAATATGAGTCTGTATTGGGCGTATATTACAGCTCATCATATATACTAAAGAAGGCAACAGCTAGCTAGCTTAGACGAGAGCAATATGCTTATTTCTGTGGATGTGAGCATATCGGTCTAAAATCATGACACTTTAAGTAATATCCCGTAAATAAACCGACAAATATTTACTTAAATTTAAGTCAGTTTAATAGGTGAAAATGACGCTGCACCTACTCGTTCTGACTTTCGTGGTGTGAATTCCTAAACATTCTGGCTGTCTGAATCAGGGAAGAGAAAATGGCGAGTCAATTTTAATTCATCTGTCTTTATAAAGTTTTACACTTGCCTCTCAAAAAATCAAGCAGAACTTCTGAAAACCATAAATAACTTTTCTTCCCCTGGTACCTTGCTCACCTGCAAGGCGGATATGTTAGCTAAACGAAAAAATGAAAAATTAATCTTTTAACAAATTTCTCGGAAAATATAAATAACCTTTCAGAGAACACGGGTATGATATGTAAAGCACATTTTTTAAATACATTTCCTGACGTATTTTTTATATGTTGATATTATAGTTGGTCATTTACTGGGTTATGTATTTTGTGTGTGTAGCTTTTGTTGAGAATGTTTCACGTTACAGGTACAATATTCGTTATTTAAATATGAGTTCAATATGTCTTTGCTTACCAGCGTGCAAGTATTGCGTCCATAAAAGACACTCGAAATTCATAGTGACTCTCCACTTTCTCCCCTGCGTAATATCTGGAATCTCATTACGTTACACTATGGACTATTCCTCCCCAACCCCGGACCACCGGCTGTTGTAAAATCACGCCATTATGTCCAGTGAAATACCACCTGAGGGGAGCAGCGCAAGAAGGCGGAATGTATGCTACCAATCACAAGGTTCCTCCCCTATGGGCAGTGATAAGGGAAGTGGCGTAGAGGGCATCGTGGTGGGGGGGGCGAAGGGACGAACGAGGGTGTGATGGGGTGAAAATGGTATTCCCGAGCGGATGGGATGTTTGCTGAGGGTTGGGAGGGGGGTGGGGTGGCAACTGATACACGTGGCGGACCCCGGTGGGGCCTCTTTAGTGCTAATTGGCTCATTTGTTAGCAATTAACTGCCGCTGTCCGCCACGTATTCGATCTCCCTCACCCCTTGACTCTCTCTTTTCTCTCTCTCTCTCTCTTACCGCGAGCGAAGCTTGTCTATGCTGTCTCGTAGGGTGGCACGTGACACCGTGCCATCGTGTGTGATTCGCAACACCCTCGCTGGTTGATGGTAAAGGGACCCTTATCCAGAGATGTATAATTGCTTTAGAAATCAAACTCGTTTCTGTGGCTCGTGGTGTTATCACGAGTTATAGTCTATTCGCGGTTTCTTCACACTTTTTCAATAAAACGTGCAAAATTTAATACTGCAAGTATAACATTGCACTATAAATTTTCACCTTTACAACTATTTTAATAGCCATGGATTACAATTATAAAATCTCAGCATTGTATGACAATTTTTCACGTGTACACATCATGCGTGGTATATTGAAAGGAGAATTTTAAAGCCATTGCAGTTAATCATTTTAATACTTGCCTTTTAGGGACAAAAGCAAAGGGCGTTATAGATAAAATTTATGCCAAAATTTCCTTGTGTTCAACAATTATAAAAATTAAATATTTTCTGTCTAATTATAAAAATAAGATTTAGTAGTTCAAGTAAATTCTTTAATATACGCTGTCTCAATTTTGGTAGTAAGTGTAAATAATATACAAGAAAAACGTTGCAGAAAAAATGGCTTTTCAAGTGCAATTATTTGAATTTAATGAGACCTAGTTTCATTTTATTTATCAACATTTACTGTCATATCGACAAGTTTAACAAAGTCTACAATTTTAAGAAATTAAAAATTACGAATTGTGCGTAGCTTTTCATCACCAACCGGGCTTAAACCGAATAATCCAGGGGCGTTCGAAAAGTTCCTGGAATCTTTTAACAACGTTCATTATCCGCGCGCAGGTTCCCCGCAAACCATCGTTTTGGGCTTGAGCAAATTTGTTTGTTTACCAGAGCGAGAAGCTTGGGCGAGAAGCTCATAAGGGGTTGTTTGCTTAGAAGGGGGGGGGTAGGAGTTCGGGGCTTTGATGTTCCTCGCCGGAGGGGCGGTTTCGCGGATGAAAAGGGGCGCGGTGCAGGCGGGATTTGCGAGAATCTCGCGCCTGCGCACCGCGGCGCAAAAACTGGCAAGCCTCGACTGTAAGCTTCAGGTTACCGCGTGCATCGCGGCGTGAAAACGCGAGCAGGAGAGGAGGCGACGGTGCTGCCGTGATTAAGGCCAGCGGCTCGGAGCGTAATTAAAATAACGTCGGAGAAAGAAGCGCGGAGGGATAGATTCAAACACGATAGAAGAGAACACTTGACGGCTCTGTACCAACGACACAGGCAAGCGCGGGACAAGCGACAGTACGTAGCTTAATTTTTCTTTTCAGGCATATTGCAATTAAAACTGTGTATACTGAACATTAAAAAGCCACTTTAATTAAGTGTTTCTCGAAATATAACCGTATACAAAGTCTGATAACTTTATGGTTAACACTACAAAGATATCTAATCATGAAAGCGAAATCCTGAAAGTATAACTGAATACTATAAAACGCAGCAGTCTAGTTTAAATTCAATAGTAATCAAATGCAGTGGATTTGTAACAAACTACAGAAATATACGCCTGAGAAATAGCATTGCAACCTATTAAAACAAAACTTACTCAACAATGAATATGATATAATATATAATGATAAAGGCCATTTCGTCGCATAGTTTTCAATGAATTTAATTATATAAAGACTGAAGAAAAATTTGATCGTGTGAAAGGACCTTAAGTCATTGCCTTGTATTTACAATTTATAAAAGTTTTTATAAAACGCAACATACAGTTAGACTTAAACCGCGTATATTAATATTTTAATTGATAATTAAGCTAGATTCAAAACAGATTATTATTGACATGAACTCGCCAGATTATAAAAAATAGTTTCCGCCAGTGTGTAGTTTACATTAAATGTGTCTTATTAAGATGAAAAATACACCAAAATTAAATTATGTATTATAAAAATGCTAAGTAACCGCCTTTTATTATCAATTAACAGAAGTTTTCATAAAATGCAACATACAGCCTGATAAAAAAAAATTTTACATGTTAATATTTAAAAAAAAGACCTACCCTGTCACACAAATTCACAATATCTTAAATAATCGTTGCAGACAATTTGTACACCAGCTACGTTCGTAAAAATCTAATGGGCACATAACTGCATTTCGTCAATACGTTTGCATTTTATGTTAACATGTGCCTAATTCTTCTCGTTTATTTTTTCATAGGCCTTTCATGTTTATAATTTAAACATTTAAAAATAATTATCATTAAAAGTTTAGTAATTGTAAGTATATATGTTTTAAGCATTTATCGCATATTTTCACATTGCTGGGTTTATAAACTAAGTGACATTTTATGCCTTATTGTAAGATTAGTTTAAAAATTGCACAAATATTAATTAAGTATCCCGCATATTCTTGATGTCAAAAGCTGAACATAGTATTTAGGATGAAGGAACTTTACACTGTCACAGGTTTTTATCCTACAAATAATAAGATTATTTATACAATGCGAATTTACTTTCATTTGTAAACTAGTGAGAATGTTTTCGTGGTATATCATTTAGCTATATATATATATATATATATGTATATATATATATATATATATATATATATGTATATATATATATATATATATATATATATGTGTATATATATATATAAATATTTTTTTTTCTCTATAAAAGGTATTTTATGAAGGTAAATTCATAAACATTGTTCACTATAGCTTGGTGTAAACAAATACGAGATTTCAACGACGTGTTTCTTTCGCGTTTTTTAATAATTGAAGTACTTTTAGGACTTGTGTTTTATACTCCGTGTGTAATTTTTATACCAATTGCCGTGTGCTTGTTAAACATTTATGTATTGCAACTATAGTTGTTAATTCATACCCTTGACTGAGCGAATTGGGACTCCTGGAGGAATTAGCAGGGAAATGGTCCGAGCACACACTGTAAATCACAGTTAAATACACATCACAAGACTTTTTTTTAAACAGCATATTCAAGCCATGTAGCTTACATTTCTGGATCTATTGTTAGGAGCTATAAATGAAAAAAAAATTTCATAAGTTTCTAGTTTATACGTATATAAATGGAATGCAGCGTTTGATTACTCGTCTCTGTCCTTCTGAGATCTGAAGTATGACGTAGAAAAGTTTTCGAATCACGTCGTTAAAATTTATAAATCGCACATATTCCGCCTTTCATTTTTATATTCGAAACATGTTCTAATATCTTTTTTAATTCGTACGTTTTCTATCTCGTAAAACGACGCGTCGTGACGTTTGTATGGATGCGCGGGACCTACGGAGGTGTCCGTCACACCAGACCACGAGATCGCAGCACCGTCGCGTGTCTCGCCAGGATCGGTGAGCTGACCAGTATTCTCTTCTAACGTATTTGATAAAGTGGCCGCGCCTCCGCCAGGGAAACGCAAACGAATGAAGGGTGACTATACTTCGCGCCACATATGCGGGCCTGAGCGACGGTTACAAAGAGCCCTGATATCGGCTACTACCTCTAGAAGGATGAGGGGGGATGATGAGCAGGAGCAGGTAAACTGAGAACCACGCTGAATTCTCCCTATTAACTGATAAGAAAATATTAACTCATGCAATGAGTTCAGCACTGAGAACGTACATGGTTGGTATTTTAATTTCAAAGTAGTTATAAAATATAAAATAATATATGTAGTGTTAGCGAAAGCAACGACGATAGTGGTGCACTTTCATCGACACTCCTGCATGAATTTAAAAATACGAAGGGAATGAGTGAAAAGTGGTCTCCAAGGACAACGTTTTCTCGTATTCTTTACATAAACTGAATGGTTCTATTCTGCTCGGTTACATCCCCTACACCCCGTGTTCTGTCTAATATATTCCGGGAACCATCAGTGACATCTCACTTCCTTGTGCACAGCTCACAGGTTTCTGGCGCGAAGTACACTGAAGAGCCAAAAAAAACTGGTATAGGCGTGCGTATGCAAATAACAGAGGTATGGAACCAATCAGAGTAACGCGATGCGGTCAGCAGCTAGATCGGTTACTGCTGCTACAACTGCAGGTTATTATTTAAGTGAGTTTGAACGTGGTGTTATAGTCGGCGCACGAGAGATGGGACATAGCATCTCCGAGGTAGCGATAACATTAGGATGTTCGCGTAAGACCATTTCACGAGTGAACCGTTAATATCGGGAATCCAGAAAAACATCACATCTTCGACATCGCTGCAACCGGAAAAAGACAGTGAAAGAACGGGACAAACGACGACTGACGAGAATCATTAAACATGAAAAACGTGCAACCCTTTCTCAAATTGGTGCAGATTGGATTTGAGACATTAGTCGAGTCCATGCCACGTCGTCTTGTGGCACTTCTGCATGATNCCCAGTCCTAGCTCTGTATTACATCGCTGTACTGGTAGGGGTGTATCCATGACGAAGGGGCTAACGATACTGCAAAATATTCCCACGAAATAACTGTTTTTTTTTATGTCGTATTTTCGGAATATTACCAAATCGACATGAGTTTTCACGCACATACAACTCACGTTATATTGTAACATGCGGCCACTTCGCACTCGTGCCCTTATCCTTCACCATCGGGCGCACGGAGCCCATCACTGATAACCGGATAAGGGAGGAGCAGGTCCCCACGTGGGCCGCGATAACGCTAACTGTACTCAGGTCTCTGGAAGAATGACTGACTGGCATCACTTCGCTTGGCACGACTCGAGGTGCAAAGAAGCATCTGGGCCAGGCCATCTGGGCTATATAAGCCGCGTCATGCTTCTTTGTCGGCAGTCTTGAGTAGATATTAGCACCGAGTGTGTGTGACAATCGGAACGACGGACGACGGAGCAGTGACCAGCCAGTGAATTAAGTGGCCATCGGGTGAGTGACAATTGTGACTGACCGACTGGAGTGTAGGAAATTTGGCTTAAATAGAGGCTGACGTACCTTTGGAACGAAATAAATATATGGCAGTGGATATTTTTATTGTTGTGTAATTCAGAAGTGAAGATTAAGTGTATGTGTCTAGTCTATAGACTGCGATAGGGAAATTAATTGTAATTGAGATTGTCGTAAAATTGCCCTCACTAATGGTAATAAGTGTTAATACAGTGAAATCCCGATATTTCGCTTCCCGATTATTCTAATATCCCGCTAATTCTTACGAATTTGCCGGTCCCTTGAGAAAATCCGTTTAATTCGTAAAAAACCATGCATTCCGGCCCCCTCGATAATACGTATTTATTTTGGTGCTCGAGCTCAATTAAAACGTCCTTTAATTCTTATTTACAACTTAAAAATCTCGTTAACCCTTAATGTTTTTAACCCTAGACTGTACAACAGCTCTATATTTATGCAATTCTNTTAATGTTTTTAACCCTAGACTGTACAACAGCTCTATATTTATGCAATTCTGGCAGGGTAAAAAAGACCGGAAGGGTACTGAGGGACTTAGGAGGGTTTGAAGGGCAGGTAATGACGCCGAGTAGGCTGTGAGGCGATGTCTGAGATTCTCAGAACTAAGAGGCGCCTTGCTGTCCGGTGTACGGTTATGAGAGGGTAGGAAGGAGCAGAGCGAGTGAAAAGTTAGTCAGTTCGGTCTTAGCCATGCCTCCGAAATATCTAATAAGTGTCTTTACATTAGAGAAAAAAAAAATCATTACCGCCGTGGCCGGTGGTGATAACAAAATTGACGTTTCCAAACGTGATAACGTTCCTTCTTCCTAATAACATCAATTCTGAAGAACAAGGACAAGATCGCCTCCCAGACATCGGACAGCAAAGTAAAGCGCTTTAAGACTGGTGAGTATCCACAACTAGAAGGGAATTTAAAAAAGTTGTTTGCGCAAGCACGGAATTCGAATGTACCAGTTGGAGGGAACATTTTAAGAGAAAAAGTAAAAGTTTTCGCAGAAAAAAATGGGAATTAAAGACTTTCGTGCAAGTGATGGTTGGTTTGATAGGTTTAAAAAAAGGCACAGCATAAAATTTAAGAAGCTTAGTGGGGAAAGTGCGAGTGTATCGGCCGACGTTTGTTCTAAGTGGAAATACGAATTGGGAGAAATAATGGATTCTTATGAGCCCAGCAACATTTTTAATGCCGATGAGACGGTGTTATTTTATAATTGTCTCCCCGACCGATCAATGTGTTTTAAGCATGGAGGAAAAAAATAGTAAAGAGCGTGTAACCATATTGTTGGGCGCCAACATGGATGGATCTGAGATAGGCAAATCAGCCAAACCAAGATGTTTTAAAAACATAAAAACTTTTCCGATGACCTATCGTGCAAACAAAAAAGCGTGGATGACGTGTGAATTATTCAAGGAATGGATATGATCAGTGAATGCTTATATGGAGAAAAGGCAGCGAAAAATTCTACTTTTCATGGATAATTGTACGGCCCACAACAATACCCCACCGCTCAGTCATGTTAATGTTGTGTTTTTGATTGCCAACACTACTTCTAATCTGCAACCTCTAGACCAGGGAATAATTAAAACGTTCAAAACCTTTTACCGCAAGGAAGTAGTGATGCAAATCCTTGATAGCATCGAGGATGGGGAGGATCATAAAATCACCTTATTTTCAGCTATAAAAATTGCTCACAAGGCATGGCAAAGTGCTAGCGAAAGCACAATAAAAAACTGTTTTCGTGCTGTGGATTCACGAAGGTGGAACTTTCATCAGCAGTTACTGAACAAGACTTAGAATGCCCTGTGAATTGGAATCGTCTTCCTCAAAATGAAGAAAATTCTATAACGTTTGAAGATGTCGTCAATTTTGACGATGGCCTAGCGGTAGCGGGGATTCTAACTAATGACGAAATTTTGGCTCCATCTCAGGACATTGATGGTGAAGGTGATGACGAAGATGATGTGCCGAGAATTACACCTAAAGTGGCTAAATAATACATCAACAACGTGCGCCATTTCTTAGCGAAATCAGACGTTGGCGATGAAGTATTTTCTGCTTTGAACATGCTTAACAAAGTCATCGACAATACCCGTCAGCAAGGTTTGCACCAAAAGAAAATTACAAACTTTTTTTAAAGTAAATTTTTAATGTGTTTTTTTTATGTAATTATTTTATCTATGTATACAGTACATATGTATACATAATATGTAGCCATGCGATTATCATTACATATTAATGCAAATTTGCATTAATCTCGATATTATGTATTTTTTCTTTTTTTGCTCCCGATTATTGGTAATCCCGCTAATTTGAATATCTCGATAATTCATATTTAACATTCAGTCCCTTGACAGTACGAATTATTGGGATTCTACTGTAGCTGGAAAAGGGAGGTTTTTTTTTGTAGACAGTAGGTGTTTGTGTATGTGTACTTCAATAGCATGGAGCAACAATTAAGAAATTAATTTTTACTTTTTTTTATAAAGACCCCCATCTCTCACATACTTGTATACGCCCTACGTAAGGTGTCACAATATTAATAATGTGAATCAGGTCCCAATACAAAAATTAGATTGTGATTGAAGAAAACTTCCTAACCACTTTTGCCAGTGTTCATACTAAAAACCAGCCCCAACCTACTCTCTCACTCTCTCTCTCAAATATATCGTTCGTTGTTACGGCCAGTACGTCGCAATCTAATGAAGGTAGACGTTCTAATGCCGTATCAAAAAATTAATATCATCGACCTTTGAAAAGTGAATGTAATAACATTCCCAGTCAGAAACAAAACAGCATCTACTACTCTCGCTTCGAGACGTGCTGGCAAGAGGTATGGTTCCACCAAATATTCATTGACCTGGCCCGGCCCAAGTGTTGGCCGAAAATTGCTTTTGGTGCGATACCATGATCGTGGTGTGGGTGTTTTCGTGAGCACACGCATGAATGACTGTTCTGGCTGTTCGTCTGCGAAGAGCACGCGACTTGCGTAATTCCGGATCGCGAACTGTTTTTTCTACAGAAACCAGGCACAGAAATAGTTTCTGGTGAAGAAGTCACGGATGTTCACTGCCTTGCCCTTCAATCTGTAGTGCAGTTGAGTAGCTGTTCGTCCAGTACACGCCCCACAGTAGTGTGCGACAACGCGAACGCTGGTTGGTCCTCCACTAGTTTAAGTGCGTCTTCCTCAAACCTTGGCGTACACTTTCTCTTATCTCCGTCCCGCAGTCTCGATAGTTTGGCAGGGCAGTTCCAGTTCGCCCCAAGTGCCGGTGAATCCTCGCGAGAATGTTGTGTGCGTATGTGTCTTCTGGCAGTGCACCTTTTGCAGATTCAATCGTGCAGCTAATCAGCCATAACAATTTGCTCCGCTGTTGAATAAAATCACGACCGCCAGCCCTGCATGCGATCATTGGCCCATGCTCAACAGAATGTGGACTACGCGTACTGCCAAATACGCCAGAAGGAGAATATAGGGCTGCTGTGTACTCACAACACAGCCACACGTGCGAAGAGCGACAGTGCTGGTCTCTAGCGGCGTGGCGTGATGACCGCACCTTGGTCCCACAGCCGTGCACGCGCTCATAGAGAGTTTTATACTCACCTCGTCATGGCACACAAACTGATAGGCAGAATCCTTTGAAAACACATGTATTACTTCTTGACTCTTCGACGGTCATGCCGAAGTAAATATAATTACTGAACCATGAATAGTCTTTAAAAAAAATTATTAAACAGTAGTTTGCAGATTTTCAAAGACAATTGCAGTAGAAATTTGGCAAAGCGATGAATATTTTTGTTTCAAGAGATTAGTTAAGTTTATTGCGTGGAACGTCTCGAGAAGAGACCAAATTCTCAAAAAAATTTTAGATAGAAGGCGATACGTTTCTTAGTTTTCATTAAACAGCCTGTTGATTCCTGAAAGTAATGCATGCGTGAAACACATATAAAGATGTGTAATAAAATATAAAAGATATAAGGAACACGTTATAAAAAGTGTTGCTTACAATTTTAATTTGCATGAATTTCTTTGTTTTTTTCTTCACTCTCAATCCTTCTACAGTGATAATTTACACTCTTAACAAAACAATTGATTAAGACATTAAAATATTTTATATATTTTATTTGGGCTATTCGCGGTAAAGTGGACACTTTTTAAGGCCTTCCCAACTGGTATTAACCACCAATAAATGCATTTTTATACAGACTCAGAAGTTAACTTTCGAGAGCGGTGAAATATATTCACTGTTTTTCTTAGACAATTGGCAATGTTTATATTAAAAAATGGCGGGAAGATAGATATTGGAAGGCCGTAAAAAATTAGTTGGGCCCTAAAAATGCTTACTTTACCGTGAGTAGCCTATAACAAAAATTTGAAAGTGTCCTTCATAAATGATAATTTCCAATCAGTTTTGATTTTACATTGCTGCAAGAAACGTTTAAAGTTATTGGATCCCTGATCACAAACAAAAACTTTCGGGATGAGACCAGAGTTTAAACACAAGTTAATGCATCCCAATACAAATGATTCATCTTTAAAATATTGGCACTACTTGTATTTCGCTCGCAAAATTTTAAAGTCGGAATAAAATTTTCCACGTGCAGACGTAAACAGTGAGTAAGACATGACAATTTCGTAAATGAGTATTAAAAACAACGGCTGGTAACAAGCCATGCGTAGCAAGACGCATGAACACATTGATGTTGTGTGTGAATGTTCATACATCTCAAGAACATGATAGTACAGAAGCTACTTTTACAAGTGATTAGGATGGAACGAATATTGTGATATGTGCAGTGCCAAATATAAAAAGTAATGTTATGTGGTTAGTAAACATCGCCAAATGAGCTCGTGGAAGATGGTTGGATTTTTTTGACTCTGCCGTTACAGCAATGCATATTCAAGCTACTTGCTTGCGTGCGGATTTAAAAGTACAACACTGGGCGAGGGATTTTCTGTGCTTTGGTTATGGTATCTTGCCATCTGTTTATAGGATTACTGTGGCATGGTTGTTAATGTTGTTCATTAATGCTTCCCGAAGAGTACGAAATTTTCCAGAGTCATACTTATACCTCTAACTTGGAGACCAGGAATTTCTTAAGCATGTAGGGTCAAAGTGTTTAGAACACACTCGATATACCCTACACATTTACTCACGATCACATGCCCAAAATACATGATTAAGATCTTTTTCTTTGGAATTCGTATATCCATTGTCGGCAGCTATAAGGCAACCAAATAATTCCGGATTTACTCTACTGCTGTCAAACGACTGATTATGTGTGCCCATTGCAACAGAGGGTTCTTAGTGACCTCCAGACCACTCTGCCGCAAGTATAAAACCCACCACAAACTCAACGACCATGTCATTCATGATGAACATACATCGGAGGCGAATAAATATTATAGTTAAAGGTGGATCAGTAGCAGCCTTATGATATTCAGTTTAAGAGGGTAACTGTAGAAAGTAAAAAATATTATTTCCTTTTTACTTTTATTTACCTGGCAATTCTCTTTTTTGTTTTCCTCCGCCCCAAGAAAAATACAAACTGTTTTCAAGATCAAATAGCTTTACATAATTTATTCAAAAATCTAATTAAAATATTTAAATATTACAATTCTGTAAAAAAAAATTAAAATATTGTAAAATGTGTCGTTACAAAAATATATAGTAACACAAATATATATAATTACTTAACTCGCACCAATTTTCTCCAACCTTAAATTTACTATATTCCCAAATTGACATGTCTCGAGCGAGACCAAAACCCCTAGGTGTGACCTCCCCTGAAAGTCCACCGTCGCTTAGTTTGCCAGGGTATTTATAGTGAAGTTTTCGCAACCACTGTCCACCCCAAAGCTGTGGAGAAGATCCTCGAAACGGAAGCCGATCTTCGTACAATCCAATTCAAATGCTGTGTGTTGAGTTTATAATTATCCCAGCTTCCCTCAAAGCTTGAAGCACTAGTTTTATGTGGCTTACGTGATCCTGAAATATATTTCTGTAAATGCACACATTATATATGTAAGTAAAAATAAAATCATACATAAATTTGCCTAAAACATGAAACAACAGCCTACTCATCGCCTGAGGTCTCGAATGTATACCTAAAGTGAGTCTGGTCCACTGAAACAATCCCCAGGGCGTGCAGAATGCTAACGACTCACGGGAATTTGGTTGCAACTCTCATTGGAAAAATGCACAGTTCAAATAAAAAATGGTGAAATATTTAGCAGCACCCAAATATTGAAACACTGTATCTATTACTGGAACAGGATAAGGGTCTAAATAATTTTTTTCNAATATTTAGCAGCACCCAAATATTGAAACACTGTATCTATTACTGGAACAGGATAAGGGTCTAAATAATTTTTTTCGTTCACTTTCTGGTAATCACATATTAAGTGATATTGGCCAGGGTTTTTCTTAGGAAGCAAAAATGAAGGGTTCGCATACATACTAACTGAGTCTTCCACTACACCTTGTTCTTTTAAAAAATGTATAAGTTTTTTAAAGGTCTGAAACTTGAGAGGAGGTACCCGGCACGGCAGGGAAGTAACATGTTACTTATCTCTTAATTTTAAGACAACAGGATATTTACTACAAGGCCCCTATTTATTGGTAATAACCTATCAAAACTCTTCCTGTATACTCTGTATTACCCGCAATTGCGCTTCCTCCTTTCCGACTGAATGAACTTTCCTGAATTAAATTGGCTTGGTATCTAAAACAACAGCAGCTTCCGGAGAAAACCCAAAATAAAATATTTATTATGTACATCTACACAACACTTTGTCTTGGCCAGAAACTCTACCCCCAAAATTACTGAATACGACACGAAAAGTAGGTAGTTTTAATTTTAACAGTGTGCAACGGCCTTAGACTCCACAACACCTCCGTCTACCATTGAAAATGCGGTTTTACAACAGGTCGATATTTGGATAGCACCAACAGGACTATCAAGCATCAGCCGGTTACAACAAACCCGGCTCATCAAAAAATGCGCCTGAATTAATAAGTGCTGAAAAGGTAATATCCCCGATTACTAAAGGACACAATAAGTAAACTAGATAGTATTAAATGTACAGCATTCACCTTCCCAACCCCAGAGGGCCTTTTCATAAATACACAGTGTCTCTTTACGTGAATTTTGTTACAGCAACAAAAAACATTTTTGGACGGTGCAGGTCCACATGACCACTCCACTCTTCTAGCTCGCCTACGACACTGCCCAACGCACCTGTCGCTTCCGTGTTTGTTTTTTCCACAGGATCAATACCCGAACATTTTCCTTTTTTGAGTGAATTGCTCTTGAACTTGGAACTGCTTCCAACTCTTTCCCAGTCATTCTCCCCGCTCTTAACCTTGCGAAATTTACCGTCCTAATAAATACGTTGTCGCTGGCATGATTAGTGTGCCTACAATATTTGCACTCAGTTTTTACTATTACGTCCTGTATGTCCCTTTAACGACTACAGTCCTTAAAAGTTATTCCACCTGGATAACTAACTGCAAAAGTTCAGGTAGTGTGGCGGGCTTGCTAACAAACGCAAAATATGTGTGTTTTTCTGGTAACAAATTAAATAAGATGATTTGTGCTAAATACGCCTCACTACAGGAAAACCCCTAAATGTCTACTCAGCGTATTACCTACTGTAAAAGCTCCTGCATTGATTCACCAACCAACTGACTATGCTCTGAAATTCTCATTTTTTACTAGGCAATCGATACTGGCGACCCTCCCAATTTTAACAGTTCATCACAAAAGAGTCTAAATTCCCACTTTTGCGAAATGGCCTGGCTGGCTACACCGTGCAAACTAGCAGGTACCCTAAGTAATGCTACAGAATACACTACAGTGACACTTCATGTATTTAAGGCTGAAATACTACTTACACTCATCAGCAAATTAACCATGTTATACAACGACACCATACTATCTAATGGGATTTTCTGAGCCAAAAGAGGTGGGGATTTTTTGAGGATTTAAAATAAATTAAAGGACTCACACACATCATCAGCAATGATACCATCTTTACTCACAAGGCCTCTAACTTGTTGCTTCAAAACGTCGATGTCGTCCTCCGACGAAATCATCACGCCCGCGTCTTTAAGTGGAGCCTGCAATGACTCCTTCGATAGCTGTTGCACCCAAGCAGTACGTATGCCACGTGTAGCATACATCTCCGGATCAAGGTTTTGCTTACAAAGTCGGACAAGTTGAATTTTGAAATTTATAAAGTTTTTATAAGTTGGTTTACACAGTCATCCAAAATAAACCTCCAATCATAACTGCTATGACAGTAGAGTTGCGCAGAGAATATAAACATGCAACAGAGGGTTCTTAGTGACCACCAGACCACTCTGTCACATGTATAAAACCCGCCGCCAACTCCACAACCATGACGTCTATGATGAACGTACATCGGAGACTAATAAGAATGATAAAGATGGATCAGTAGCAACCTTATGATATTCAGTTTAAGAAGGTGACTATTGCAAGTAAAAAAATTAATTTCCTTTTTTTACGTTTAATTACCAAGCACAGCTCCTCTTTTTTGTTTTCCTCTACCCCAAGAAAATACAAACAATTTTCAAGATCAAATAGCTTTACAAAATTAATACAAATATTTTCAGTAAAATATTTAAAGATTATAATTCTTTAAAACCTTATAATCATTGTAAAATTTAGGGGTTACAATAAAAATGTACTGTTACAAAAAAATTTAAAGTTCCAGAATTATATATACAATTACTTAACTGGTACCAATTCCCCCAAATTTCATTTTACTTTATTCCCAAATTTACATGTCTCGAGCGAGACCAAAACCCCTAGGTGTGACCTCCCCCGAGTGCCCACCGTCACTTAGTTTGCAAGAGTTTTTATAGTCAAGTTTCCGCAATCGCCGTCCGCCACAAAGCTGTGGACAGCATCCTCTAAACGGAAGCAGATCTCCGTCCAATCCAATTAACAGACGGAGCTGACGTCTCAAGGCGCACCTCTCTCAGTCGCCTCAGCCGCCGCTAGGTGGAAGGAAACGCCGCGCTCTCAGTATAGTTCCGGTCTTCCTCGAACTACCAAGCACTCGCGTCGCGGAATCTAACGCCTTCTCGGCTGCCGTCAACGGGCAACGCCTTCGATAACGTAAGTACCCATGATCGACGTGAAGCAGTGTAACTCAGTTACTCATTCTCTCTCTCTCTCTCTCTCTCTCTCCCTATCTCTCTCTTCCTCTCTCTCTTTCTCTCTCTTTCTCTCTCTTCCTNGCGGAGTCTAACGCCTCCTCGGCTGCCGTCAACGGGCAACGCCTTCGATAACGTAAGTACCCATGATCGACGTGAAGCAGTGTAACTCAGTTACTCATTCTCTCTCTCTCTCTCTCTCTCTCTCTCCCTATCTCTCTCTTCCTCTCTCTCTTTCTCTCTCTTTCTCTCTCTTCCTTTCTCTCTTTCTCTCTCTATTCCTTTCTCTATTTCTCTCTCCCTCTTCCTCTCCCTCTCTCTTCCTCTCTCTTCCTCTCTCTTCCTCTCTCTCTCTTCCTCTCTCTTTCTCTTCCTCTCTCTTTCTCTTCCTCTCTCTTTCTCTTCCTCTCTCTTTCTCACTCTTTCTCTCTCTCTCTTTCTCTTTCTCTTTCTTTCTCTCTCTTTTTCTCTCTCTTTCTCTCTCATTCTCTCTCTCTTTTCTCTCTTTCTCTCTCTCTCTTTTCTCTCTTTCTCTCTCTCTCTCTGTATATATATATATGTATAACAATGTTTCGGTCCTTTGTTAGTACCAACTATGACTTCTAGTCCTAATAATATAATATAAAAATGTCATAATATAGAAATTTTAAATTATCAATTATATTCTACAATAAAATAATAATTTTTCCACCATATTCAGCATATATTATACCCTCAGACATTGTTCGTTGCTTACCGACTCAAGCGGCAGCTCTGCACTGTGTGTTTCCCAAGAATCAACATGCAGTAGCAATGAAAATTACGTCACATTGCTGGTGGCACATTATCACAATTTTGCCCTTCCTTTAAAAATTTACCATTATCAATACAAACTTTGCCTCACTTATTAATTTGTTACTCTGCAATGTTCCGAATAAAAACAATACAATTTACGATAAAAATATACCTATATTTTTTTAACATAAACTATTGTTATTTCAGTAAAAATTTTATTTGCTATATGTGGCAATAACGGACTGAAGATTTAACAATAAATTTGTTTTGTGATTCTGAAGATTACTTTGTGCGCTACGACGAGTTAAGTTTGAAAGCTTTTCTTTTGCGCGATGGCGGCCATCATGCCGCGCCGCTTGTGCGCTGAACCGTCGTCTTCTCGCGTGAACCAGCCAGCTGTTCTGGATTCCTGCTTGTAGCGCGTGTGGTACTGCTGTCGGCTTGTGGCTCTGCGTGACGCACGCGCGTATTACTGCTCGCAGATGCATACAGTCCATTCTTGTTTACTTCCGGATTTCCCGAAGCCCTGCTTGAGTTAAACTTCAAAGATTGTTCCTCCGCCTCGTGCAAACAAATCTTAACCAAGTCTAGAAAATTATACCAAATGCGAAACGCACCGCTTTGGTGCGCACTCAGTGTAATAATATTTCCCATTAGAGCTATTGGTAATTATTAAGTTTAAGGGCTTTTCTGTAAAAAAAAAAAAAAAAAAAAAAAAAATTCACGGAAAATGGTATATTACCACTCTACTAATGATGTAGAACACGAATATACGAGGGGCATTAACGTACGACTAATTTCTTAATATGTGCCCACCTAACCTAACAGAACCTAACACCACAATGGGTGAATCACTATTTTACATTTTTAATTAACCTAGGATTGTAGGGTTTTTAACTAACCTAGGATTATAGGGTGTTAATCTAACCTAGGATAGTAGGGTTTTAAACTAATCTCGGATTAACACAAGTCTAAAACGATTGTGATACGTGACTTACAACACCCAAGCACGAGATACATGGGCTGATTTTTCCAAGGTTTGATTAAAAAGGTGTATAGAAACCTTGAATAGACTATATATATCTCTGTCAGTTCGACTACGAACACGTTCTCCACACACGCCACTCATTCTGCCAACTTTCAAGGTATTGAGTGGTCATTCTTGTTTTTAGAGGGCTGCTATCTTGCAAACAGGACGAGTTAAAGTGATACAACAAGGCGAATTTTTTCGTATGTTTAGAGAGAGTAGTAAATAATACGTCTTGCAAGTTTAGCAAATACTCTGACCGGCAACGTTTACTGCGATGTTAGAGAAGCAACTATTTTGTTTCTGACCGGGGATGTTAAGATACCCATTTCAGAAATTATTGACTATCTCCATTTTTTTATACTGTGCGAAATCGTTTTGTTTCATCTCTAATAGCCCCCGATATTTTGTAACTAAGTGATTGTTATTTTCTATTTTCAAAGGTGAATAACACCTTCAATCTAAAACTGCAGTGAAACCCAAGTCGAAATAGAGAAAAAAACGTCATTAGTTTTTGTTAGTATTCCATTATATATATATTTCTAGCCTATAGGTGTATATGTATTACATTTATTTGTAGATTGCATAAACATATTATATATACACGCCAGCATATACACCGGTGCGTACATACATATTATTTTGTCACACACAAACACACACACACACACATACACACATACACACATACTCATACTCATTAGATAGAGGAGAGGGGTACAGAGGAAGAAGAAGGAAAATAATGGCCTACATTTTAACTTATAATGCAGCGATTAGTGGCGGTGTGGAAAATGACAATGACGTTGCTTAATTTTCAACTCTTTCTTGAGCTGTGAGCACATTTGAGAGAGACAGAGGCAGGCGTTCGTAGATGCAAGAATATATGAACCAGATATCAGATCTCGCGTGAAACTGTATATCACCGCAGTGATCCTGCAGCTGAGCCTTATCTCATTAGTTTTATCCACAGTAAACGTATGACCTAACGCATAGGATGTAACTAAAAGTAACGTTAGTTACATACGTTTAAGTACTATACCGGTAAACATATTCGGCTTTACTATTGCACCAGTTCAAACATTTCTCACAAGTCGGAAGCAACAAATTCACATAAATATACATTTTAAGGTTGTATTTCTTCTTTTTGTTATACCTACAGTCGAAAAAGTTAATACCAATTATAACTTTGGTAAGCTACCATAGGACGTCAGAGATGAACGACCAGATCACTGCAAATATTTCATTGATTCTTATAAAGTTTAAGTTTTAAAATTTTCAGCATTGTTTGCACGATCGCTCTAACAACAAGTATTATTTGTAAACAATGCCACGTGTCAGAACCGCTGGCCTTGCGAATTCTAACTTCTAAACTGTTACAGGTAGCAAAAAAAATCAAAGAGTCTGACTAAGGCACATCGAGTATTCGCAGAATCTACACCACCAAGTGTCAGAATTAAATTTGGAAAGTTGTTTTTACTAAATTCATCTCTGTCAGTTAAGGGGAAATCCCCTTGCCCGTTGGTGAGCGATGGTATATTGATGATCTGACATGAAAATAAGAAAGAAATGTTTGTTGCGGTAGACGTTATCACACTGCTAGTAGTAGCAGCTAGGCAAATTAATGACAGAGAAAAAATTTTTTTTTCTCCAAACACTCTTTTACGAGTTACTTTGCCATCGTATAAAGGATCCGATACCGATATAACTGTTGAGAGGTTTATACGAAAGTGAAGAGAGAGCGGATGACAAAATTATGAACTTCCTCAATACGTAAAAAAAATGTATAATGCTTAACAATAGCTGTTTATGTTTATGAAACTTTGCTCAATTATAAAAGTTAGGGCAGTTACATATTTTGCATCGACTGCCTTGGTAGATTTCTCTGTGTTAGCGAAAAACTTTATATTTCAACACAGACACTCCGCAGACATACAGGAGACCACTTTGTTAAAGAACGTTGGGTGGCGGAAGTAAGACTGTATTTAATCTTCGCTAGCATTTCAAAACATCAAATANCCACTTTGTTAAAGAACGTTGGGTGGCGGAAGTAAGACTGTATTTAATCTTCGCTAGCATTTCAAAACATCAAATAAATTTCCATGAAATCAGTACCTTATTATAATACACGGGTTTAAGCGTAGTGAGTGAGTGAGAAATGTGAATTCCCGCCATGTTGTTGAACATCGCAGACGAGGTAGTGTGGGTAGAAATGGTTTCTAAGTTTCATCAAATCGAACAGGTTTTGGCGAAATATCCGGTATTGGGCAATAAAATATTTCGTAAACGGTTAGCTAGTTATCTGTTCTACAGCTGGTACAGTTTGAGCTACCTGCTTAGATGACATTAATCACAGTTTTACTTAAGTGATAAATTTAGGTNTTCTACAGCTGGTACAGTTTGAGCTACCTGCTTAGATGACATTAATCACAGTTTTACTTAAGTGATAAATTTAGGTTCAAATTTAGTTTGATCAAAATTTTTATAACAATGTGTAAATTTTTCAAAATGTTGGATTCTACTTAGTCCTCCTCAGGTACGCGTATTTCAAGAAAATTACAATTACGCACTCTAACCAAAATGTTTTATTTTTATGCTTATGCGAATCAGGTCCTATTTTAGAAATATAATTATATGGAATGAAAAAATGAAATATCATCTGTTTAAATATCTGTTAATTTTAAACTATGAAACGGATAGCAGCTCGCTCAAACTCGTTTTAAATATTTGCGTGACTGAATATTCGTATGAATTCTCTAACGATCGGAATGGTTTTTGAGGATCTAGAAATAATAACTTCTGCAAAGTGTCTTTACACAAACATACATTTGTAGTCCCCACACTGAGATAAATGTTTCGCTGAATAAAGCAAAATTTTATTTGGCGCATGCACTTTAAAATTTATTACAGAGGCAGTGAAACGTTTTGTCACTGGAATAAAACTATTCCATTTTTGTTGTTTGACTTCCTCAAACGTGTCGTATTTTGGGGCGGAACTGAAGAATCATAGCATAGTTGTGTGACGAGTAAAGTTTTGGTTTTCATCAATTAAAATATCGGTAAAGATCTTCGTGAAATCGGTAACGAATTTTAAGTATTTTTTTAATGGATATAACAGCCAAATTAATTACTGGTGTGGGAGGAAAGTTTCAAATTTCTAAAGTCATCAAATACAGGAAATTATGTTGATATACTATTTAAATTTTTCATCTTTATTCAATTTTCTGATGGTTTTGTTTAACTGGGATTGTTAACACCATAATTTAATTTCACAAAATCCGCTAACATGTACTGCTATTGTCGTTATTGCCTCAGAAATAATAAGTTAACTCTTGAGCTGTAAAAGCGAGCCAAATCAAATGACCCGATTAATTTACAGCGAATCAAGTGAAAGACTTCAGTGAAACTCCTGATTATTGTTTCCGCTAGAAATACGGCATGAGTGTACGCAATACTTGGGATGATATTTTTCAACTAACTACGTATTTATTCACTCTCAACAAAATATTAATTTGACTATCATGACGTTTGTAAAGTTCGCATCAAGCAAGCTGTTTATAGCAGAACGTACATTATGTCGGAACAACTAAACATATATTTGGCGCAACAAACTATTTGTAAATATTGTATTGGTTTGTGTTAGAAAAATATTGTTCAGCTGTAACAAATATTCTTCAAGTAAATGTATTTTCTACCTGAAGCTACCTGCCATTGTAGTGTTTGGTAGATTGAAATTTAAAATTTTTCAAAAGTACAGGACTTCGTAATAACTTATTTAATATGTAAAACTCTAATATATTAATAAACAGTTATTAACACGTAATATGATAAATTATGCATGATCGGTAAACAAATTCTCTTCAACGTATAACGTTCTGGGTTATTGTTACTTAAACTTATGCATCACCCAGCAAAAGCATTACTTATTTATAATGCTTAGAAGAAGCGATTTATTTATTTCTCTTGAGTGACTTTCATTGTATCTCACCACACAATAATGAACTGAGCTTAGTAAATAAGGGAAACTGTGGATGTTGTTTTGTGAATCAAACTACCTATACACTGACAAAATTATAACCATTTTTTTTTTTACTCCGTATCAATTTTAACTTTTCAAGTTGTTGGGCTTATTACTATTAATTTATGCGGGAGAGTTCGTAGCTTTGAAAACCGAGAACCTTTTCACGTGTCATTAAAACAAAAGAAGTTAGATTGTTTTAATACCGTTCAGAAGATATTCTTCTTGGCTCCTTTTCCGCCCTTCCTTTTCTTACGAGAATTCGCTCACGCAATGAATACCAAATGGCCACACAAATATTCATTTAGAGGTAGAGACAGTGGGAAAAAATATTCAATGTGGGGAGATTCCCCCTTGGGTTTATCAAGTGGAGGGCTTGAAAGCAAAATTGTGTCCTTTCGCCCCATAAAGTGAATGAGATTAAATATTATTATTGAAATGAAGAGGGGTTGAAGAGAACTGTAGTAAGGGATGATGGTCGTGTGGATATCCCTCGTGGTCTCCTGGGGGTGACTTAAGTTTCAGTGATGACTTTAGATAATGAAATGTGTTAATTTTTGTAGGTTTTTTTTTNGGTCTCCTGGGGGTGACTTAAGTTTCAGTGATGACTTTAGATAATGAAATGTGTTAATTTTTGTAGGTTTTTTTTTCACATTGCACGATAATGTCCAGAAATGCCGAATATGCCGCTACAGTAAAGATCGTAGTTGTCTCCGNGTTTTTTTTTCACATTGCACGATAATGTCCAGAAATGCCGAATATGCCGCTACAGTAAAGATCGTAGTTGTCTCCGAACCACGTGCTTACTCAGTATGTTCTCACAAGGTGAGCCAGTCTAGGGATTAGGCGCAAACCCTCATTCTTCCAGCCTCCTCTTCATATGAGGGTGAAGCAGTAAGTTTGGCCCATAATGACCTGTTGAGGTGTTGAATTTAGCATTGAATAGTCAACGTAATTAATGAAGTGCTGGTTAAATATCCTCCATACCACTCTGTTAAATTACAGATAAAATTTTACCCAATAATAGTTTTTGCATAAATTTAATAGAGCAATCCGTAAATTTGCGGAACTTCTCCGTCGATTTCTTAGTTAGTTTTTTAAGCGACGTGTGCAACTAACTCAACTTTTATTAATGCTTGGGTGTTTTACGTGACTCTGTTGNTTAGTTAGTTTTTTAAGCGACGTGTGCAACTAACTCAACTTTTATTAATGCTTGGGTGTTTTACGTGACTCTGTTGCAGGTTCCTGGTGCCATTTTTTTATATTTTAATGAATAAGCATAAGTATCTTGGAGATCCTAACTGCCTCAGAAACGACCATTTTCTTGTTACCGTCGCAAACGAAGCTTTTTGAGGACCCGGCATCGTTAGTTCCGGAAACCCGAAACTATAGGAATCTTATTGACGTTCCGTATTTTGTATTTATGGAGCTCAGCATCATTTTCCGTCCTTACGTATCGTGTTTCCGTATATTAACTATACATTTCCGTATACATTTCCAAACATTCCCGGATATTTTAACCCTGCAAATTTTGTGTCGTTTAGTTTCACGTGTCAGAAAATTTTCGTCTAGATTTTTTTTCATTCGAAGTTTTCAACTTTTGCATCCAATTTAACTGTGTAACATGAGGACTAAATGCGTACTTTCCACCTTAGTGGAGCGAGTACAGGTGAATAAAAATGGAAAACTCCGTAATTATCCTTTCCCAACAAAACGTATTATTTAAGTGTGTAGATACGCTATCCGCAACCCGCTATTCATTATGAGTAGTAATTATCATTCCTTTAAGTACAGTTGGCTAGTAATTAATAAAACACGTTTTATTTTAACCTACCACAAATGATACGCATCCGTTTCTAAAATATTTTTACGCGTAAACTCATTAAAATACTAGGTGTAATGCACTGTGTAATTTCTGAGCAACAGTTCTACTTTTTTACATGTAAATGGAAGAAGCAAACTTGAGTTTGTGACCGCTGAAACTGTTTTCCGTGTGTTTCTTACATATATCTTCAAAAAAAGTAGGGCTTTATTAACACATTTATATCTCTTAAAATTGAACAGTTTCACTTCATCAAGGCAGGAATTCTCGCGTGAACTAATGATAAATAGCCAACATCGAACTAATTACAGACATAAGAAAATTACTCTCGAACGACTGCTACGCGAACATGATTATTAATTAAAATCTACATATACTTCAATGTAGTGCAGGTAGTGGTTGCCATGAATCTCTGATAATGTTGCGGTACCTACCGGGAAGAAGTTCAACCAATATTGTATAAAGCACGTAGATGAAGAACGACACAAACACGAGGAACTCATTCACAGCAATACGGAGTTCACTCCGTAAAACGCATTTTCAAAATGTCGACAGGATTCGAAGCATCGGATTTAACAATGTCGAATTCGCAACCAAATTAAATTTTCGAAACCGTAATTGTATTTCCCCCATGGAAAAATTTCGCCAATCACCCCTTCGCCAAAACAGGTCCTAAGAAATTTACTGCAAAATTCANCTATTTCCCCCATGGAAAAATTTCGCCAATCACCCCTTCGCCAAAACAGGTCCTAAGAAATTTACTGCAAAATTCAAAATTTAAGATATGCCATTCCTGCCCACATTTACGTTTTAAATTAACAACATGTCCAAACTTTGGTTTTTAGAACAACATGAACATGAACCGGTGGACGACTCTACGCTGTCAACTGGTGAGGCCTGTAAATTGCGTCTGACTTTGCTCTTGGAGTGGCTTCAAGAAGTGTGCTCACGGGTTCACTTCACTTCACTTCACTTCACGCCAGTTTCTTGTGACATGTGGTTACCCATGCAGCCATATAAATCTTAGTCAAATGCGTAAGAATAGGCCATGTTTGTAAATTTTAGGCTACAGAAAAATAGGCAACTTATTTCTTATAGGACGCACAGTCTTACAAACGTTACACGCGTTACCTTGTGTCTATTGAGTCCTGTCGTAATGCAGAAACATCCAGGGTAGTAAGGCCAACTTATTTGCGTTCGAAAAACGTCTCCACGTCATGTTACCGAGCGTGGTGGCGCAGTGGTGACTCACTGGACTCGCATTCGGGAGGACCCGGGTTTGATTCCCGGTCCTGCCATACTGTTTTCGGTTTTCCGTGGTTTCCCGAAATCACTCCCGGTGATTGCTGGGATGGGTCCTTAACAAATAAGGCCATGGCCCATTCCTTCCCCAATCCCTCTTCCCTGAGCAACTTTCCCCGTCTCTTAACGACCTCGCTGTCGTCGAGACGTTGAGCCGAACAACCTACCTTCTCCAAATCCACGCGGGGTTTTCGTTCAAACTGACGTAGCGTCCTGTGTTCGCTGGCTTGTTCGACGGTCACTTGAATTATGTAACGTTGAGTGTCCTGTTTGGCTGTTCCTGTTTGAGTATTGCGGCTGTGCCAGCACTTGCGTTTCAAAAGNTTATGTAACGTTGAGTGTCCTGTTTGGCTGTTCCTGTTTGAGTATTGCGGCTGTGCCAGCACTTGCGTTTCAAAAGAAAGTCAAGCAAAAAATATTGAAATATGGAATTTTATTTTATGCTGAATAAATTTTTGTCAGATCCATGCATTTGGTTTGGCCCATGTCTACTTTAAATTACCTTGGCACTGATGCAACAATTAGTTTGTGAGAGACTAAAGTGAGATATGTGAGGGGAGCGCGAGTAAGTGAAGAGATTTGGGTGGCTCTTAACAGCGAGGTCTTGAGAGCTGATGAGGTGATTGAGGTGAGAATGGATCAGCGCCGGAATGAAAGGGTGGGAGAAACGGAAGAACCCCGAAAAACCTGCTGACCGGCACGATTCCCACATGCGAAAATCCGGGAGTGGCCTGACCAGGGATTGAACCCGGTTCACCGTGGTGGGAGGTGAGCAGGCTAACCGCTCAGCCACCACGGCCTTAGGGGGGAGAGAATATCAAACATAAATACGTTGTTTTATCAAATCGGGATGTGACCTCTAGTTCCCAGATTTCATTGACTTGAGGATGCGTTATAAATCGCAGCTTAGCTTTTCTTCAGGTAATTTAAAATTGCTTTTTTTCGAGAAGATATACTACGGTAACGGAAATAGTGATATTTCCAAATTTTAGGAGTCATATGTGTAAGTAAATAATGAAGATAAAATTATTTGCCAGTTGTTGGCATATAGCAATAAGTATCGTTTTTGTTATACAGTAAATTTTTAAGTGAAGATTCAGAGAACACTGTAAATAACACACTAGAGAAAAAATACTATCATTATTTTTTGGATAAACTTGTATGGGATTTGATAATATGATACTCTTAATATTTTATGAAACATTTTAACTAAAGTAATCACCTTGCTTTGTTGCAAAATTCCTTGGGGCATAATGCCAGTAAATGAAAATTAAATTTTTGTGTAATTTTTAATTAACATAAGGAAATGTATGTGTCTAGTCAATGTTTATTGCTTGGATAAATTTATGANATTTTTGTGTAATTTTTAATTAACATAAGGAAATGTATGTGTCTAGTCAATGTTTATTGCTTGGATAAATTTATGAGTGACTGTAAAAACATTGTCTGTAATGAAACGCCAACTTTACAGGAGAGCGTTTTTATTAGAAGCACAGAAAATCAGCTTTCGAGTGGTGTGAAAAGTAACATAGAGTGCAACGTTTTTTCCAAAAGAATCTACATTAAACTGTTTCATAAAGTAGACTTAAGTATTTTAATATCAGATTCGTTGCACTTCTTATTGACAAATGAAGTAACGTGAACATGAAAGTGGTATACATAATATGCACTTGAAATCAAACACGACATTTTTTATATTTAATGCAATTGAAAGAAAATGAAAAGCACTGAAATAAACTTTCGATATAAACTGAAGATTTTCAAAAAACTCCTGATGTTCTGGTTTGCAAGGTATTGTGCCATAACCATGAGATAGTTCATCTCCTTAGAAATAGGCAGCGATTAGTATATGAAAGTCTCTTCGGGGACATTCAGGGATACGATCCAGGATCCATCCGCCATCGTGGTAGGCGCAGCCAGTGGCCATGTTGCTAGATGCTGCCCGCCATCTTGGTGGGCATGACAGCCATATTTGATATTNCAACATCTAAAAAAATTAGTTTTCAATAAAATTATTTAAAAAAAAGGGTTTAAATGAAAATGATCTTAATAAAAAATTATAAAATATAACACCCATCTCTACCCATACCCTCACCACCACACCCCTCACTAGTAATATGCCTTTCAAATACCAAGTGACCCCTGCCCTAGACATTGACCCCTGTCCTTGACCTTTATCCATGGTCTTGACCTATTGCTTTGACCTTGAACATTGATTCTGACCCTTGACCAATAAATTGTACATATGTCCTTGACCATTATAGTTACCCATGTCCTTGACCCTTGACCTTGAAATTAAAAGTTGTGTAATATGTAAAATAATTCTTAAAAATCGAAGAGCATAGATTAACCCCAAACCCTAACCAACTCCCCCAACCCCTCTCACCAAAAATTAATAATTGGCCTTACGTAACATAAACTATCGCTCCACACATACTAATCAATAGTATATGCTCTTTGACCACTAAATTACGACTTTAACACATGTTTTTCCAGTATTTGACACTAGAATGAGATTATAACTCATGTTTTAACCACCAGAGATAACTGACTGTCGGCAAGAGTGCTATCGACACAAACTGAATGATGACGAGGTCGGGTAAATTGACACTTATTGATTTAGTAAATTTTAAAAGTGATTATATTTTATTAAATATATTTTTTATGTAAAGTGTATGTTTTAAAATAAATAAAACGTGTCCCTTCTTTTAAAAAATAATTTCATTCAGCAATGTACAACATGAGGAGACACATAAGCCCTTGAATAAAAGTCTTTATAAATACAGCTATCTCTCGACACCCAAATTTTCGCAAGTCGAAATCGTCCCGGGTGCCCGGATGATGCCGTAGGTCAGCGGATTTTCTCGACGATCTCAACCTCCCCCCCCNCCCCCCAACATCAAGGGGTGACTCGTTGACATCTTCAGGCTTCATGCGAGTGGTAAAATGAATGGTAGAATTACATTCGCGGACAAGTTTCGGCAGTAATTAAGCCACTTGTGGCTGCCATTCGCCGTGAAATGCTTCCACATCTTGTCTTTCAGAGTCCTGTTGAACCTCTAATGCTTTGAGATTGCTGTACGTGGAATAAAGATTAATGTTAATGTGTTTGGTCAGGATCTTTAACTTGTCATTGTAGAATTCCTTCCGTGGTCTGGTTGCAAATAGGTCGGGGTACGTCCTTCGTGTAACACATCCACCATGGCCATTGTGACATCACATGCATTTTCCGACTTGACCAGCCTGGCCCAGGCAAATTTGCTATATTAATCGATGACTGTCAACATGTCTTTGTAGCCCTTGTTGACCCTGTCATACAGTATCTTAANGCAAATTTGCTATATTAATCGATGACTGTCAACATGTCTTTGTAGCCCTTGTTGACCCTGTCATACAGTATCTTAACGACGAAATCGGCTAGAAACAGGTCGTTCATCCCACAAATCATGACCTTGCAATAGTGGTAGTTACGCCTGGCGGCCACATGCAATTCGTGGGCGATTCCCATCTGAATCATTATATGTAGCCTCCCTCCTTAAATTTTTCGACGATGGATATAATCTCGTTGGTGTGCCAGTAATTTCCAACCCTTTGCGAAGTGACCAGTTATTCAGTACTNGCAAATTTGCTATATTAATCGATGACTGTCAACATGTCTTTGTAGCCCTTGTTGACCCTGTCATACAGTATCTTAAAGACGAAATCGGCTAGAAACAGGTCGTTCATCCCACAAATCACGACCTTGCAATAGTGGTAGTTATGCCTGGCGGCCACATGCAATTCGTGGGCGATTCCCATCTGAATCATTATATGTAGCCTCCCTCCTTAAATTCTTCGACGATGGATATAATCTCGTTGGTGTGCCAGTAATTTCCAACCCTTTGCGAAGTGACCAGTTATTCAGTACTNCTTCGACGATGGATATAATCTCGTTGGTGTGCCAGTAATTTCCAACCCTTTGCGAAGTGACCAGTTATTCAGTACTATGTTGAACATTGCTAGCGAACTGCATCGAGTGATACAGTCGGTTCACTCGAAGTATTTACTCGCCAAGAGAGCTAGACATTCGCGCAACATTATAAGTGAAGAATTCTTTAAGCCCATTGCTCGCTGTATCGAAGTCCTCAGGGAGACCGATGGCGTGCCCATAGCAGTGAAGAGCTAAGTCGACGATGCCGCTTAGCCTACAACGAATAGGAAACACGATGACTTACAAGTGGATCGGGATAAAGGATGGGATGTGGATTTGGTACACAAGAAAAAGGTATGGAAGAAAGCCCTGAAATATAATGTGCTGGTTTGATGGTACCTACGATCGTACACATCTCGTAATAATGATATAATGTACGGTGCATACAGGTTCAATGATAAATGATTCCTCAGTGCTGACAAAATAGAGATTCTACCAGATGGAATAATCCAAGTAGGCTATTGCTAGACACATGGAACGCCCATGCTTTATGAACTTCTATTTCACAAGGAGCCCATGGAGTTTACAGAATCCGACTTGCTGGAACACAAGAAGTTGCTCAAACTCACACACATGCTTTACCAAGATAACAATCCCTAGACCGGTGCTTATATGGACGAATATCACGAAAAAATTNCAAACTCACACACATGCTTTACCAAGATAACAATCCCTAGACCGGTGCTTATATGGACGAATATCACGAAAAAATTGACATTCTCGCAGACCTCTTCTGTGGCTTAGCACTGAAAGGTGGGGATGGTCCAAAGAAGATAGATGGTGAAAAGAACATCGACTACATGTTTTGGTACTACCCGAACGAACTGGTGGATAGATTAAGACTACTGGTTGCTTCGCAAATGGTTGGTAAATTACTTTCACACCAACGAGATTATATCCATCGTCTAAAAACTGAAGGAGGGAGGCTACATACGATGATTCGGATGGGAATCGCCTTCTAACATGCTGCTGCCAGACTCAGCTACCTCCGTTCCAAGGTCATGATTTGTGGGATTAACGACCTGTTTCAAGCCTACCTCGTCATGATGATACTGTATTCTCGGTTAAACAAGGGCTACAAAAACATGTTGACAGTCATCGATGCCTATAACGAATTTACCCGGTCCAGGCCGATCAAGTCGAAGAATGCATGTGACATCACCGAGGTCATGGCGGATGTGTTGCACGAAGGACACGTCCCAACTAATTTGCAATCCGATTAGGGCAAGAAATCCTACAATGCAAAGTTCAAGGCCCTTATGGAAAGGCGTATCATTAATCATTATTCCACATACAGCAATCTCAAAGCATGTACCTTCGAGATGTTAAACAGGACTCTGAAGGGCAAAATGTGGTATAATTTCGCAATGAATGGCAGCTACAAGTGGCTTGAGCTACTGCTGAAACTCGTCCGCGAGTTTAATTCTACTGTTCATTCTAATACTCGAATGAGGCCCGAAGATGTCAAGAACGACTCCCACATAGAGGAGGGGGCGGATAAATCCCCTAGAAAACCGGCTGACCTGCAGTATCAACCAGCATGATTCCCACATGTCAAAATTTTGGGCGTGGAAGTGTTTGATGTATATATAAAGACTTTTATTCAAGGGCTTATGTGTTTCCTCATGTTGTACATTACCGAATTTTTTTTTAAAGCAAGAATGTTGTGTTTTGTTTATTAAAAATAACCCACTTATATATAAATAGTTATTTTTAATAAAATATTTAAAACATAAAACAAAGGCTATTTACATTACCTAGTCACCATCCGGTAAGGGTCGATAGCCATCTCTCCGACAGTCAATTATCTCTGGTGGTTGAAACATGAGTTACAAATACATTATAGTTTCTAATACTGGAAACATAAGTGATAAAGTCGTAATTTAGTGGCCAATTGGCATATACTACTGATTGGTATGGGTGTAGCGATAATTACTGTTATGTAAGGCCAATGATTAATTTGGGAAAAGGAAGGTTATTGTGGAGGTGTTGTTTATATGTTCTTTGATTTTTAAGAATTGTTTTACTTTTTCGCGATTTTTAACTGCAAGTTCACAGGGGTAACGTTCAAGGCAATATGTCATGGTCAAGTGTGAAGGTCAAGGGTCAATATCATAGGTTAAAATATTCATGGATCAAGGTAATATGTAAATGTTATGGGCCAAGGTCAAAGGTCAAGATCATGTGTCAAGTTCAGGGTCAGGGGTCAAGATCAGTGGCCACTGGGTTATTGAAGGTGTTGGGAATGGTGAGGGATGTGGAGGTTAGGGGATGGGTAATAGTGGGTGTTATTTTTTTCAATTTTTATTGAGATATTTATTTATTTAAATTTTTTTTATTAAATCATTTGAATAAAACTAAATTCTTGGGATGTCGTGGGGAAGAATATCCAACATGACTGTGACGCCTACCAGTATGGCGGATAGTGGATGTGACGCCTACTACAATGGCGGACGGCAGCAACCAACATGGCCGCCGGACGCGCCTAAAACGATGGCGGATGGATCCTATCCCTGAACCCTGTGTCCCCGAAGGAACTTTCCTATACTATGCAGAAGTACTGAATACAAACATTTTAGATCACTGACATCAATCCTATTCGGATTGGCAGGAAAAAATTTTTATGATATCTAAGGCATAAGAATGTTGTATGATTTCCTTTCATGGAGTGTGACAGGATCTTCATTAGCAGTCATTTTCATCCAAAGGTACTTGGTGATAAGCCATTTTCTGTTTTATTTTCCGGGAGAACTGTAAGATCTGAAGTGAGATTGTTTTATTTCAACTATTGTGAAAGGCGTGTTCAGCTTGGCATTAGCAATGATTTACTTTCAATCGGATGGCACTAGTTGTTTGATNCTGCAGTATCAACCAGCATGATTCCCACATGTCAAAATTTTGGGCGTGGAAGTGTTTGATGTATATATAAAGACTTCTATTCAAGGGCTTATGTGTTTCCTCATGTTGTACATTACCGAATTTTTTTTTTTAAAGAAAGAATGTTGTGTTTTGTTTATTAAAAATAACCCACTTATATATAAATAGTTATTTTAAATAAAATATTTAAAACATAAAACAAAGGCTATTTACATTACCTAGTCACCATCCGGTAAGGGTCGATAGCCATCTCTCCGACAGTCAATTATCTCTGGTGGTTGAAACATGAGTTACAAATACATTAGAGTTTCTAATACTGGAAACATAAGTGATAAAGTCGTAATTTAGTGGCCAATTGGCATATACTACTGATTGGTATGGGTGTAGCGATAATTAGTGTTATGTAAGGCCAATGATTAATTTGGGAAAAGGAAGGTTAGTGTGGAGGTGTTGGTTATATGTTCTTTGATTTTTAAGAATTGTTTTACTTTTTCGTGATTTTTAACTGCAAGTTCACAGGGGTAACATTCAAGGTAATATGTCATGGTCAAGTGTGAAGGCCAAGGGTCAATATTCTAGGTTAAAATATTCATGGATCAAGGTAATATGTAAATGTTATGGGCCAAGGTCAAAGGTCAAGATCATGTGTCAAGTTCAGGGTCAGGGGTCAAGATCAGTGGCCACTGGGTTATTGAAGGTGTTGGGAATGGTGAGGGATGTGGAGGTTAGGGGATGGGTAATAGTGGGTGTTATTTTTTTCAATTTTTATTGAGATATTTATTTATTTAAATTTTTTTTATTAAATCATTTGAATAAAACTAAATTCTTGGGATGTCGTGGGGAAGAATATCCAACATGACTGTGACGCCTACCAGTATGGCGGATAGTGGATGTGACGCCTACTACAATGGCGGACGGCAGCAACCAACATGGCCGCCGGACGCGCCTAAAACGATGGCGGATGGATCCTATCCCTGAACCCTGTGTCCCCGAAGGAACTTTCCTATACTATGCAGAAGTACTGAATACAAACATTTTAGATCACTGACATCAATCCTATTCGGATTGGCAGGAAAAACTCTTTATGATATCTAAGGCATAAGAATGTTGTATGATTTCCTTTCATGGAGTGTGACAGTATCTTCATTAGCAGTCATTTTCATCCAAAGGTACTTGGTGATAAGCTATTTTCTGTTTTATTTTCCGGGAGAACTGTAAGATCTGAAGTGAGATTGTTTTATTTGAACTATTGTGAAAGGCGTGTTCAGCTTGGCATTAGCAATGATTTACTTTCAATCGGATGGCACTAGTTGTTTGATNGAACTATTGTGAAAGGCGTGTTCAGCTTGGCATTAGCAATGATTTACTTTCAATCGGATGGCACTAGTTGTTTGATCTTCTTTATAGCACGTTCTATAAGCTAAAATCCCTATCACATAGCAAGAAACTGTGGCACCTGATTAAAAACATTTGCTGTACTTCAGTAAAGTAGCCTGATGTTATCAGGCATCGATATAGCTTTGGAATGTTCCAGTTGTTATTTTGCCTTGTGCAGCGATCGGACCACACGATCAGTTTTCTTTATCGCCCAGGATTTCATGGTTTTAATGTTGCGGCAACAGTTTTAATATGCGTGAGCCGATTTCTTTGGACTCACGCATAGCGTGATTTACATTCCACAAGAACATGCTTGTAGTGTTTGTTGTCAGTCACATTGAGAACAACCAGATTATAACTGGAATACTGGTACTGGTAATACACATTAGAGTGTGTTAACAGTGGCGTAAAAAGGACCTGCTGCAAGTCAACACATCACGAAGTAAAATGGTTTTTGGAATCTGCGGCCAGGATTTTATAAGCTTCCCCAGCTTTTCAGTGATGTGCAATACTTTCATGTTCTAACTTTTCCGCTCTTTTTCATTATTAGCCAATGACATCTTAGCATAACATTTAGTACACAGCTCACAAGTGTCAGATCTCGGTGTGCCAAACCTTTTCATTAAAATCTCTCTTGAATATCTTCCTGCACAGAGCGGAATTCGCAGAACTATCTTGGTACTNTGCCAAACCTTTTCATTAAAATCTCTCTTGAATATCTTCCTGCACAGAGCGGAATTCGCAGAACTATCTTGGTACTGGTATTGGAATAACCGATACATATTGGTGACGCTCAATTCAGGGTTCAAATAGAGTTTAGACGAAGCGTTCCTAATGCAGCGACTCACTTCTGTTGGGAGTATTTTTATGTGTTCTCTGATTTTATCCCTAACGGTTTTAGCACACATTTACGATTATTTACACTCCCTTAATCGCTTGGAGATGCATTCATGTTTTGTACGTCGTGACCGAACAGCGAGACCGATCGCAAACTACGCTGATGCCAAGAACAGAAGGAATTACCTCCTTTTCAGTGTAGCCAACATTCGATTTACAACATGCAACGTTTTTCCACTAAGGATAAAAGTGCGTCGTGCCTTTCTAACGAACGTAATGCTATCTAGCGGCGCGTTTATGATCTAACTAAGAACGCTATTTGATGCAGCTCGTTCCGCAGAAGGTTTATCTACTAAAATCAATTTTTTTTTTCGAAAATCTAACTTGCAAAGTTTTTTCCAGCCACCCATACAAATAACAAAAACTAAATTTTAATATACTATACGTAATTATATTTTGACGATTAACCCAGACTATTTTATAGTTTCACATGATGCAATATTTAATTACGGCTTAATATTTCAAGTTGGGTTGGTAATGGAAGTAAATTTGGCAGGTAGCAGTGATCTTACTTAGGATAATGCAAATCCTACTGCCACCTGGCGTGATCTCTCGTGATGTTTGACAAATTGGTTTCTTCATGTTACTCCCATGGGAAACCGATCAACGTAGAGCCAAAGGTCACGTAGTGACTGGAATAACAAATTCCATAAAAATAAACTATACATAAATGATACATTATACATAAATTTCAAAATGCATTGTTTCCTTTTCACATGCGGTCAGATCGTGTTAGCAGATTCATATGGAATTAAAAATAAAAATCCAAGTTTTAGTTTTCCGCTGAAAATATCGTCTATAAAGTTCGTCTCTTTTATCTCTCTGGGTTATAACATAGAGAATGTAGATATATTATGTTTGCTAGTGAGTGAAGATTATTTGAAAAATATGTAGTATTTTATATTAATATCGCCTGATTGCCAACCATATAAAAAATGCTGCCATTCATAAATGCGAATGTTTTCCATTACTACCAACAGTTGGCCACCTGTTAACTGCTAGTTGTTTTCTACTTGGGATAGCAGATACGACATGCTTTCACTTCATCGCAAGACTGTAATTACGCCATTCAGTGGAATTAATTATTATTTCATCTTTGCTGCCTGCTTGAACAATTTGATGTAGGTATCTATTTCAGAACCGCAAAAAAAGCTTGTGAATTTTTTCTTGCCTTGGCCTTTGTGGAAGACCACATAAGATTGTAAATAATGCAAGATCACCGTGTAAATTAAATTAGTTTCGAAGTTATTGCTTTATTTTCTAAAATTGAATTTAACCTTCCTCCTCTTAAACAGCTACACTGATTTACTTATTTACTGAGGAGCGCAGAATGAAGAAATGGCGGAATGAATCCTTAGTAAATCATCAAAGGTCTTCGGTAACATCCGCCATGTCACCTGCGTGCGAATAATACCGGACTCTCTTCTTTCGGNAGTAAATCATCAAAGGTCTTCGGTAACATCCGCCATGTCACCTGCGTGCGAATAATACCGGACTCTCTTCTTTCGGGATAGAATCAAGCCGCTTCAGAAATGTGAGCAAGAAAACCGCCGAATTATAGCTGAAATGAAGTTCCGGAATCAGTTAAAGAGGAATGTTTCAAACGTTTAAATAGATTTATGTATTTAAGTTAACTTCATTACGAAAACATTCTCATTTGCATTTTATTAACTGTTGCTTTGGTGGAAAACTTATTCTAGTATCTCTGTGACACTGAACGTTCTGATTTTATNTTTGCATTTTATTAACTGTTGCTTTGGTGGAAAACTTATTCTAGTATCTCTGTGACACTGAACGTTCTGATTTTATGTCACTAGATTTCACCGAGTTATAGTTCACTGTTGGTTACTGGTTCAGAATACTCCACGAAATGTAAAACTGCAATAGAATAGTTTCGTATGAAAAAAAAACTTCCGATACTTTTCAGATCCTTCTAATTAATATTATACGATTAATTATTTGAGATTCTTAGTAAAAATGTATCAAATTATAGCTTGTGGTAATTCTGTTCATACCAATGTTCAGCATTAACTAAGAAAGTTAATTTGCAAGGCAATTCTGTTTCACGTACGACAAATAACGAAGGCTTACGCAAAATTTTACTAATGTAAAAATGTATCTTTTTAAATTAAATGTACTTCATTAAAATGGTGTTAGGCAAAATGAAGTGACTTTAATTCCAAATAATACATTTCTTAAGTCATGCGCATAGTAACGTGATCCAATAACAAAGGAAAAGTATTTCAGGACGAATATTTCTTCACTGGTCAATTTCCGGAGCTGATAAATTGTAGATTATTATTTCGTACAACTGCGCTCGAGTTTATTTAAAATCATTTAATACGAAAACCAAATCTGCAACATGATAACTGCCTCAAGGAAGTGAATTAAAATTATTAAGTAATTTAGAAATATTCAGCTGTTAATATATATTTTTTCTATATATTTTAAACAAAGGAAATTTAATGAATGCTGATTGTAACATGTTACTGTTTGCAGTTTACAGCCAGTTTTACTTTTGAACGTATATTAAAAGGTTTTCTTCTCACCCAAATGAGTTAAAGTAAAATATTTTTGTTGATTATTAATTACCAAGTTCTTCAAAACCATAGCGAGGTTCTTCACAGCTTATGCGGTACACTGTACTGTTCCTTTTCTTATGCTCGCTGACTGCAAAGTTCACGCGATTTCTCCGTTCATAACACATAATTCCATTTCTAAATATTTGATAGATCGCAGGAAAAATTTAGCAGGCTTCCACACGTAGCATTCAGTTTATCATAGTATGGTATTTTAGCATGTTGGAAAAGAAAATTGCTTAAAATTTTAAAGTTATCAAAAACTGCATATTTTCCCCATTTTATTCTTCAAATTGCGATTGTTCTGAACTTTTTGTGGAAAAATATACATCATCGGGAAAGTCCCAATTCTTTCTTTACACGTTGTGCCGAGCAAGGGATAACGGTGGGAAATGCCTCAGAATTCATCACCGTTTATAGCCGTCACGTATATAATGACTTCTCCGAGCGAAGGCGGGATAACGTATGAGGCCGGGAGAAGGCCATGATAGTGTGCGGGATGAAAATGAAAAGACCGTCTTCTCAGAGGAAGTGCGGCGGATCCGGCAAACGAGAAATAGTGAAGTGGCGAGGGGGTTGGAAACACACGCGCCATTCCTAGGAAGCTTGACATATTTGTGCGCGAAGAAAGAAAGGGCTTTCGCTACACGGTGTTGAAGTTCCTCCTCTTGAAGTGTCATATCTTATACCCAACCCCCCATCGTCTGTCATTAGTCGTCGCAGGTAAAAATCCGCAGAATGGTATACTTTCCGCACTTGCTTGCACATTTGTTCTGTGAAGTAAAACGAGGTAAACAAATCCGCAGAGTGGAAATACAGCGCGTTACACTAGAATTAAGCTATCCCATTTTAATTTAGCAGGGTATGAACTACGTAAAATATTAAACAGAAAACTGGGTAGTAAAACCCTTCAAAATACTTACATAAATGTGTGTTTGTCATGTTATGATTCAGGTTGAGTTTGTATTGTCACCAGCAGCCACAGCATAGTTTACGGAAGTGGCCCTTACTGAAAGCATCTGAAATGGTACTCGAGGAGCGTACGGTGCACAGAATCGCAGGGCTCCAGACAAATTACCATTAGGGCAAAGGAATGCTATAAGAGGTGTTTTAATTTTAATACAAAAGGCCATTGGCCATGCAAGAGAAATATCATTTCAAGTGTATGGCTGCGAATATGTTACAAGTAGGGCGGCCAAGTCACATCACTGTCCAGTAGCGCCAGATAAGCAATTTATTATTTTTGAGTGAATATTTCTATATTTTTTTATTTTGATTCATTAACATTTCAGTATTTCTTTTCTGTTTCAAATGATTTAAAATTGTGTTTTTGCAAAGGTCTGTAAAAAAAAGCAAGTTAGTTATGGCTTGTCACAAAGCATTGAAACTTAAGTTTTTTATTCTTTGCGTATTGTGCGTTATATTTTTATTACGTTTAATGACGCTTCCTAATGCCAGCAATTTATTGTCTTATTTCACACTGAGTATCCTTAATAAATTTAAATTTATGAAAGTAGATTTGTTTGGAAATGTTACAATATTGGATTACAATTTTTTGAGAAGCTACGTTATAAATAAACATGCATAACATGAGGCATTATATTAATCTATTTTTCTGTTACAGGACACTATGAATTGCAAAACTATCTAATTAATTTAATATAAGCTCTTTTTAAAGGATTAGTTTGTACTGTGCTGTTATTAATATCTCATATATGCGAGCTGATGGAAATGTATATTTTGCAGATTATTAAAAATTACTTAGTTGCTACATCCCGTGAAAAGATCGAAATAAAGATTTTACGGGAAGAAGGATTAGATATTTAAACTACATGTGGCGGGCAACCACATCCAGAGGGGGAGGGGGGGAGAGAATAGTGTTGAAGCACCTAAAATAATTCATTCTTATCTCTCTGAATGATACGTACAGCAAACCAAACTGATATTACATAACAATTTATATTAAAATTGCATATGATCTTGTGTTAGTGTATTGGGACGATGTGATATAGCATTAATAAACCTAAATATGTTATGACTAGTTCGGAAAACCGCATTTTTGCTGTTATAGTTGCCACTGTATTCAGTTTACGGGATATTTTCCCTGTAAAAATCTTATAAAATTAACAAATATTAAAATTTATAGCAATGAATTTCTATTAATATTTTTATTCAGTCACAAGAGAGTGCCAGCCAATGTTTATGTAAAAATGTTTGTCGTTTCAGAAAAAGCCCTGCCCTTAAAGGTGTCGAATGCTAGGGATGGGAACCATGGGAATCACTATCTTCGTGCAAATGGTTAGCTAAAGCGTGGTGCGGGAAGAGGCAGGCGTACAGTTTTCATGGGAATGTGAATAGTCAAGGAGGGTGGTCACATGCTACGAATGAAGTACATACTTTAGACGGCTCGGAAAAGTGAAAGGCGGCACATGACTATAGGTGTGATGAAGGTGCGAAGAAGTAGAATAATTATGGAAAATCAAGGCGATGCGAGTTTACGAAAAGGGTGGGGTAAATGCCAAGAATTAAGTAGGCCTACATTACTTGAAAAATTTGGGAATGACGAAAGCCATAAAATGGGTGTGGGCTAGTCAGTATGGGAGTGGAGGAAGAGATAATTAACTTATAGAATATGGCAAAGGAAAAGACGAAGGAGAATAGAGCACATGCAAAATATAAGTAATGTAGCTGGAATGGTTTAAAAAACATAAAATATTGTTATAAATGGTCGGTTACCTGGTCGTGATAAAACAGAGGATAAAGCAATGAAAATTAACTGGGGTTAGTTTGAAAATACGATTGCAAATTAATATTTATAAATCTGTAAAACTTAAGGGAGACAGGCATGCTTGGGGCAGTGTGTATGGAGAGAAATTGGTGTAGGAAAATAAATGGTATGCGTTTATAGGAGAAATCAAGCATCACAAACAATAGTGTAAATATTTGAATGAAACTGAGGTAAGAAATACTATTTTTGAGATGTTCAATAAAAAAAAAAATCTTAAATAATTTTAGTGGTTCTCGAGTTTAATTAGAGGATAACTAGTATACCTGAAATCATGGCTGTATGTCAAACGGTTAACAAATGGCACAGCGGCCAACTTGTTGACTTGTATGCCCGTGCAGGTGCCATTGCAATAGCTGAAAAAAAATTCCCTATGTCAAATAAAATGCCGGTCACATTTTTTGTTAGTTCCAAAGACGCCAGCCATATAACTGATACCATGTGCCTACCTTTGCTGTTATTATAGCGTTAACCTTTCGACGTAAGTTCTCCACTATGTCCTGGTACACAGCTGTTTCCAATCTTCCTATAGCATGGTGAAAATTTGGTGTTGGTTTGTTGGTAGAGTGCGTCTGGCACTCAAAAATGCTCAATTTCATCTGAAAGATGTTTTATTGCGTTCAAACAGAGAATTTGAGCGAGCCAGTTAAGCAGTTCTATTTGATTGTCTGCAAGATATAATTCAACCAACTTTGCTTTATGGACAGGAGAAATACCGTTATCACACAGGAAATGATATATTTAAAACTATCGCTGCAGAATGTGAAACTTGTAATTGTCCGAAACGTCTTCGTATACAAAAGAGCTCATCGGTACTTCGATTAAAACTAATGGCCGNCACAGCGGCCAACTTGTTGACTTGTATGCCCGTGCAGGTGCCATTGCAATAGCTGAAAAAAAATTCCCTATGTCAAATAAAATGCCGGTCACATTTTTTGTTAGTTCCAAAGACGCCAGCCATATAACTGATACCATGTGCCTACCTTTGCTGTTATTATAGCGTTAACCTTTCGACGTAAGTTCTCCACTATGTCCTGGTACACAGCTGTTTCCAATCTTCCTATAGCATGGTGAAAATTTGGTGTTGGTTTGTTGGTAGAGTGCGTCTGGCACTCAAAAATGCTCAATTTCATCTGAAAGATGTTTTATTGCGTTCAAACAGAGAATTTGAGCGAGCCAGTTAAGCAGTTCTATTTGATTGTCTGCAAGATATAATTCAACCAACTTTGCTTTATGGACAGGAGAAATACCGTTATCACACAGGAAATGATATATTTAAAACTATCGCTGCAGAATGTGAAACTTGTAATTGTCCGATACGTCTTCGTATACAAAAGAGCTCATCGGTACTTCGATTAAAACTAATGGCCAAAGCCCAAACCGAAACACACCCAGACCAGTACATTGCCACCCAAAATGTGCAATGCTGACAAAGCAAACCAAGTTCACTCAGGTCCATCTGAGTGCTAGGTGATCTGTCGTGACTAATAATTCCATAAACTGCGCCACGTCCTAATGACAGTGTTGTTTGCACCACGTTAGGCATTGGTGCGTGTGATGAGTGGCTTCCTGGCAGCGGCGAGGCCATGGAAACCAAGTGCCACCACCTTCCAGTGAAGAGTCCTAGCATTGACTTCTGTGGAAGTAATCCGCAATCTTTGACATTTCAGATTGACGATTGATACGGAAAACACGTTTCATAGTTCGCCGATCGCCATTAGTTTCTTGGGCATACCGGAGTGGTGCTTTTGGCCAGTGCCTCCACGACATTTCCACTTGACAACGACAGTTCTGTCAGTGTATGTAGAGGCGCGTTTAACTGCTGAGAAATATCCCTGACGGAATATCCGCATTTACGGGTCCCTAGAATCACGCACGTTTCGAACGCACACGAGACTCTCTGTGGGCTGTTCACAGTAAAGCAAGTACTTTCGAAATCAACCTTTGAAAAAAAAAATCACAGCCCGTAACTACATATTATTTTATATTCCACATTAGCGTGTGGTCTCCCAGTTAAGTTGGCACCGAAGAAAAACTAATAGCCCTAAGACTTCTCGTTGTACTGCGAGCGTAATGTTTAACTTCATATGCAGTAAGGTTAGTGTTTCTTGTTCTATTCACATTACGATAAGAATTGGTATATAACTAGCTCATCTTGGGTGGGGCATGAATAGAGTATTTAGGCGAATGGTAATGTTAAATTTGCATATGGTTTAAGGATACAAAGCAATCAGAGAGGTAAATCGTAAAAAGGGCATTCAAGAGTGCTCAGTTTTCCGTGAACAGCGTGTAGTGATGAAGCGTTTGTGCCTTCGTTAACAGAGCGAAGTTTTACGGGAGCACAGGTGGGTGTCTTCTGGCTCTGTCCTGATAGTGTATGCAAATTTTAATTTTCGGTCCGCTCAGATCGAGTAGCGTCCTGTTGCATGCCGGCACGATGTTCAAAACTGTCCAAGTTATATAAATTTGACTGGTTATCCTTCTCGCATACAGAAAGCTTGTGCAGTCTTAATGCCTGTGCCAAGTTTCATGGCAGTAACTGAAAAGGTGCAAAATCCCAACCCAAACTACAGGACCGTACCCTTGGCTGCTGGTTACAACGTTCAGAACTTAAGGAGAGATACCATTCCCGTAATTGTAAAAAAAAAAAAATACACGGAATAAGAAAGACTGGGGTTTTTCATTTCCTCTCCTTTATTGACAAAATCGGATAGTTTACCATACAATTTTGTTTGCTAAAACAAATTAACATTTATTTTAACAGAGTGACACTTAAAGATTTCACCATATTTTTTGTGCAAGCATGACTTAGTAATTTGTGTTTTAAAATTATTACATATTTAGGTCGAAAACTTTGTTCGCGAGGGAAAGTGATGTAACTCTTAAGCAATTTCTAATGTACGAACTTGACCAAGGGCCGAGCGACGTCATTCACTAGAAGAAGCCACCACTTACATGACCAAAATTACATTCCAGTAGATAACGTAGAGTTTTTCAAAATCACCAAAGATGCAACGAACAAGAAAACTAAACAATTATAATTTTTCAGGGGAAATAGTGCCAATTGCATATAAGGCAACATAAGAATTATAAAAAACACTCTTGCATTCTTAAAGAAGTTACAGTGTTATCATCTAGCAAAATTCAAACACCTTATGATACAATCGCTAGGTTTTAGCAAATCTGTAACTGGTACGGTGTACAAGCGTAACTGTAACCACTGCATCTATATTACGACCAATTCTAATTCCACACAGATAACATTAACGTTAAAAAAAACCAGCACGAGCTTTAACAACCTTAGTTGTGATACAAGCATAGTGCCAACCTGAAAGACGATACTTGACTTGTCAATTACCGAGGAAGCATCTGCTTAAAATCTGTTGGGAATGCGTATTGAAAGCATTACCAGTGACCACACCTACCTTTCTCTTGTGCTCTCTCTACATCGTCGGCAAAGCAACAGAGAGATCTTGAGTCTTCTACAAACGGTGGACGAACACCGCATCGTTCCCCTGTTCACCCACGCTGTCAACTTACTTTGCATATGGCAGAAGCTCGGCGAAAACTAGACAGCATTTAGGCTCTGCTTTTTGTTGGTGTTCAAGTATGGTGAACGCACGAACACCTACGTGTTGCCTATCTACGGGAAACGAGCCGATAAGAGGTGCCAAACGAAGAGCTTATATATCAGCACAGATTAAAATTTACGTTTTCTTGTTAAATATTTTCGTTCCGTGCCCGCGTAACTTTGCAACATTTTGCAGGACAAATTTTTACTGTGCGTTGTTCTCTTATTGATTGCAGATGTCTAGATGTTTTAAGAATTATTTTCTTATTAAATTCGCTCATATGAGTTTGTTTTACCGTTGATTGTCAAATGTATATAATTTGCTAAAAAAAAAAAAAAATATTTACGAATAAAAGATTTTAATAAATAAAATTTTAAAATTTATTGGAATTTATATCATAGTAAAGCGGAGTTTAATAACAAATAAAGATATATGTATCGATAAGACGACCCACTGACTTATATTCGTAAAATAAGATGATCACGATTTATGAGAGTGTTCTGAAAATAATACAACAGGGAACTTTGTGTTTGGATACTGCTTCAGGGATGACCATCCCTCTAACTTTAGAGTCCAACCGACTTCGAAGTATACACATACCATTTCAAAGAAGAGTTCTGATGGTTTGTGAAATTACGCAAAGAATTTCTTCATGGAACATTGTGGATGCAAATACCAGCGTTGTGATATTCAGTTCACCTGCATTGGGCAACTACGGATATCTGCAAACTCCAAGTTACAAAACTGTACATTATTTTTAAAGTAAATGCCTGGCATCAATTGTGCAGCTTTTATGTTAATAGCGTTACGAGCTCGGATACGAAGTTTTCGGAAATGCGTTAACGCATAGAAATTTGTAACGAATTCGTTCGATGTTTTTAAGGCTATTATTTTCATAATATGTGGAACATACGCATGCGAGTATAAATTAAAATTGAAAACAAGATTTAAAAAAATACCTTAATTTCGTACATTATGCATACTTTAACCAACTTCCGGAGATACTTCCTCTGAAATGCAGATTTTAAATATTAGCTCAAGTGCTGTTAAGGCTATCTTACAATGTAGCCCAGTCATATTAGGTAAAAAAAGGGGTCAACCTCGGAATGAAAGATAATAAGCTGTAAATTGGTATAAGCCTTTGTTTTGTCGTTCTTAATGTTGTCTCAAAAGTCACCAATGTTATCGTGTCCGTGTCTTAAGATATTGAAGGTCAAAGGTCATAAAAATCGGTTTTTCGCGAATATCTCGCTTTTTATTGCTTAAATAAGATTTGCACTTATTATAAAAGTTGTAGAATATAAAATTCTCT